>OZ014419.1:5113676-5663676 GCA_963965975.1 Xestospongia bergquistia | reverse complement strand
GCCGGTTCTGCTTACCAAAAACGGCCCACCAGGAGCCTACACATTCCGACAACCTGCGGCAGGATCCTTCCCGCAGGCAAGGACCTCCCAGCAAACGCTCGCCGATTCAAAGTTTGAGAATAGGTCGAGGTCCTTTCGACCCCGATACCTCTAATCATTCGCTTTACCCGACGAAACTGACAACCACGGCTCCAGCTATCCTGAGGGAAACTTCGGAGGGAACCAGCTACTAGACGGTTCGATTAGTCTTTCGCCCCTATACCCAAGTGCCACGATCGATTTGCACGTCAGAACCGCTGCGGGCTTCCACCAGAGTTTCCTCTGGCTTCGCCCTCCTCGGGCATAGTTCACCATCTTTCGGGTCGCAACAGACACGCTCTCACTCGAAGCCGGCCACGGCGTGACCTCTGGCTCGGTTGGCGATGTGCCCTTCCACGGGGCTCTCGCACCCGATCCAACAACCACTTGCTCTCACTTCGCCTCCGACGGGTCTCTCGGGAACGCGAACGGACACAGCCGAACGCTCGCCACCCTCCAGACTCGCGTGCCTCTTGCACTCCTTGGTCCGTGTTTCAAGACGGGGCACGGGGTGCCGACTCCACGCCAGCAACCTGGGCACGGAACGCGGACGAATCCGGTCGAAGTGCCGGTCAGGGAGGACACGCCGAACGCTGAACATCCCTGAGAACACTCAGCACCCGGTCGCAAACCTCGCCAGAGACCCTTCGAACGGGAAACAGCCCGAACCGTCACAAGCAACGGTGACGACCCGCACCTCACAACCTCGGGCGAAACGTCGCCCTAGACACACCACGGAAAAGCCACGACGCCCGAATCGGACCGGCTATAGGTCCCTCCCTGAGTGCAACTGCCTCCGAGATTACCTACCCGGCCGACCACTCTCCGCCACGGGCTACTCCGATGCTGACGGTCACCGCAGGGTCGCGACAATGCACGGCCGTCGAAGTCACAGACCCACTCAAGGGCCGTCGCCACCACGGACCGATGAACTCGCAGACCCTCAGACCGCCTCGACACCCCGAGCTTCCCTCCCAACGGTTTCACGGTCTCTTGAACTCTCTCTTCAAAGTGCTTTTCACCTTTCCCTCACGGTACTTGTCCGCTATCGGACTCGCGCACGTATTCAGCCTTGGATGGAGTCTACCACCCGATTGGGGCTGCAATCTCAAACAACCCGACTCAACGAGTCCGGACCCTCGTCCCGCCGATCCAGGTTTCTGGGCGCCTACGGGGCTCTCACCCTCTCCGGCACGCCGTTCCAAGTCGACTTCGGGCCCCAAAAGGACCGGTGACTTCGGGACAGTCCAGCTCTCCAGACCACAATTCGCCGGCCCCACTTGGGTCAGGCCGGAGATTTCAGACCTGGGCACGATCTTCCCACTTCGCTCGCCGTTACTGAGGGAATCCCAGTTGGTTTCTCTTCCTCCGCTTATTGATATGCTTAAGTTCAGCGGGTAGCTCTCGCTCGATCTGAGGCCGCATATAGTTTTTGACACCGTGCCCAGTTTTCGGGGAAATGTGCGCCTGCAACCGCTGGCCATAACTTCCCGCAACTGTGCACGACTACCTCACTCGCCAACTCACACTGGAGGTGCCTTAATGACTTCCTTAGGAAGGGAGGGCCCTCGACCAACTGTCGACTCTCTCCTCTGCTGAAAGCTAGTCGAGAGTCGGATGACTACAGCGACAATTTCAACGGCCCTCAGCCGAACGTGCCTCGCCGGAGAGCCGGCAAGGCGCAATGTGCGTTCGACAATTCGATGATTCACTGAATTCTGCAATTCACAGCACACTCTCGCGCTTTGCTACGGTCTTCATCGACGCGCGAGCCAAGGGATCCACCGTTGGAAGTTGTACTTCCATACCTTTATAATAAAAGACTCGGGACACACATCAGAAAAAGGACAACAAAATCAGCTCGACATAAACGCCCGGGGGCACCCTTCAGCTCGTGAACAGGTGCCCAAACGAGCGGGCGAGCCATCGTGCACACTCGATCGGTTATAAACAACTACCGACCGAACCGACAGAGAACGAAACGCCAAAACGCGTCCCGAACACAGACCGGTAATGATCCTTCCGCAGGTTCACCTACGGAAACCTTGTTACGACTTTTACTTCCTCTAGACGACGCAATTAGAACGACTTCTCGGAAACTCCCGGGCGACCGTCGCCGGACGCCAAGGCTCCAATCCGAAGTTCTCACTAAACCGTCCAATCGGTAGTAGCGACGGGCGGTGTGTACAAAGGGCAGGGACGTAATCAGCGCGAGCTGATGACTCGCGCTTACTAGGAATTCCTCGTTCAAGATCGACAATTGCAACCATCTATCCCCAGCACGACGGAGACTCGCAAGATTGCCCGCACCTCCCGGCGAAGGACACGCTCGCTGCCTCCGTCAGTGTAGCGCGCGTGCGGCCCAGAACATCTAAGGGCATCACAGACCTGTTATTGCCTCACTCCTCCCCCGGCTGAAACGCCGAGTGTCCCTCTAAGAAGTCGCCTGGCTGCGAGCCGGGACGCCGGCCGCCGACGAGGCACCTGCGAGGCAACTGCCCCGACGCGGACGCGACGCCCGCCGTTCGGAAACGGCACGACTAGTTAGCAGGTTAAGGTCTCGTTCGTTAACGGAATCAACCAGACAAATCACTCCACCAACTAAGAACGGCCATGCACCACCACCCATAGAATCAAGAAAGAGCTCTCGATCTGTCAATCCTTCCCATGTCCGGACCTGGTGAGGTTCCCCGTGTTGAGTCAAATTAAGCCGCAGGCTCCACTCCTGGTGGTGCCCTTCCGTCAATTCCTTTAAGTTTCAGCCTTGCGACCATACTCCCCCCGGAACCCAAAGGCTTTGATTTCTCCAAAGGTGCCGACGGAGTCGCACCCGACGTCCGCCGATCCCTAGCCGGCATCGTTTATGGTTGGGACTACGACGGTATCTGATCGTCTTCGAACCCCCAACTTTCGTTCTTGATTAATGAAAACATCCTTGGCAAATGCTTTCGCACTCGACCGTCTTCCGTAAATCCGAGAATTTCACCTCTGACAACTGAATACGAATGCCCCCAACTGTCCCTATCGACCATGACTGCCGTCCCGAAAACCAACAAAATAGGACAAAAAAGCAGCCCTATTCCATTATTCCATGCTAACGTATTCAAAGCGACCGGCCTGCTTGGAACACTCTAATTTGTTCAAAGTAAACGTCCCGAACTCCCCGACCGCTGCAATCAAGAGCAGACGGAGCCTCCGAGAGCACAGGGAGCCGCCGGGCAGTGCTCGCCTCTCGGCGGACCGCTCCGGCCGAGCACGCCGCACACCGACGACGGCGACGCCACGACCAGCGAACTGGACGAGACCGACCCCACACGCCAGGGCACGAGCGCGGGCCCCGAAATCCAACTACGAGCTTTTTAACTGCAACAACTTTAATATACGCTATTGGAGCTGGAATTACCGCGGCTGCTGGCACCAGACTTGCCCTCCAATTGTTCCTCGTTAAGGGGTTTGGATTGGACTCATTCCAATTGCCGGACCGCTTTGGGGACCGGCATTGTTATTTATTGTCACTACCTCCCCGAGTCGGGATTGGGTAATTTGCGCGCCTGCTGCCCTCCTTAGATGTGGTAGCCGTTTCTCAGGCTCCCTCTCCGGAATCGAACCCTAATTCTCCGTCACCCGTTGCAACCATGGTAGGCCAATACCCTACCATCGAAAGTTGATAGGGCAGAAACTTGAATGAACCATCGCCGGCGCGGAGGCCGAGCGATTCGAGCAGTTACCATGAATCACCAAGCAGGAAGCTGGGAAGCAAAGCCGCCCAGGTTGGTTTTGGATCTAATAAATACGCCTCTTCCCAGCCGAGACTGAGTCGAAGCCTTCGGCATGTATTAGCTCTACGTTACCACGGTTATCCACGTAGTGGGAACACCATCAAATAAACTATAACTGATTTAATGAGCCATTCGCAGTCTCACGGTTCAAGCGTTTATACTTGCACATGCATGGCTTAGTCTTTGAGACAAGCATATGACTACTGGCAGGATCAACCAGGTAACTCCTCATCGGCACTGGGAACGGCCGAAACAGAAGCTAGTCCCTTCCAGCACAGCACAGGCTCACGCCAGCTATTGCATGCTGTCGGGGAACACTCCACCGACGCAACTGACAAATCGCTTCCCTACTGCTAGCCACACAACCGCTGCCACAACAGGCAAGAGTCACCGAATAGGGCAACATCCCTTCGAGGCAAGCGGCTTGCATTGCAGCGACTGCCTTAACAGTCGTCCGCAACTGCACAGCATCAACAAAGCAATCATTGTCAACGAACATCACAACACCCGGAGAAAACACGACAGCCCACACAGCGAGGCTTCATGTTCACTCTCTTCGCGACGACGAATTGAACGAAACCTCCTCTTCGAAGGCCCCACTCAACCACAGCGTCACGAAAGCAACCTCGTTGCAACGCCTGACTACTCGAGGATGCTGCACTCCCTCGGTTAAAGGGAGAACAGATCGCTCCTCAACACCCCAAAAGGGCACTCCGAACAAGACGAACACGACCACTTGGCGCATCCACCTTGCCACGTACAGTGCCCGCCACACGCCTGACAGAGAGGAGTCCGAGCACCTGCCAGAATATGCAACTCTCGAACAGAAAGCAAATTCAAACATCGACTCCCTCCCCTCTCATCTAAAGCACCAACCGAGAATGCTTCTCCAGGGAAACTGCTCGACGCTTTCACCGTGGCAAGTCGGCCCGACTTCTCGGACGGATACTTCGCCTGAGATGATTCCATCTGCCGGACGCTCCCGGCCGGATTCCTCTCGGGCTGTCCACCCTCGCACTTCCCACCGATTAAGAGTCGGCCTCGCTCCTCAGACGGATAGTCCCCTGAAAGATCAGTCATCCTGCCGGACGCTTGGGGCCGAAACCTTGTCGGGTTGTCTACTCGGGAACAAAGTCTCGATGGTGCCTTTAACCAAGGAGAGCGACCCCCAACCGAAACGCATGCCCAGCCGAGTCGAACCTCTCCGTGTCTGACAATTTCTTTGCCCGTCTCATTGCCAAGGCGATCCCATCCTATCTCGACGTTCTTGGACACTCTCAGACAGCACGAGCACGGCGTCGTAACCGAGTACGATGGAACAAAATGTCATTCAATATCATTCGTCTTCGCCAAGGTGAACGGCCTAAACAGTGAGTAGTGCACGTTAACCAAATCATACTCCTGACCCAATCGTCTTCACTCCTAGGACATCGACTATTACATAATGTTGTCGACATTGTCGCCGATTCAATGGCGACCTAGTAAAGTTAATAAACGTTACACCTCAATACTTATCAAAGTGACCCAGGAAACCTACTATTAGTATACTCCAAACTAGTCAACATGCAGCAGTACCTAGCCGCGTCTAGGAGCATAAATCCTCACACCGGGATTCTTATCAATAAACCTAATATGCTACAATTATTTCCGCTTGCAGATTGCCACATCATACAAATTACTTCCGCCAACTAGTACACTCAACGTTCACAGATGTTACCTAATTCTAGTATCAAGTATTCTGTCCGATTAGTAACATGTATGTATACGTGTAGTTAGTAAATCATTACCAAAGGACATAGTTGTTATAGAACGAAATTTAAATGACTCATTAAGCTGCCTTAAAGCTTTCCAAAAGGCCATTGGATCAGGATGTGCAAAGCAGAATAGTAGGGTTTCTTTGCCATTTTCATCAAGTTGGTAACATTTCATTCTCTACTTGCAACAATATTGCTTAATTAAATAGGTACCAATCAGGTGATCTGGCTCAGACAGTAAGGTAACATGGGTTACAAAAAAGTGGATGGCGCCATAACAGAACTACACAGACATAGAACAACATTTATGCTCCAAGAAATCCATCATGTTTTCGACAATCTACACAAAATTAAAAAGAAGACTTCTTTCCGTTCTTATAGTAATGAGAGAGAGCCTGTGTGTTACCTGACCTCCAATAAATTAGAACAACCTCAGCAAATTATTTAGTAGGATCAAAATCATCACCAGGGATTTGTCATCAGGTTACTTGATCAATAAGACAAGGTACAAAGTCTCTACTGACTTCAGCGATAAGAAATGTTTGCATGTAAAGTAGCTGCTCAATAAGACTTCCCTGGAAGTACCAAACTTATCAGTAGTATATCTCAGTATCTAAAAGTGAGTGCTACCCAAAAACAGAAGTGCATGGCTGTAGAACAACATTAGTGACATTTGTACTACATAACATTAAAAAGAAGATTCAATTCTATTCTTGCGGTAATGAGAATAAGCCTGTACAGTACATATTTGGACTGACCTCCAGTATAAATAGATAGTCAGTGTTGTCAAGGATACTGTTGATATGATAATTATCAATCAATGTCAATTACCGATGAATATTTACATTGTATTTCTTCACCTCATACAATGTATTTCAATTCAACAATTCATTCAAAGTACAAGAGTCAGCTAATGCTAATGATATAGTCCAATAGAGTTTGGTATGACCATACCTTTCAGGAAGATCCACTTTAACAGCTTCTTTGAACATCTACATAAAGGTGAAATCATTGTTACTCACAATAGTTTACCAGTACAATAGTGATAATGCGGACAAGTCTTCACAATGATTACATAATATAAGCTTTAATTTCACCATCATCCATAATTATCACATAGAGGCTAACAGGACAAGAATAATGTTGTTATAAATAATTCTGTCTTCCTCAACCACATCTTCCTGAGGACCTGAGGAGATAGCAACAGTACGTTTTTCATTAATGACATAAGAGCAGCTAAAAATAGCCAGCTATGTCGTAACTGTGTGTTTGTGTGTGTGTGTGTGTGTGTGTGTGTGTGTGTGTGTGTGTGTGTGTGTGTGTGTGTGTGTGTGTGTGTGTGTGTGTGTGTGTGTGTGTGTGCGTGTGTGTGTGAGAGAGAGAGAGAGATGTTAGACCTACTTATTAAATATTCATAATTATACACTATAAAATTACAAATAATGTAGTAAAGATGTCTATGTAGAAGAGAATAGATGCCACACAGGCTCATCAAAATAGCAATAGTCTTAAAGGACCATATGCTCTTTGGCACTCATTAGTAACCAGTACAAAAAGTGTACCTCTAACAAGAGCCTCACCTAAAACAGGTTTATAATCTTTAGGAATTTCTTGTGTCACTGCAGTCACAGCAGTATCACCAGTGACTTTCTAATGTAATGATACAAATAACACATAGTTATAATATACTAATATGTGTAATGTTTATATTGTGATATGAATCTGTCTTTTCTTCTTCTTCTCCTTCTTTGAAATGAGTGCTAGACAACAGGAGACTACCAAATACCTGAACAGATAGATGGATAGAGAGATAACTGAATAAAATTCTATGAATGAATAATGCTTGCTATTGGTTGAATGAATGAATGAATGACATAACAATACATCAATTCTCTTTTTAACTGTGAAGTCAATAATCTATATAATGTAAGTACCTCAGTTTCACACTCTTTTTGCATAGCAACAGTACTAGTTGAACAGGCAAAGTAGCAGGTTTATCAGGTTGACCAAGTATTTCAATTTGTCTAGCTCGTATGTTATTTTGAACTCCGTCTAACTCAAAATGCACAATTTTACACTGTTCATCAACTTCAAGTACTACGAGAGTCTTCTAACCATCATGACTAGTAGATAGAAATACTAACTACTTATCTATCTATATATATATCTTTGTCCAACCATCTATAAATCCATTCCTCTTTTTTAAAATCTAAGTCCATCCATCCATCAATATACCCCCCATCCATCCATCTATACATCCATTCTTACTCCAGAGTACTCTGGTTATCAATAATGAATGAAAGCTGCAAATATCTTGATTGCTTTATCGTAGCCCACAGTAATAAAATAAAGCATAGCACATGTTCATCATGAGATTCTCAGAAGGTTTCAGTACATTCATCAGTCAGCCCATTGCTCATAGCATCATTAGAGGAGACTTTGAGTTTACCAACAGATAATATGCTAATAATAATAACTCCACTAATGTGTCCTGTAAATATAAAAATGCAGTGTCCATTTACTTCTGTATACTGTCCATTAGTAACATGCATGTCTGAATGTACCTATCCATCAATCTGATCTATGTATTGTATATCTAATCTATCTCTTTTTATGTCGCTCTATCTGATTTTCAGAGGTTCCCCCTGTCAGTCAAATATCTTACAACTTGCTTTGCAGGTGTTTCTCTCTCTCAGAGAGAGTTTCATTGATGTTAGCAAACACCTGACTATGAAGTAAAAATGAGTGATCTTGAGATTGGAAGTCAAGACACTAACACTTGAGGGCCATCTGTTGAGCTATAGAACCAACAGGTTAACTAGAGAGGGGGGGAGGGAGAGCAGAAGAAAGAAGAATAACAAACTGTACATACATGTACTTATTAACATGTACTAGTACTTAACATGAGACACTGCAAGTAGAATTGTATGGGATAGTTTAGTGGATTTTATATTTAACATTCTCTTTCTATAAGAGCATGGTCTCTTGTTAACAATATATTTAATCTCTTCAGGTTTAACATCCTCTAGTTCTTTAACTTTATTGTAAGAGAGAGCATAGCATTCTCTCTTAATGTCAATTAATGAAACATTAGATTATTTGATCCAATAACAAGCATCATTCTCTATCTACAGAGAGAGATCACATGATTATCACATGACATTGTGAGATATTATGATGTAACTATCAAGTTGTTAACACATCTTGTCATTTGACTATCACATGACTTACTTCTCTGAGTATGACAGACCATTTCAGGTTTGATCAGTGCAATAGAAGGAGCTGCAAAAGATGGTTGAACACATATTCTCAGACCAGCTGCCTTCAATCCTGTGAACGTCTTCTTTTAACAACTTCTACAATGAGTCTCCTCTTTTTGTTTATCATCTAATAGTTGTTGTGAACTTTCTCACTCTCTCTTTTGGTCTCCTAAAGTGATGTCTCCAGAGGAAGTACATTATATGTTTGGCCAACTCCTGTTAAAATAGAAGATATGTAAATCATATAACAAAAGTGGGAGGAGATAGTTGGTGCATAACATGTACATGTAAATCAATGTATATATACATATATTGGGAGGAACCACCAATCTTAGCATACTGTTAGGGATAGTTTGGAAAATGGCAATTATATTTAATTACGCTACATTGCCTTAACTGCTACTGATCCATTAATACATACTTGTATATCATAAGAACCAGATAACATTGGTATCCATGTCACAGTATATGTACCTTTCTTATGTTAGGTAAAAGTCATATAATCTACACTCCTATATTAAGAGATAATATATTAGATGTAATACATGTACATGTATACTACTTACCCTAATACTTTAGGAACATAGAACCACAATTCCTCAAAGGAGTAGTCAGAATAAGGCTATAAGTAGATTATTCTTTCATATGACTGCTATTAATCTGTCCATCTGTCCATCCATCTATTCACTTACCATCATCATAGAAATTGACTGATAGACATGGTTTGTTCCTAATATACATACAATAAACTCAATCTGTTTATTGACAACTGGAGTATCTGTTGTCTTTAGTTCAAGAGCTGATGCATTAACATCAACAGAACAATCTGATTAAAACACCTAATGGATGAATGATTAGGTGAATAGATAGCTAGATGTATGAATGGATCAATACCAATAGCTGTATTCTTTTCATACATTTAACAGTGTATAGATTAAAAATTCATGTTTATTCTTTTTCAGTATGGACTTCCTTCATTACAAACTAATAATAATTACACTATCAGTGACTGTTGGTGGAGAGTAACATGTCTAGTTATGCTCTGAGTCTCTTCCTGATCTTTTGTCTAAATAAGGAAGTAGATAGTTTGTGATGACCTTGAGAAATAAATTTGTCGGTTTGTTTTTGCCTGACCATTATAACAAGTATGTTATATGACTACCACCACTGTTAAGCATGCTAACACTCACTTGTATAATCTCAATAACTGTGATCTTCTCGAATTCCAATTTTGAATAAATACATACACTAGAAAACAGTGATCAGTAATCTTTTAGTATTACTCAGTAATCTTGACTAGGACAACATTCAATAATCTTGTTATCACTTTTTTGACTCTATTTAGAAAGAATTTCTAGTGAAGAGGAATTATTAAATTTTCCAGCTGTTATCTCGAAGTTGTTAGCCCTCGTTTCTCGAACTCTACGAGCTCAACTTGCAAAACAAGTTATGGTGAGTGGTATTACCGGTTTTAATGTTCCTAATTATTAGACAATATCCTAAGTGTTTATCCAAAAGTATATTCTGGTAATGATTTTCATTACTAGAATATACTCAAGGATCCATTTCTTCACTTCTCTGTTTGTCCATTTATTCAACCACCATCCATACCTTCATATAAGCACCCATCCATTTGTCCATCTATCTGTTCATTCATTTGTTAAGCCAACCGCCTATCCATTTATCCAATAATCTATATAATATTTTTATCTATTTAATTTAGGTAATGAAGTACATATTAGAGATGGCAAACAGGTGATAATCATATGAGAATCATGTGATCAGAATACATACATCACTATTATCTTTCTCTCTTTAGTGTTTATCTTATATACACTGGTGCAATCCTCTCTGAATATTTGAAACTTCCATATCCTGGTCAGTGAAATAATGAGAGCCATACATGATGCCAGTTATTATTGTCTGGATGTACCATGTGCTACCATTGACTAGTGTACTTAATATTAAACAAATTACTTTGCTACAATGACTAATGTGACAATGTTACTACCTCTGGGTTACAGTGCTATAGCTGAGGCAGTTAATTCAGCTGCTACTATCAATCAACTTGACCTCCTAGACTATTATTGGTAAAGTGCTGTCTGTTCAAGTTAACAAGCGAAGTTGCAAGGCTCAAATATATGCAGGTGAATTTGTCCCTTCATATGTTGGAACCATCTCTTTTACATGTACATGTCCCATAGTGTTATCAACTAAGTTGCCCAATGTCACTTAGATGAATAAAGTCCACCATACCTAGTCACTAATGCTTTGTTTGTACATATACATAATATTAACATTACATATATTAGTGATATATTATAACTATGTGTTATTTGTATCATTGCATTAGAAACTCACTAGTGATATTGCTGTGGCTGCAGTGACACTAGAAAGGCTTAAAGATCCCAAACCTGTTGTAGGTGAGGCTCATGTTAGAGGTCAACATTGGTATCTACAAAGATCCATTCAACAAGAATTAGTGATAGATATAGTTAACCTAGTCAAAGATATGATGAACATTAGCATCTGTACTGTACATGTATACGTACATGTACATTTTAGTACTTGTAACTAATGAAGGCCAATAGCATGTGGTCCTTTAAAGACTATTGCTATTTTGAAGAGCCTATGTAGCATCTATTCTCTTATTCATAGTGATCTTTACCACTTTATTTGTAATTGTACAGAGCATAATTATAAATATTTAATAAGTAGTGTCTAATGATTTGTGAATTATATTATGTCCTTTCTCTTTATATAGTCTGTACTTAAAGGTAAATTAAAGGATTATTCTAAGTCAGCTATTGGACAAGTTATTACATTTGACCACAATCAATTAAGAAACTCATAAGATTCTGGAATGTTCTCTCTCTCTCTCTCTCTCTCTCTCTCTCTCTCCTTCTCTCATGCACACACACACACACACAGAGTTGGTGTCTTGTAGTCATCTCTGTTGTCGCATGAAATGAGTGTAAGAGTGTCTCCCATGTCTTCATGGGTGTGGCACTCAAGATGATTCCACCCACCTTCCATAAAAAAAGATGCTGATGATTGATATGTTGTATAGAGGGATTATCATGTGGTCCAGCTATTCAGTTAGAGTGTGGTCATGTTTTCCATCATTAGTGTTGTCATAATACTCTCAGTAAGAAGTGGTGTGGATTAAGGATTACCTTCAGGTTTATGTTATGCTCCATTTATGAGGTAAGAAGCTAGCAGCTGTCAATTTTAATTGTATATGTTGATCCATTAATCTATCCTCCATTCATTCTATTATTTCTGGTAGTCCATTCTGTAACCATAACCTATTTTTCACTATACAGGACAAGCCCATAGCTCATCCTTATTTCTTGGATTTGGCTGAAAGAGGAAGTGTTAGTTACATTTGAAGTATGAGAACCAATCAAAATCTGAGGCTATCACTTTTTCCCCATCTAATTCTATCAGTAAGTACTTTAGTATACCATGTGGAAATATGCTTACTATGTCTGTTACAAATATAAGACTATTTGTCCATCTATATGTCTTTCTCTCCAGTATTTTATCAACCATTCATTTATTAATGTCCATCCCATGCTTCACCTGCTTTCATGTTTCTACTAGGCAGTGAAAAGTCATTTATTGTAAACATTGTCAGTTAAATGAGTTTTGCAATCATAATAGTTCTGAGAAGACTACTTTACAAAACGATAAAATCCCAAATGCTAACACTGAATATAGATAGCTAGAAAAAGAATGAACTTCAGTACAACTCATGACATTTTCCTTTACTTTTTATAGTGAAAGACAAATTATTATTGAATACTAAAGAAATAAGCAAGGGTCAAAAAATTATGAGAGAGATGCATTAAAAAGTTCTCCTGGCAGAATCTTTCAAGAACAAGTATTTTAAACTGATTTTGAACTAGTTATTTCGTTCTGTTTTGAATAGTAAAACCATAAACTTATAAATAGTATAACAACAACTATCAATATGTATGGATTAGCTATGACAACTGTGATGACTACTGCTACAAATTTAGTGAGAATCTCAAAATAGTACTGACTATTGTTTAAATATGTATGTTTAAGACACACTCACAACTAAAAGGTTAAAATTCAATGCCCAGGCACAACCCTGGGCTGCTCTAGTCTGATTCTCGAAGAATCTGGCGAGTGGGCGTCTGGGGACGGGACTAGGGCTACATTTCGCGGTATGTATATAAATATCTATTCATTCGCAACAAAGCTTAAAGAGGCTGCGTGCTAAGCCAGACTTTATACTTCATTGTACTTTCTCAGTCTGTCAACAGGTGATTACAACATCTAGTCGTTAAAAGGCATTATTTTAAAGAAAGGTGTCTACTTCCCTGACAAAACCTGCCATTGGCAGCAATAATCTTTGCCATTGGATGAAATCCTACTCACATGAGGCAGTGTTTTTATCTTGTATCTGACATATCAGACTGCCCCTAAATTACTGTGACTCAATTGTCTAAACATCTGATCAACAAAGGAGTACATAGAATCTTGAGGTATGCCATTGACTAAATTCACTTTAGTATGTATACACATCATACAGAGAATGATACAGTCTATTACCCTTGATACCCAGTAATTACATATGTGAAATTATAATAACCATTTAATGATATTTTATGAGACAGGTGGTGTCACTGCCTATGTAGAGATGGTACAATGTTTGTTTTCTTTCTGCTTGGTTTACGCAGTATGCCAGGCAGTCCTAAGATTGTTTTGGACCATGTGTTATATATGTGTGTGCATGTGTATATTTATGTGTGTAACAGGGTATGTTTGTTTTCATTGTTCTATTTATTTTTTCATCATTCTATTTATTGTATGTGACTTTTAAGAGCAATGAATGAAATTAACTCACATACCGGTACAATAAGTAACTGCCGACACACATAGCATTCAATCAATTTCACTACTTTATTGTAAGCACTTTGAATTTGATGTGACTGACCTAAGCTTCTGATCAGTTGAGAGAGCTTCTTTGAGTAATTCCATAACTTTTGCTAACTCTCCAGTCTTCAAAGTTAACAATAATCCAGTCCCTTTAGAGCAGTAGTAGTACCATTTTTAATAATCTTAGGATGATCTTTACAATTATATTTTTGTTATTCTTCTGTTCCCGCCCTCCCCACTCCCTAACCAATAATTATAATAAACTATAAGGCTTTTAAGGATATCAATACCAGTATTACCTACAATACCATTATTACCCACAATACCAGTATTACCTACAATACCAGTATTACCCACAATACCAGTATTACCTACAATACCTGTATTACCCACATTACCAGTATTACCTACAATACCACTATTACCCACAATCCTAGTATTACTTGCAATACCAATATTACCTACAATACCAACATTACCTACAATACCAGTATTACCCTGAATACCAGTATTACCCACAATAC
The DNA here is from genome assembly GCA_963965975.1 of Xestospongia bergquistia. NCBI lineage: Eukaryota > Metazoa > Porifera > Demospongiae > Haplosclerida > Petrosiidae > Xestospongia > Xestospongia bergquistia. The sequence continues at coordinate 5,649,370 of OZ014419.1, read as the reverse complement.
CAACATTACCTACAATACCAGTATTACCCTGAATACCAGTATTACCCACAATACCAACATTACCTACAATACCAGTATTACCCTGAATACCAGTATTACCCACAATACCAGTATTACCCACAATACCAGTATTACCTACAATACCACCTACAATACCAGTATTACCCAAAATACCATTATTATCCACAATACCAGTATTACCCATAATACCAATATTACCTAGAATACCAATATTACCTACTACAATACCATCATTACCCACAATACCTGTGTTACCTACAATACCTGTATTACCATAATACTCATATTACCTACAATACCAGTATTACCCACAATACCAGTACAGTCAAACCTCCCTTATCCAGGCAGAATGGGACTCAGGGGCGCCCGTAAATAAGAAATATCCGTAACTTAGAAAAACAACATGTATACACACTAGCATGATTTTTATGAAGTATGAGGCTTGAAATATGATGTTATTTCAGTCTGAGTTAGTGAGTTATCCCGTTTTCTTCCAGCAGTGGTCATCCAGTTCTTAACCAGCATCAAGTGAGCTGGATCAGTTCCTTGACATTCTAGCCATTGTAGAGGAATGCCAAATGCCTTGTATGCGCTAGCATTGGATACAGTGGGACAATTGTCAGGCTGGTCTTCTGACTCATTTCCTGATAAGTCAGGTTCTCCACTTACTTGGGCGACAATTTCATCATCAGTCATTTACTGTGGGATTAGCGCTTGCTGTCACATGCATCTCGATTTTGTCTTTATTCTTCCAAATATCGCCCACCGTCAACTTAGCCACTCCAAAACGGTCTGAAACAGCCCTCTGCGACTTTCCTTGTCGTAACTCTGCAATGATATCAAGCTTCTTTTCGAGAGACATGATGCTACGCTGAAGCCATGGTGTTCTGTGCAGCTAATAATTTTGCGCATGCGCGCGCATAAACTACTGCCCAGTAGAGGGAAGTAACTGTATATTGGAGGTCCGAGGTTTGACTGTATTACCTACAATACCAGTATTACCCACAATACCAGTATTACCAGTATTACCTAAAATACAAGTATTACCCTAAATACCAATATTACCTACAATACCAGTATTATCCACAATACCAGAATTACCTACAATACCTCCTACAATACCAGTATTACCTACAATACCATTATTACCCACAATACCAGTATTACCTAGAATACCAATATTACCTAGAATACCATTATTACCCACAATACCTGCAATACCTGTATTACCATAATACTCATATTACATACAATACCAGTATTACCCACAATACCAGTATTACCTACAATACCAGTATTACCCACAATACCAGTATTACCTACAATACCAATATTACCACATGTAATATTAAATTACAGTATTAAATTGCAGTAGTGATGTCATATGATGTCATCATAGGCAAGTTACACCAAGAAGGACCCGCCAATCATTATGGTTTGGCGTGTGCTATTGCAGGCCAGAATTGTATTATCTCGAGGACAGCAACAGCACTGGCATGTGGCATATATCAGGTATGACAAACCACTTAAAATAAAGCATTATGATAAAGACATGCCTAACAATACGTATATACTGCATGCAGAGACATGTACAGTGTTATGAGAGTATTCAAGATGCTGTATATTATATATATATATATATATATATATATATATATAAGACTATATTTATCAATCAATTTAAAATAATTATGTTTGATAGACCTACACACTGGCAGAGATTCGTGAGTGACAAAAAAGCTGAAAATGAAGTAGTTGATAATGTTCTTCTTTATCACAATCCCCTGTCACGACCTCGTTTTTTTCTTATCATCAGTATAGCTGCTGGAATTCAGTTATTGTTTTGGACATATCTTTCTTACGTTGCTCTGACTGAGTACTACCAAGTCAAACCTAGGGCAAACGAAAACATCAAAGATGTTAATGAATTAGTGTCCAGTGATAATTCACTGCAAAATATAATTCAATCAAAGGCTAAGTCTTTAAAATGGCGTGTTGCATTTTCCCTTTTTGCAATGTCAGTTGGTACTTTCTTTACTTTTACAGCATTGATGTATCCATTGAGAACTGTACATAGGATGTTATTTTATAGAGGCAGACAGTCAATAGAATTAACAACATATACTCCATTAGGTGGACTATATAAAACAGAAGTAGGGTCTCATAATTTTCATAATTGTACAATTACTGGTTTGATTTTCAGGTTCCAGTTACCAGTTTAACTCGTATTGGAAGTGCTCAACAGAGTTCAAATTCCTCTTATTTGGCAGTAAAAGTCAAAGGACATCCATTATTCTATCTTATGGATCGAAGGGAGAGTTTACTAAATCATCAACTATTTGACACTTTAATTGGAACAAGACTTTGACAAAGTAATATATGTGATTATTAATCAACATTCCAATATTATATTTAATTGTGACAAAAAACATCTTAAAAATAGTTCAAGAACACATCAATAATTAATATCTCTTAAAATAAAAGGACTACATAATAGTAGATGATTGATATTATCTAATGAATATATCAATTATGTCAAATTAACCACCACACAACAAAAAATGAATTTGAAAACTACAATAATAATATTAAGTAACTAGACCATTGAACCAACACATTTACAAGAGATAATGAATGTTACAGTAGGTGTAGCTTTGTGATTGGATAGACTTCAGACTGATATTGTATCTAGAAGACCTTGGATACAACCAGACACTCGAACAGGGTCTTTAAATTCAAGAATTTCTCCTGCACTACAAACCTAAGAGACAATGTGAATCAAAATAAACATATATTATCATAATTATTGTCCTAAAATATTTACATGCAACCAAATTATACTTCATTCACAAAACCCACGCTTTGTTTTATTGTACACTTACAATTGCCTCAGGAACTCCCAGCTTCTTACAAGCAGCTATAAAGGCAGCAACATTCATTGTTTGTTTGGGTATTGACAATGCCTATGAATAGATAGAAATATTATCAACAGTAGTATTCACTATCAGTTATATACTATATATACTGGAATTATTACTATCTACCACATGTAATAAAATAATTGAAGCATTATAATGATACTACTGATATACTAGAAGTTAGTAATTACCTCGCCATCTCTTGGAATGTGGATGGTAGCAATAGTGTTAGGATGAAGTGTATTGACTAGTTTACAAAGTAGTACACCATCTGATATGCTTTCACCAAGATCATCTGCTAATGATACTCCTAAAAGATCTTCCATTTCCTGATTAGGTGGAAAGATAAACAGTACAGTTAATTACTATTCACATAGTTAATATATTATTTTAACCCCTGTGTTAACTAAACTAAAGGAGCACTGTAGATACACTTTTTCCAATGGCATTTTGGATGCAAATATAGCACAAACTCACTTTTTTAACATTTTGAATTTTCTCAAGTTCTTGTTGCATGTTAGCAATTTGTCGGCGTACAGTAAAGTTAGGATCTTGTTTTCCAATGACTTTAAAGACATCATCTTTTCTTTTATGGGGAGATCTATGTTGTCTTGGCCAGGTTGTATTCTCTTTGGCTATCAATACAATAAACACAAGAAACATTTTATTTGCTTACTTCTTGGTTTAGGAGGTGGTTTAGGTCTAAATGGTTTGTCTTCAGAATGTGTTGGTGATATAGGCTCCTCTCCTTCTTCAAAAATGATATCATTACTATGTCCTTCTAAAGATGTAGGTGAGAGGGAGTCTTCGTGTTCTATATATGTGTCAGATTGTGTGTCCTCTTCGGATGATGCTGAAGGAAGACGATCAGGTATTTCCGATATCTCTACTGAAAATGATACCTATATCAGATATAGTAATTTTTTAAATCAATAATATGATATAACATTATAAATAACACATTACATTCAAGATTATATAACCTGTTTAGAAACTTCATGTTGTGGCGTTTTGTTGACATCAGAATTGCCTGATATGTCTGGTTTTAAGTCAGTTTGATCTGAACAAATCAAAAATTAATATGATAATAATGCAAAATTAGAATTATTATATAAATTGAAATAATGCTACAATAATTATCATGCAATTTTAATGCAACATTCTTCCAGTTACCAGTACCTATAGATTAAATACAGTCTCTCTCTTTTAAACATTTCTATGAACTTAGCTTTACTAAGTTCATGTGGTAACTTCATAGTCCATGAGAAAATTAGGTTTTCAACTATCCAATGAAACTCTATGATATCCAATGACCCACACCTTAATCATATCAGTATACTACATTGTTCTAAAAGGACTCACTCATTGTAAATGATGTCAATTTATATTGACTTTCTAGTTCATCAGCTATATCAATCAGTCCAGCTCCTCTTAGTCCAGGTATGATGTCACCCCAAGTACCAGTAGGATTTTCACTGAACCATTGTTTGACAATATCTTCAATAGAGTCAGGTGATGTGTCCTGTATATTCAGACATTTAGCCAATGTTTGTGAGTCTAAGGTAGCATCTGATAGCACTTGTGTTAATTGGTCCAATGTAGGTTTAGAGTAACCTATATTAGTAATACAGACTAATTAAAGATGCTGATTAAACAAACATTTTTGGAACCCAAACTATTGTATATTATTAATAGATGAATTACTTGGTTTTTCTTTGGGTGTTGACGGTTCCTCAATGTCAAGGTCATCAGGAGTGGGTGTTACACTTCCCTCTCGAGAAGAAGGTGGGCTAGTATGTAGTTCTTCCTCACCTTTGAATAATGTAAGTAACAATAGCACTACATCAAATTACAATAACGCACTATCAACCATTCATGCAACCATTACTAATTGCCAACCATAACACTACTATAGACAATAAGATAACAGTATGTCATTATACACAAATGTCAATGATATTCATAGTCTAATGCTCATTGGCTGTGACTAATCTCTCTCGATCATAATTATGAATTAATAAGTAGGTGGAGCACAACAGTCACATGATAATCACATGCAGCTGCATGTTCCAATGCATTCGGTTATAACAAGACATGACGTAATATAACACAATAATGTGATACAATATTACATCATAATGAGAGATTAGTCAGTACTTGCAAGATTAGGTTGGCAAATGGAAATGGCATAGCGATAAATATTCTTCGCAGTTTACAAAGCACATTTAATTAACCGATGCATTGGAATATGACAAGACGTTCATGTGATTTATAAATAAAGCAAAAGAAACCAATCACAATTACTACTAATAAAGTGGATGATCAAAACAGAATCAAAGAAAAATATTCTTTAAAATAAAAAATTATATTTTATATATCAGTTTAGCTAAACATCTGATTCCACGCTGGAGGGGTTACCTATGTACAAATAAGGGATAGTGGCAAAGAACTGACCATGTGGATGAGCACTGCGATCTGGTGTAGATGATCCTCTGGGAGGCTAGAAAATAAACATAACATCGACTAATGTAATGCATTAATACCAACAAAAAAATATGTTCATTGTGGTTCTTAATATGGACAAAATATCTAAAGTATACAATTAATAATACATTATCTCATAACTTGAAATGTGTTTACATTCCATATTGTTGTACAGTATTGATATTATACACATACCGAGAATTCTGTGTGATGCTTTGGTTGAGGTGTTTTCTCATCTCCATAATATGCCAGATCAGTTTCTCTACAAAGATATGCACATAACACAATAAACTAACAATGCATGTACAAATGTAAACTATTAATTAAATATACAGTAGCATATGCAGCTGTTAGTTGACACTTCTACACTGTTTGTCTAGTTCACTAACTATGTTAACACTCAATCAGTCATTATGACCATGGTACAAATCACAACTATGATCCATAATAGTGTAGCAGTCCATCATGAGTTAATAATTACCTGTAAGGTTCTGAAGAATGTGATCGCGACACTCTATCTGAGAGTACAGGACTTGATATTCTGTTACTAGTTACATGACGAGGAGCTGCACGACCTTGAACATGATTGTCATCGGGATTTCCATCATTGTCCTTTAGAGTACGTGGGAGGGTACCATAATGAGTGCCTGATTGACTGCTAACAGGTTGTTGCTACATTGAGGAATAACAAGTGATAAAAGGATGCTAATATCTTAGATCACGGAAATGAAACTTGTAACATGTAAAGAGCACTTCAAAAATGTATGGCACATGTTAATTGACTACAATGTATGTACTCACTGTTAATACACCAGTAGGACCAGGCGATTGTGAACGATATCGTCCTTTGTGCTGTGTATCCTCTCTCATAACACGAATATGATGATAAGGCTATGAAAAAGCAAGGGACATTAATGCTAGAGTAGTTATAAACTTTGCACAGTATACTACAGTCATTTAATAGTGTGATACTCTTGAGAGCTACATGTACACATATAAATTTAGTAGCTTTAGAAATGATAGTATTATGTATGTGTTACAATATTTACACTTCTCTCTTCATAAGCAGAATACTGAGTTGTCCAATGTCGACCACCGCTAGGATCACTCTAAGGAGCAAATACAAAAGTTTAACTTATTCCAATTGAGCAGTCAGTAATAATATTGTATTTGGTACAAGTCATTACAGAATCTCACTTCATTTCTCTGAAATAATCTAGCATCATGTCCACCAAAGGCACTCTGGACAAAATTAGTCATTTCGTCAATCAAACTGCATTCACTGCTATTGAGATAAGATATTCATTTATGTCTGTTGGTCTATGACAACTTTATCTTACTAGTCAGAGCCATTTCCACTAAGAGTTGAGGCATCTGATGTTGGTCGTGATGCTTTTTTCGATCTATTATTTCTTCTTCTCATCAAGCTTTCATCTCGATTCTGTAATACAAAATTATTTATAAATGAACAGTCTGGCAGTATGTGAACAAAATTAACTGCTCAACAAACAAGTTTCTAATGTATGCAGTCATTGAAAAGATGGCAACAACCACACCAACAAAAGTGAGAAAAAATCTTGAACTCAGCTATTTTGTGAAGTGACTCAAGGGAGTCAATCAAATTTGGCATCTAGGAGGATCTATCATAGGTCTTCTCATAAACTAATTATTATGCATACAATAACACATCACTCAATGCAAGCATAAGGCAGATAACCTCATAGTGTTCTTACTGTTACAGGTGTTTATCCTGTATCACTTACAGTAGCAAATAGTTGAGGATCACTCCCGTATTTTTCCATTTCTGCCAGATACTTGAAGACATGATTGATACCTCTCATACATACCTACATATACAAAGTATGATTACATTATGAAAGGTGAGTATCACCACCACCAACAGTATGAAACATCATCACTAAGTTAGAAGAAAAACAACATTTAATACTGTACAAATAAAGTATAGAGTAACAAATTATTAACAAGGGATCCAAGACAAAAGACCAAAACCACAAGTGTAATGTTATCATAATAACTACTTTATAGTGATTTCAAAAATGTTCTACTGTGGCACATAACAAACACAAGCACATGACAACTTGTTACCTGAGCAGGAGGCCATTCAAGAGGATTATTTTCACAATGAAATACACTGAGGGAGTTCATGTGCCTTAGAGAAATAGGTAGGCGTGTCAACATATTTGATGATACATTGAGGTGATTTAAGGGAATTTTGATAATGTCTAGATAATATTTGAGATAATAATGACATCACATAGTGTACATTTAACAAACCTGGTGGTAATTCTTTGATGTCATTTCTATGAATGTTAAGATAAACCAGAGAGTGTAGGTCAGTAAAAGATGGAGGAAGATATACCAAATTATTACAACTGATATCCTGTAGAGACAAAGTGTCAAATGACAATAATACAGTATTTGGCTTTACTAGACACACTTCTATCTTCAATATAATAATAATAATAGGCATCAAAAATACAATAACAGTACTGACCAAACTTTTCAAAGTTTTCAGTTGACCAATTTCTTTAGGTAAATCAGTTAATCTGTTATTACTGACTGAGAGAAGGTTTAGTTCCATAGAGCAAATAGAAGGAGGAAGATGTTGAAGGTAGTTACGACTATAACAAATGAGAGAGAATAACATTACCACCGAATAAAATAAATATTTCAGTTTCAAAAATAATCCTTAAAATTAATACATAGTACTATAATAAACTACAAATACCATATCTAAACAGCAAACACTCAAACAAAATAGATGTAAGCTCATATTATAAAGCCATTCTATTAGATATATGTTTAAACAACTTATGAAGCCACTCAAAATGACTACAGTGAAGTAACTTTAGTAATGACAAAAGGATTCTATTCTAGGCACTTATCTCTACCTCAAATTAAGTTCTTTTAATTCCTTGAGGTTAGCTATTTCTTTAGGAATAGTACGAAGACAATTATTGTGAAAATTAAGTTTCACCAAATTGTGATATTTAAATATCTGCAATGGAAATTTGTCAAAACGATTTCCTGCAATAACTGGAAAAAGAGAAACAATAACAATCATACCAAATATGTGCTCTTATTTACAGAGCTAAAGAATTTACACTACACTAGCTAATCTTATAGCCTCACTTGCTGTAAAAACTTCTAATGAATCATAAATATCATCTCCTATGTTGGGAAATAATCGTAGCTTTCTGCCTGAAATATCCAGTACTCCAGTATAATCTGCCTCTTCAAATTCTTTGTCAATTGGTCTATGCTGCCTTTCAATCGCCATGATAACCAGTCATGGGAGTTATGGCACCCTAGAACCCTGAAAGAATTAGATAATTAAGTTAAGTACTATAATACATCTAGATAATAATCTTCTTTTTCTTAAGTAAACGTAAAGTACTCAATCTTACATGTTACAAATACGCATACAGGTAATCTTACCTGAAGAGTACCCTTATATTTTAGCCGTTCTCTTTCTCTTAGATTTCCTGGGGGCTGAGCTTTCTTGTAGCATCCTCATTTGACCACATGACTCCTCCCACTACGCATGCGCGTTTTAGCTTGATGCGCGAATGGCGTCGGAGAACGTCAAATGATGAATAATCGTACAACTCAGAGAAAAGCTGGAAAAGCACAGCAAGGAACCTTTTCGCCTCATAATGGTAACCTAAGCTTTGCTGCAAAAGCACCTTCACCTGATCCAGCACCTCCTTCTGTGAGTACAATTCTAAAATTGAAACTACGTCTATGTACCTATAATAATATTATAATATGTTGCATAAAAAATAAACCTGTGGGTATTCTACAGGTAAATAGACTACAATACTTTAATGGGAAAGGATTACTAAAACTTAGACCACTAATCTTAAGTTTTAGAAATTAATTTTGCAGTATGTTAACTTTTACCAGTAGTAGTTAGCCACAGGTAGTCACCCCCTCCTGTTTTATTTAAGCAAGGTGCCGGCTATGTGAAACTATTAGCCACAGCATCATGATTATTTGGTTCCTTGATGCTATTTTAGCCAGCAGTATTGAGCCAAACAAGATTGAGTCTACAACAATCTGGTTCATGGCTAAGTGATCCAAATTCTGAGTACAAGAAAAACATACGTGAACAGACTAAAGCCAAACTGCAGAGCATAACAGGACGAATGTTTCAAGTTAGTATACTAAGTTATTATAGTCAGTATAGTGGATCATGCTAGTCAGAGCATAATGGAAATATGGATTGACAATTGTTTTTGTTGGCTCAGGTGCTCAATGATTATGAAGACAGTAGTGCAAAAGACAGTTCATACATGACAGTAAGTAGATAATTATAGTATAAAGGAAGCTATTATATGCACCCTTTAGGACTGCATCAGTAATTTAGATGCACAATTGAATACAATAGAAAATACAGAGGTTAATTTTAAATTTATTATATTATGTCATATCTGGCTGTTTGAAAATGTAGCTTAAGGGTAATATTCAAGCAATGATAGCTGGCTATAAGGAAATGTGTAGTGATAGAGAAGAGCTGCTTTATTCTCTACAGGATGTAAGTATAAATTATTTATAATTAATAGACAATATGTTGTGTTATCTTCTGTTTGTATAGTGGTTTGAAGAGGAGCATATTGATGAAGTAGTAAGTAATAATGCAGTACAAGTTATGACTTAAGTGATGTCTGTAGTTTCAGGATATCAGAAGTAGACATATGTCAGTGAACCCCAAAACACAATGTCTTCGGCAGTCATTGAAAGATGGTAAAGAGACTTCAATTAAGTTACGAACTTTACAAGACAAAATGGAAGATGCTGCTAAAAGCGGAGATAACCTGAATGCATATAAAGAGTAAGTAGTAAGATATTAATGCTAGTTAGATTATGATTGAGAAAGACTATGGCGTGTGAGTCCCAATAAAAATATGAAGTAATTACACTCTTAATATAATACATGTATGTGTATATATAATACTAAAAGGCATAATTAGCACAATTCAATTAGTTGTTTCTTGTATGAATAACAGAGAAAAGCAAAAACTAGAAAAGGAGCTCCTGAAGACAAAGCAGACCATAGATCAATTGAAATCTTCACAAACTTCTGTTAAAACAAGTACTGTCATCTTTTATAAGTCGTGATATTTTAAATGTAATATTTCATTAGATGAACAAGAGATAGTAGCCAAGACATGGAAATTTGCTGCTAAGGAAATATGTAACATGTTACAAAAAGTGAGAGATAGTGGAGTATCTGATTTAAAACAACTTGAGGACAAGATACAAGGAATGGCTGACTCTCTTACTACACAGGCTCTCCAAATTGACCAGTATGTCATAACATGCATATGTATGATTAAAATTTTAGCAATTGCAAATAATACCTACTACTGGTTTGATATGGATATGACTAATTTCTATTCTTTCAATAATTTTGCCAGGTTGTTGTCAGATGTTAGCACTTATGAAAAAGTTAGACAACTTTGAAAGTTTTTATATGTCAGTATTGTCACTTATAGGTGGCACATTTGTCTGAGAGCACAGCTACAAAACTATCCAATGACAATGCTTTGCTACAAGAAGAACTAGAAAATGTTCGCAGTGAACTAGTACAAGCTCGGCAAACTATTATTGGTTTAGAAGCTAAATGTGGCATTTCTGTTGTTAATAAAAATGAAACACTGGGTAGTATAGCATCTGGTCTAGTAACTAAATCAATCAATGAGATCAAAGAAAAGGGTCAAGATACACCATCATTGCCTGTAAATGATCTGCAACATGAGCTTGATGAGTTGCATGATAAAATGAAAGCATTATTAATTGTAAGTATTACAAATTTAATGCTCATTTAGTCTATTTCAATTTATTAGGAAAATGAAGAATTGAAATTTGATCTTAATCAATTAAAACAGGCTACAGTACAGGTAAAACAATAAATTATTCAATGTAACTTGTTTTAAGGGAATAGATGTCAAGCTCATCAGATCTTTCAAGTGATAATAGTGATTATTTGCCTGTATAAAACTATACAGGCAAATAATCACTATTATCAAATTTTGTAATATGTTGCATTTTAAGCATAATGAGGAATTTGTTATTATAGTTGTTGTCACATGGGTTATACAATGGACTGAATCTTGGAATGGTAGGGCATTTTTTAATCTTAGTTTTTACGGTGCGCATGCATCTAGAATAAAAGTACATGTCATTGGGTGCTTTCCAATTATCCCAGATCCTTTATGTTTTGTTATGGTTAACTTAGCAAGTGAGATAATCCTATGTTTATTTCAGTGTTATACAGATGAATCTACCCAAGATGTACAGGAACCATCGGAGTGTCTTTCCAGTACAGAACAGCACCAACTTGTGAGTGAAAACCTAAGTCTGGCTCTCCAGAATAAGAAACTAGAAGAATCACAACATCATATTCAACAAAACGAAGACTTAACAACATTACATAATCTGCTATCAGATAAAGAAGCGCTGCTGGCTAGTTGCGAAGCAGAGGTGCAAGCACAATTAGAAAAAGCAACTCACTTTGAAACTTCTCTGAATAATTTGCAAAGTCAATTTGATCAAATAAAATATGAAAATATTGTGTTGAAGAAAAAATTGCTAATGAATGATCAAGAAGCACAAGAAACTAGTACACCAAGTCTTCATTTAACACCACAAATTAAGGTTTATATAATTTTCTATGTTTATTGATTTTCTTTAATTCAGGATGATTTAGTTGCTGAGTTAAGCTCAGAAGAAACGCACCACACAACAGTCACAGCATTGCAGTCAAAACGCCAGGTCAAAAAAACATCTACACATAGTTCTGGTGTATCTGCTGATACACTAACTATGGTCTCTTCTGAATGCCATCCTACAGCTATATCTGAGAATACATCAGAATTGCCTAGAGTAGTCAGTCGCTCTTTGATAATCAAATCTCAGTCAACAGCTACAAGTACTGAGCAAAAGGAAGAAACTAGCAATAATTTAACAATATCAAGTATGTACTAACACAGCACAGAGTTCTATATTTGACAGTGATTGTCTGGCATTGTATTCACAGCACCTGGATTTATAATTTTATAGGAAATGAAGATGAGATGTTGAAATTGGTACAGTATCTTGTTTGTCAACTAAGCATTAATAAGGGCTACACTGATGACAATGACACGAAGGACACTGATGATAATACCATGAAAAACATACGAGATGATTTACATAAACTAGTCACAATGATTGGATCATCAAAGGATATGTCATTATATCCTCCAAGCAGAGGAGGTAAGACAAAGAGTTACTCTCTATATGCACAGCACACACATCAGTTGTGACAGTATTTTCAATCTTCTAACTGTAGTTGAAATGAATACATATACTGTGAATAACATGAAGGAGCTAGTTAACCAAAGATGTTCTGCACAAAACAGCCAAGACAAATTTAGTTTTTTGAGTGAAGGTAGGGACAGAATAAATTAGTAGAAATGTCGAAGTTGAAGGTGGTTTTTTTATGTTATACAAGTTCCTGATAGACATAATTATAAACTTTTTGTTATAGTGTCAAAGTTTGGAGATCATATATTGCCATCTCAGGTAACTAAGAAAGCAATTTCTGTTATGCAAGATCAGAAGATAAGGCACTCCAGTGCACATAAGTTTCCAGTACAAACAGATGCTTCAGTGAGTTTGTCAAACTAATGATCCTTCACAGCCCTACTTTGCTTAAATTCTATGAAATTCATAATGTTTGTTGTTTAGAGTCTAACTATGGAGGCCCATGCTATAGCAGGCAATCATTCTAGTTTACATTACATCAACAAACCTCAAAATAATCAGCAACGGAGACAAAGTATTTTTGTTAATTTAGCTGACAGAAAGAGAATGCTTCAACAATACACTTCAACACAATTATCTAACAACTCCGTAAGTTCTAATTGAGAGAAAATACTATGTATTATGTTAGCTATGTAGATAAGTTGCATTAGAGGGATTATATTAAATAGTCAACTTGATATTACCACATTACTAAATACAGATTGCTGCAAATGCTTATTCCATCAGTTGGCAATCATAATAATAATAATTATTGTAAAAATGTTTTTTTCAGGGAGATCTCTCTTTGGTGGTGTCTGGAGTTCATCAAAATGATCGTCATAGTAACCACTCTTCTTTGGGTGGTATTGTTGGAAGAGGACAAAGAAACACTTTAAGACTGCAAGCAAAAACAACTCAAAAACAAGACTTAAAAGAAACATATGGCCATCATGTTAACAGGTAAGAAAGTTGTTAAATGATGAGCTATGGTCTTTTGTCTATAAGACGTCGAACACATCTTTTTAAACCCTTTCATTATGACATAAAGTCAAGAAACGAGCAACCACAGTGGCAAGTAACCTCAAGCTATCTTGGAACCTCCAGGTCAAGACCACTCCTAAGTCGGCCCTGGCAGAACTCGATTGGCAGAAAGAATATTACTGGTCAAAAGGTATATCATAATTATTATTGTACATTATTAATTTTCATTATTAGCATAACATTGGTGCAACCTTTCTTGATATTTTGAAATCTAATAATGGCAATTCTAGTGGACAAACAACTAAACTACCACCAATAAATTAATTGATAATACAATTCTTGTTTCAATATTATAATAGTTCAACAGTAATTAAAACTGACAGTTAACTATGACATCAAGTTGACCTGGAATGATGTTCCCAAAATACACAATAATAATTATTAAATTTATTATAGTGTTTAAGCAAAATCAAAAGTAAGAAGAAAATATAAGTAGTAAGTCTATTTTATAAAAGATCTATAGTGGGCCAAGAGATTTTTGGATTAATAGTTCTAGTTCTGATATGGCTACTTTAGCATCTGCATCTACATCTACTAATGGTGGTGTTAATGCTGCTCTGTAGAACACCCTGTATGAAAACAAACAATTGAACTATTGAATTATAAAATGATACTCACTCATGAGAATATTTACTACGAACAGTTGATGTATTCCCCGTAGGCTGACTAATGAGTTCATTTAATCTATGTACTAATGGTAAGAGTTCTTCTAGTTTATACCCACTGTAGTGCTGAAGTGTAGGAGTCTAAAGAAACACACATATATGATAACATTGTTATGAAATGAATCAAAAATCTGTTATACCCAAGATCCTATTTTTTTCATTCTGATAGCTAGGTACATTGAAGCTGCAGCAATATGAGATGGCTTGTCAGAAACAAAGTCATATTCTTGTAATGTACTTTCACTGATGTATCGTGCTAAAGTGTGGGTTTCCATACTAGCATCAGCAGCCTATAAAGAATAGTTAGATGATCGTTGCTACCATCATTATATAGTCATCTAATTGTTTAAAGATCTTACTCTTGCTAATCTTCGAAGAAACCGATAGGCAACTGGAACATTAATATCATAATTTAATGTTGACAATATCTCTCTCTCCATACTCAATAATTCATTGTGTTCATATGCGTCATCACAAAGATATATAAAATCATCTACCAGAGGTGGACTTAATTCCTGAGAAAGATACTATTATAGTAGTTATGACATTAAAAATTTCTCACCTCAAATTTAGCTGCTACTAACATAGAAGTTGCTCCTACAAGTTGCAAGTACTCCTTTTTTACTTCCACTTGTTCCAAATATCTATCAACTATCTTAACTGCTAGGTACAATGTTTCGTGAAATAGCTCAAAGTTTTCTTGAACTTCAACCAACCAATCAACAAGAATAGCACGCATTGATGCATTTATAAAAGGCTGGTGATCAAGATATGGCAAGACTTCAAACTGCTCCTACAAAGAGAAAACATTGTTACAATTTAGTTCATTCAGGTGTATGCAGTATTCTAACTTCTCTTTGTATCATGTATTCATAAATGCTTGGAGCATATTCTGATGAAAAAAGTGGATCATGAGCTTCAGCTGTGAAAAACAGTGAGTCAATGTGGAGACATGTTGGTTCATTACCTTCATCAATGTTTTTCCATAAATGAGAACTATCTTCTTTTAATTGAGTGCTTTCCTCCGCATCACAAAACTTCTCATCAGACTATTGGTAGAAAGAAAGTAATGTTAGATATTCATTGAACAAATTTTGGTGTACCACTGTATCTAAGCTGTATTCTTACCCTAAGACTATCATCGAGTGTGGTAGCCTCTAAAACACTTCGTACCATAGCTAATGGAGTCCCTTCACTGGTATAATAAACATAGAGAAACATATCATCTTATATTACATATACTACATAATACACAACACACATTATACAACTTGTGGTTTACATAGAAAACATTTATGCGCAGATAGTAGTAAAGCAAGCATAGGTGAAATACTTCAAAGGCTCTTTATCCATAATATTAAGCAATTTAAAATGTTTCAAGCACAAGTAAAAGGATTTCATTTATGGAATCATTAAGTAAATTTCAATTAATAACTTTTAAACCAAGTACTGTAAAGTATTAGTACTAAATTTATATTTACAGTGCATTAATGCTAACATAACACAACATGGTACATGTAGACCTTTTAGTTTTACTCACACAATTTCCATTAAGTCATCAGGAGATTTCTTGAGAAGACGTTTTGATCTACGTGGCTGATCTACTTGAAATATTGAAGTCATTTGAATTGGATCAACCACCATTGGAACAGCCTATAACAACAGGGTTGTGGCTTATGTAGGCCCTTACCACTATAAAATTAGTTTAAATGTGTCATCTATAACCTACGTTTGTAATGTTGCCTAATGCATTTCTTTTAGCAACAGGTGGGTCCATTGAAGTTGGACTGGACTGGCGTTTGACACCATTAGCAGGACAATTCTCAATGTCTGATGATCTTCTCTATAAAGAGATTGTAAACCATGTTTGATGTGCCATAGAAAACTCTGTGTCACATAATAACTAAATACCTTAAGTTTATTATGCTTTCCATTTTCCTTGATAGCCTGTAGAGCCTTTACACTTGAGGCTCTTTGTTGTTTCTGTCTCAACATTTTCTTTTCAAACTAGAGACAAGTTATGATTAAAAGGTAGAGTAATACTTGGAAATGAGACTAGTAAAATAAAGATATAGGTTAATAAGAAGTATAAAGGATATAGATAGATTAACCTGAACGTATTTTAGTGTCAATAAGTTGCCACAATCAGTTAGGCATTCAGCTCAGCTGTAAGGGCATCTTTCGTATTTCCCACTGTAGCAGTTAATGTTGCTATACGATTGGTCAATTAGAGTAGAGCGGTAGCCAATGAAATTGCATACGTTTGAAAAGCTCATGTGACTGATTGTCCACACCCTCCCGGTCCGGATGCGTAGCAGTGCTAATTGTATGAGGGTATGTTGCACGATACATGAATTATTGAATTTTTTGTTACTGAAATATTTTAACAAAAATAAAATTTATCAACAGTCAATTTCAGAAATGCTTTTCTTATGTTTCTTTTTCATCTTCTTGTGAGTAGATTCAGTTTCTTGTGTTACCTACCAATGACAAAAAGTATCAATACGAATAGCTGTAACAATAATTGTTTGATGAAAGTAATGTGCAGTAATAACAATGTATAGAGCAATTACAATACCTAAGATTTGTACCTATGCCATTAAATAGAGTAAATTGCAATTACTGTAACCTACTTGTTTCTGGGCTTACAGATTGTACTTTCTATTTATACTGAATTCCACAGAATTTCAGTGGGTTTGGTATATTCTAATTTCTTATGATAGTAATGATAAAACTTTCTGTATGTTTTTACAGTACAACACACTACATAGACTCATAAGTATTTGTCTTACTGTGTCATCTTCATCAGAGTGTTCTTGTTCTCTCTTTTTCTTCTTTTTCTTAGGCTTATGACTGACCATTTCCTCCTTCTCTTCTTTTACTACATCATGTTGTGGTATCTGTATTATGATACAATAAATCAATACATTATATACCTTAATTGGATACCTTAGAAAGTGTGGTTGATTCAGTATCCATTGGCACAGGAGCAGTCTTTGATGGTGAACTAAATATTTAATAAATCACTCCAGTAAATAAAAATGGACTCCATATGATTTGTAATATATTCATAAGATCCTAACTCACAGTTCTAATTCCTTGATTATTTCAGAAGGAGTTTCAGGTAATACTTTGCCAAATTTACCTAACTTTCCCTCAGCTATAAGTTGTTTTTTTCGAATAGCCTAAGAAAAACGTTTTTTAATATTACATTTACTAAACTAGCATGCGAAAAAGATATTACTGATAATATACAATGTCTTCATTGACCTTGGGTCCCAAACCCCATTTTCGAGGGTAGACATCTCGACTCATAATTACTCGTTTGATTTTAGCACAAAATCCATGATCACATGTGACCATCTCAGAAGTAGACATCATAGCCACACCTACATATACAATTATTTACATAAACAGAAACTTTTACTAGTTTGAATATCATAATAAAAATTCAAATATATACCATACAACTTCGGAGCTACATGGGATATCAAATGCATCTTACCTAGAGCTACTGCTTCCCCTTTAGTTGTCATAATGACTATATCTTGTCCAGGATCTATACCTTCATCAAATCTTAACACACCAGGTATAAGGACCTTTGCTCCATAACATACAGCATTGACCTAGTAAAAACAGAAGTGATATCATAAAAAATATATAAATACTTACAGCACTGTCTTTAATGACAATTCGTTTGTGTGATGTGAGGAGGGCTTCTAATGGTTTCACAATTCGACGCATATACGACTCTACATTAATACATTCGTAATTTGTATATAAATCTATGACAAGTATACCATCTCTCATATTGTCCAACTGCCACTGAGCATCCAGAACATCGTGCATAGTAGCCATTTCCATCTATAGGATGAAAATCCCAATATCATTTCAGCTGTTATGGAAATGTTCTACTTTTTTTAAATAATGCTTACATTTTCAGATTGTATTCCAGATCGAACTCGCCTCAGTTCTGCCATATGAGCACCAACCCCTAATAGTAATCCAAGATGGACACAGAGAGTTCGAATATATGTACCAGCTTCACAGCTAACCCAAAATACAGCTATAAGTAGAAAAAAGTCCCTTTAACAAAATAATTTACTAGGATCTTACCAAGGTGTTTTTTTTCATCATACTCTAATAGCCGATTCTCATAAATTGTTCGCACTCGAAGTTGACGTTTTACAGCTGAAATAAGAGGAGGACGTTGAAATAGAGCACCCACTAGTCTCTGAAGAGTCTACAGATTGAAACCAAGAAATAACCCAAGACTTCAAAAATACATGATATATGCAGTTCACTTCCTATCAGAAGCAGCCTCTGAACAATCTCATCATTCTTATATCCAGAACAAGAAATCATCATTTAGGAAGATATCATGCTGTACATTACACTTACTAGAGCTACTTCACTCTCCTTCACTTCACTATGTAACTTGACAACACAAACATATTCTTTACCTATGGAAATATACAGTCAAGTCATAGTCTTATACCAAAAGAGGCAATTAGTAAAAGCCCTTAATTAGACAATATTTAGTGACCTGCTCCTTGTTGTGACTTGACAAGTCTCGTAGCTCTATCGATACACACTATAAGACAACCAGTTACTTGAGGATCCAATGTACCACTGTGGCCTGTCTTTTCTACACGAAGGATTCGCTTTATCCATGCAACCACCTAAAATCAAGCAGTACAAACTTGAGTTTTAATACATAAACTTATATTAAAGAACATAGGATATAAACACATTACCTCATGTGATGAAGGATTAGCTGGTTTATCCAAGTTTATAAAACCATGACGAATATAGTGTTCAATGGATCTACGAAGAGGAGGACATCCAGAATCCAAGGGTGTGTAATGTCCAGTACGGACTATCATTTGATGATAGTTCTAACAATAAAAAAATACTCTAATATTAAAATCAAAGCAGCTACTGACATCAACAAAGCTGGGAACAAAAATATATACAATAAATGGTGACTTCTACAAAGACAGTGGTTGATCATGAGGTAGATATACAAGGCTGGGCTAGCTGAATGCAGGACTGGCTGATACCATTATTTTCACTATTCTGTCTAACAAAGTTCTCATTAAAGTTTTTACATCTTGCATGTTAAGCGTATGCTGTTTAATGTTTATGTCTAGTGGTTAAGATTTGGTTTTTAACCAATTGTTGAACATATTGTTAGTGTTAATTCTGTAAGTAATCAACTAAAACATAATATCTACTAGAACAATGCTACAAAGGCACATTTTTACTGGTATATGTGTACCATTGCTATTACATACCTGTTCAATAATCTAAATAATTATATATCTATCTATATATATGATTATGTGTGTGTACCTTTAAAAGTAAAGGCCAGGTTGATGTATCCAAAGGAGGGATAGTTGACTGTGGCTTGATTACAAAGTCATGTTCCTGAAATAACAAGGTAGACATCATATGCAGCCTTTTTATAGGAAATGTACCTTTGAAACTTGTTCTCCTTCGACTGTATCTACAGTTATGATACAAAAGTACCAGTAATTTATACCACTAACACCCTGCTAGTTGAAGGCAATCTTAACCTAGGAATACTACAACCTTCTTATTATGCTGTACCTTGTAGCTTCCGCTTTTTTGATTTCTTTTCTTCAGCCATTGCTACTACACCACATGTGACAATGTTGCCAAGTGGCCATGTGGCCAATGTGCTATTGAGCATGCGCAGTGTAAGGTAGGGTACACGTGTTGCGAGGGATCCCTCTGAGATTGTTCATCTTGTAGAATCCTTTTGAATCGGAGAAAGTAAGATTATAAAGTACTTTTGAATTTGAAAATTCGTTGCTGAGTTTATACCTTTAGATATAAAGTATATTAAGTGATGATTGTATTGTTATTGTGTATGATAATCCAATTCTATGATTTACAGATATGGGTCGTGTTATTAGAGCCCAAAGAAAGGGTAGGGGAAGTATTTTTAAGTCCCACACAAAGCATAGAAAAGGGCCAGTTAGGCTCAGAGCTCTCGACTTTGCTGAAAGAAAGGGTTACATCAAGGTATGTGTTGACACTAATAACTGAACTAACTAGTATCTACAAATGTTAAAAGGTCAATGATAAGAACATAAGCAGGTTTTAGACTATAGGTTGATGTTAGTGCTGTGTTTTGGGTTGTTATAAGAATAAACCTAGAGGTTATTAGAGTAAATTGGATTTGTTGTGCCGGGAGTTAATAGATTGTCATAACTCACTGTTTACCATCAAGCACTGAATTTTAGTAGCTGGCAGTATGTTGGTTGTTATCGTTGTATAATGTACAACTTGATATGTAACATGAGGTGCAAGAAAGTATTGTGTAGTTATATCTCCTAGGATATTTAGATATTAATGCAATATGTCATCTTTTTGATAGGGTATAGTCAAAGATATTATACATGATCCAGGCCGTGGAGCTCCATTGGCACGAATTACATTTCGTGATCCTTACAAATATAGACATCGTGGAGAATTATTCGTAGCAACAGAAGGAATGTATACTGGACAGTTTGTGTATTGCGGAAAAAAAGGTAAAATTAAATGCTACATAGATACTGTGCATGTTTGGACCGTAAATGGATATACATCATATTCCTTATTTTTTAGCTCATTTGTCTGTGGGTAATTGTTTACCATTGGGTTCAATGCCAGAGGGTACTATTGTGTGTGCTATGGAAGAGAAACCAGGAGACAGAGGAAAGATTGCAAAGGCTTCAGGTTAGTTATTTCATGTTGATACTATACTAGTTGTTATCATTTATTTACATTAGGTAATTATGCTACAGTTATTGCTCATAATCCAGATACTAATAAGACAAGAGTAAAACTTCCATCTGGAGCTAAAAAGGTACATGCATACAGTTAGATGAGAGAAAAACAATTGACTTTGCAATGTCACAATATTTTGTTGATGCTATTGACAGAGTAGAAGTTTGTTGCTTTTCTTTTATTTGATGACTTTGTCACATGTTATTACAGGTTGTTTTAAGTAATTGCCGAGCTTTAGTAGGCGTTGTTGCAGGTGGTGGAAGAATTGATAAACCTTTATTAAAAGCTGGAAGAGCATACCACAAGTACAAGGTTAAAAGGAACTGTTGGCCACGTGTTAGGGGTGTGGCTATGAATGTAAGCCTTTGTAAGTATATACTATTATTTACAAGTGAGTTGTCTACTTTAGCCTGTTGAACATCCTCATGGTGGTGGTAATCATCAACACATTGGAAAACCAAGTACTGTTAAGAGGGGCACTCCAGCTGGTCGCAAAGTCGGTCTCATTGCTGCTAGACGTACTGGTAGATTACGAGGAGGAAAGTCTTCAGGCAACCAAAAAGATGAATGAACAACGCAAATGTATATTTTATGTACATTATGCCAAAGAATTTTATTATTCTCTTTCAAGTGAAGTTATGTTTGGTTGATCATATGAAGCAATACCAAAACAGTATACAAATTATTTATAAAGATGGCAAAGCATAATTATTAATATAACTGTAATTAACAAAATGACCATATGTCACAATATCAACATGATAATACCATTATTTGTGGACTCCTAAATAAGCCATACTTGTAGTCAACGGATTAACTCGAACAACATGGTCTGGAATCTAAATGAAACATGAACAATTGAGTTCAGTAATATTACAGTATGCTCCACCCATCCACGCTGTATCTAAACATTTCTCACTTGAGCTCCCATTCTAGAGAGAAATCTATTCCGAACATGAAAAGCTGTTGATGGACGAAGAGGGTTGACACTAGCTCTAGCACCTTCAGCTTGTATATCGGCTACTCCACCTGGTGTTAAACTATTCCTATAGTATGTATGTGAAAACAAGGCACTTTGCAAATTGAGTTCACAGACTTTTCAGCATTTTTATTAGCTTCTTCCTCTTCCTTTGCAATTTTTTCTCTGGTCCATGCAGATAAGTTGAGTACACCTCCATAGCGGGTGGAGTCTATAACATACAGAGCTATGCCTGTTATCAATGCACCTACAAAAATAAAAACATTGATAAAGATGACTACACTTATTGTTATAAATATAATGTTTAAAAGATACATAGGTCTGACAACTTACAACATAAGCAAATACAAAAGAATACTTCAAGTATAAGATATCCCACATTGTCAATAATAGATCCAGCTACAATAGGTACAATAGCTAGTCCAAGATTTTGAACAGACTGCATTCTAAAAAGATTTTTTTTAAAATAATTTTTGTATTCTTAATTAAGTGAGATAATTGACACAAATAAAATAATTATTACTTTAATGTAGAAGAGCTTGACAGTGTAAACTCAACACATTTTGAAGAATCAATCTCATTTCTATCGGTCAACATGTTGTCTATATTATAAAACCAGTTGAAGCTTTGGGACTCTTGCTTCATATTTAAACCACTTTCTCTAAAGTAAGTCTTTTGCAAAATGATAATCTAGTGGAAAGTTTCCAAAATACTCAAACTTTCAGGACTCTAGAAGCATTTACACTCCAATAATTCTGTTCTGAGTGAAAAGAAAATACTGCTGTGTTGGTTTAACTGACTGTAATAGTTTTAATGAGAACTCAAAATAGAAATATCGGAAATACTCAGAGTAGGCTTGAAAACATTATTTATGATAAGAGTATGGTGAAACTTGGGTGACACACAAGGTCTAAACATGCATGGTTATGACTGTCATCTGGTGAGTCTGAAGTAGATTTTTGTAAGAGTATTAACAGAAATATGTCTGTATTGGATATTGGCTAAATCAAGAGCTTTAATAACCATCTTAGTGGATGACTGATATCTGCTCGGTCTTGTTTGCAACTCACACAAACGCTACATACACATACTCAATATTGTCTCCTTACATTCCATATGCAGTTCCTAATTGATGCTCAGGTATTATGAAAGCTACAAGAGGCCACAAAGCACAAGCCAATATAGAATAGGCTATACCCATACCAACCTAAAAATGATAAAATTATGTTTAATAGTTAATGGAACAATGATATTTCTTTTACCATTGCTAAATAAGGTAGATAAATTTGTCCTCCTGCAAAACCAAAAGCTGCATGACAACCAAGAGTAGCGACAATACCAAAGTTTACTATAATAAACATTGAATATGTGTATACACTAAAGTTCATTACACTCTAGAAATCTACTTCTGTATCAAAAAACTTACACCAAACTAAATTGAATCCTGTCTTGTCTACAGCATATCCAAACACAGGAGATGCTCCAGCAGATATTAAGTACACTAAACTATTTACAATATTTGCAGTACTAGCACTAAAACCATATTTATCTTCAAGGAATATCCTAAACATAAAATGAAACAAATAAACAGGACAATAAGTCAGTACTTACGTAGCGACACCAATAAAAGGAAACACAGTAACATAATATGCTACACAGACAATAAAAATAAGCCAAAGTGTAAGTGGGAAATCCTTCACATCTCTTAAACTGATCTTCTCTCCTGCATGATGATAGGCTTAACTAACTGCCTATAACTGACCTGATTAGGTCAGTATCAAGTTTGCATACCCTCTCCCTGTTTTCTTTTAGTAATTCTCTCTGCTCTTTTGTCAAAAAAACCTAAAGCAACAGCAGCAACAAGAGAGAGAACACAGAACCCAAACCCTACATAAAAATAAGATAGGAGACTACCACATTTACACTATATAACAAAGAAATAACACACAAATTTTAATACTGTAGAGGTAATGAAGTAAAGGAATACAATACTTACCAAACATTAAGACCACACCTAAACGTTGCTTTTGATCAGTTATGTTATGTAAAAAGTCATAGAGTTTTCCATTGACATTCATATTAACAGTACTACCCTATCAAACAAACATGATATCATATCTTGGTGTAAAGGAAACACTTACAACTCTAGAGATACTGAGAAGTAATCCAAATACCATATTGAGCTCTTTTCCTTTAAACCATATAACAGCATATGCATTTTGAGCAACTGCTAAGGATTCTCCGCCTAACCTGTAAAAGGGCAAGTTATAAAGTGTATTTGTACTTTATAACTGGTAATTCACTTCATATAGTTATAAATAACCAGATTTTTGTGTAAATTACAAGTTATGACTTACCCAAATACAAATCGACCTACTAGCATCAGAGAATAAGAGCGGAAGATACCCCCAAAGGCAAAAATAAGCTGTAACAAATAAACAAGTATTAATAATACTTGCAAATTGCAACCATAGCTACGCAAACCACATCATAAATCATCCTAGGATTATTTAATAAGTGGAATTCAATAATAAAAATAAAGAATTAATTTTTAACGTAGTAACTGTATACATACTTAATATTATATTGTCATATTAAATTGACATTAAATGAGCTCCAAATCTTGATAAGTTTTTCTGAGTAGAAAAAACATGTGTTGCAGAAACATGTATGTATATCTATTATAATTGTAAAAATCATCTGTAATCTTTTTGAAAATGCTAATACCACAGTAAAACATGCAGATTTTGCAGATTATAGAAAGACAGCAGAAAGCATGAAGTGACCTTAGAATACTAGAGGGCAATATGATCAGTCACACATATCGTCATAGCATTTGTGGTAAAGACTAAGGAAAATATGGATAACAAGTTAGGCCTGCCTTTATTAAAACTACTTTGAGTGTTCCTTCTGTTTTTTCACCTGACACTGTTACATGTCATATGGTCCCTTGGAATGGTATATCCCCTAATACAATATTACATGTATTTGTGTACTTGTCCTGGCACACTTTGCATAAACATCATTTTCAAGAATGAAAGAAATTTTAACTGAATGAAGCTTAAATATAGCAAATAAAAGTCATAAATAATTGTTGTTTGAATAGGAAATTAGGAGTGTTGACTAACTTCCTTCAAATCACTCCCTTTGCTAGAGTAATATGAGACACTAGACGTTCTTTTGGCAATAACAAATATGATATTGGGTTTACAAGATTACAAAAGAACCAACTATCTATAACAATTATAATAAGACTATAAGACACAAGACAATTATACTAGGTTCAAATGAGAAGGTGTGTCTTGTATCTTGAGTGCAAAAATTCTACATGCAACACTTGGCTGATACCATATAATCCCTTCCTTATCCACTATTTTATACTAAAGGGAAACTCCACTCCTACACCTTTCTAAATTGCTTATATGTTGGCTTAAATAAGTATCATAACATATGGTACTACTAATAGTTCAGTGAGGGAATACATGATGTATGAATCAACTTATCTTGTTATGATTCTAGGTTGTCATTATGTAACTCAGTCAACATAACAGTATATAATTTTAAATGCACAGGTGACAATATATGCATTACATGTATATCATTTGGACCTTAGTGTATGACATCATTGTAATATGTCTACTACTAATAGTTTATTTCTATTTATAGGGTATTATATTCCAGTACATACCTGCCCAAGTGTTACAAGAGCACTAAAAAGAACTGCTCCAATACGCACACCAAAAACTCTGTCAATTAACACACCTCCAATCAGAGATAAAATAACATTGGGCCACGAATAGAGAGAATATAGAAGATTATACTTAAAGTTATTAACTTTCATGACCTGAAAAAAAACTGAATATTTCATTTTGTCAAGGTAATAAAACCTGTTGGATAGTTCTCTCCAGGGCAGTAGGATTATCATAACAGTAATAACTACCTTTAAAAGAAATAACCATTTGTTATGTTATCAATAGTCAGATTTAATAATACAGCACACGTCAACACAGGTAGCATACAAACATCAAAACTTCACATACTCACCACACCCTAGTCTCATACCCAGACCTACATGCTACTCTTCACTTACATGTAGGCCTGGGGATAAGACTAACCACACCCCTACAACCTATATATAATTTTCAACACAACCTTCAGTATCACTCACCAAAACTTAAAAAACACATGAAAGCTAACATCAAAAAACGATGTAACCATCTTCTAGGATCACATGGCAAGAAATTATCCAAGCGATATTTTCTTCTTTTATTACTATTAGTCAGATCTGAATTTACAGTATAATTATCTGGCATGGTCTCTATACTCCGCGTATAACTACCTCCATAATTAGGGCCTACTTGGTTCCCAGGCACCAAGTGCTCTTTCTCAGTAGACATTTTGCACTATTATTATGGAGATCACGAGACAGGCTGTGCAAAAGGGGCAAGAGTCGCGAAGACCCTATGATTATTGTTAATTAGTTTAAAATTGTATTAATAATTGCTTTTTTGAGTTCCCTCCTATTTCTCAAAAAGGCTCGATCATGGCTTGCGGAGGAGAGATGACAGATTTGACCCAGATAGAAGAAGACGACGAAGAAGAAAGCATGCAACATCAACCAACGACCAGTGATTCAATGTCGGCTACTGAACTAGCTAGACATTTGGGACAAGTTTCTTTAGAATCAAGCCCAATTCTCGGTCCTAGAGAACCAAGATATACAAGAAAGTTCTCTTTGAGAGACCTGGAGATACAACAAACAATAGGTGAAACTAGGATAAAATATGTGCAGACTATTGTGTTCAAAGTCTTTCTAATATTACATACTTGTAGAATAATAACAGCAATTGTCCACAAGCATATTAGTTATGAGCACCTGTTGATTGTTATTATTTATTGTCATCCTATCAATGTGTTAATAAGTCAGATTGAAAAGTGGTAATTTCCATTTATGAAGTACACACTGTGGTTTGTTAAATAGGAAGTAAGTTTGGTATAACAACCATTTTGGGTTAGATGCTTTTGCTTGCAAATTCTTATGCAACTGTTGTTGTAGGAGTGGAATATAAGGGCAATTTGGTTGCAGTGCAGTAACTAATCAATAGTATATTTGTGTTTGTTAATGAAATTATATGTCATCAAAGTGAGATTGTGACCACAAGATTTAAATGAATAGGTTGTATAGATAACATATAATGGTAGTTTATTGTGAATATTAATTTCTTGTAACATTATATGCTTTGTGTGGTTGAATTGCATATGTTCTTCACAATGTTTTGAGATTTCTGTGATCTAAGTTTAGGTATGGTTCACATGAAAACAAGTCCTTGGGTGTGATACCTTGTTGTTAAAAGTGACCAACACCACCCTATAGTTATTAGTTCTACAGTTACAACTTCATTGCAACTATGAACAAGCCTATAGTTAGTGCAAGTTGTGTGTCCATGCATGCAAACTGTTCGTTTTACACAAACAGTATATCACATGAGCAATTTTAGACTCTGGGTTTGAAACATATTGGATATTAAAATAACAATAATTTAGTTATAAAACTCATAAATGTACATCGAAGTCTTAAATCATTTCTTATAAAGCCTGTACATTTCTAGTGTATCAAATTTGTAGTTCTTATTACTGTGTAATTTATATAGGCTGTTATTAAGTATATATTTCTATTTAGCATTTACAACTGATTATTAATGTCTTTATAGGTACTGGAACATTTGGTCGTGTTGTATTGACACGAGATGTTACTTCTCGTCACTATTATGCTCTTAAAATCATGTCAATATCAGAAGTAATTAGACTTAAGCAAGTGGAACACGTCAAAAATGAGAAAGATATCTTGGCATCAATACAGCACCCGTTTATTGTTAATATGTGAGTGGTGGTATAGTTGATTGTGTTAAAGATTACATAACTTACAATAATTCATTTAATTATATTGTAATTATTACTTAAGTTACAAAAAATGGTGGGATAGTTTTTCTAAGACTGTTCTTATCTACTTAGGAACATTTTAAGTAATCAATCAACTATAGCAAAAGATTCCTAATTAACACAATTATTTCAAACTTTGTATATAGATGTAGATCTTTCAATTCAGTTTTCAATCCATTTAATTTTGTTGAAAGAACAGCTTGGCATTAAAATATAACTATGCCATTTGAAATAAAGATTATTAACAGTTGTTTTGGACTGAGGAGCTTTACAACAGTATTACTGTGTTGGGAATTCTAAGCTAATTATGGTTCTTTTAGTTTATACTCTGTTCATGAGCTAAGGCTTAATCTAAAAGCAAATGTATATGTTCAACTAAACTATGTCTTTAGAAGGTTAGTGCTAAACTCTTATTTTTCTTCTTCTAGGCTTTGGACATACCATGATAATCGTTTTCTATACATGTTGCTAGAATATGTACCAGGAGGTGAACTGTTTACATACCTCAGAACAACACAAAGATTTGACAATGGAACAGCCATGTTTTTTGCAGCAGAAATAGTCTTAATACTTGACTACTTACACAGTCAATTTATTGTTTATAGAGATATGAAACCAGAGAATATATTGTTAGACAATATGGGACATGTCAAATTATGTGACTTTGGATTTGCTAAGAGATTAGCAGACAGGTAAACAAACTTAGAAATTATTTACTATTCAGTTAGAATTATTACATAGTCAGAACTCTTTCTATTATTATTATTTGCAAGTTTATTTGATTGCAATGTATTTATTTTTAGCCTTATATAAGTTTATGTCATATATTCATGTGTCTCACAGACGGACATATACTTTGTGTGGCACTCCTGAATATTTAGCTCCTGAAATTATTCAAGGTAAAGGTCACGGACGAGAAGTTGATTGGTGGGCTCTGGGTATACTAATTTACGAAATGCTTGTAGGGTAAGATATATATTGACTAATATATCGACTCTATGAAATGTTTTCCATTTAGATATCCTCCATTTTTTGATGAGCATCCTTTTAGAATTTACGAGAAGATACTTGAAGGCAAGATAGAGTGGCCAAAAGTAATTAATAGTATTGCTAAAGATCTCATAAAGAAGTTATTAGTTAGAGATGTTACTAGAAGATTAGGAAGTTTGAAGGTAAGTATAATCATTTCTAAATCTTTGAAATCACTCTCAACACTTATTCAATGTACAATATAGCATACAAGGTGTGATCTCACAGTGATAGTATATTGCATAAGTTCTTTGTCTGAATTAAAGCATCAATATAACACATACAGCTTCATTCAAGTATCATTAGTCTAGTTAAAGCACTATTTTTTATTGCTACAAGTAATCATCAGACTCATATATCACTTACTCTAAGCCTATTGTTAATTTTATGCATCAATTTTTAAATATGCTAAATATTGAATTTATAGCTTCATTGAGTTTGTCAAATTTACTTAATAGTAATGAGTTTTTGACCACTCCTCTTAACTATAATTTCTTACCATACATAAGAAGTTGTTAATACTGTAGGATGGAGTGGAAGAAGTCAAGCAACACAAGTGGTTCAAAACAGTAGATTGGGATGCTGTTTTATTGAGAAAATTACCAGTGAGTCAGAGTTAACTACATTATAATTAAAAAAATGATCCTATAATTGTTTTGGATTATACTGACTTTACAGTGAAATATTGACTAGAGCTACAAAGATTAGATAATTGGCAGTAGTGTCTATGGAAGATTAAAGTTAACAGAATGCTAGAAATATAGGCAGGGAAGCAAGCTAAATAATGAGATGATTTGAGTGTGATCTGTCATACCTATCATCATAGCACTCACTGTTATCGTTAATAAAATTCATTGGTTGCTATATGTGTCAGTCGTTAATAGATGTGGTTTAATTTCATTTGTCATTTTCAATTGTTCCATATAACAAGAAAAACAAAGTGAATGTCCATGCGCAAATAATTATATATGCATAACACATGGTCCAAACAAATGGGACTGCCTGGTGTGTGCAATAGATATACCTGCAGGTTATTTCATTTATGAATTAAGGAAACTATTGTATTTCCTTGAGTAGCCCTCAAATAGTAGCCTTCCCTTTCTGTATGTGTCAATAAAATTGACCCTACTCATGAATAAATGCTACAGTGGTCACTTAATTTGTGTATTATACTCTGTTCATGTTGTGGAGTTTAGTGGAATTTCAATTATGACAACATCATTAACCTAACTTGGGCATGGTGTCATAGTTGTAAAGTTCTTGGTGAGTCATACTGAAGCTTTTTGTGGTTCTTTGTAGCTATCTCTTAATCTTTGTTACTATTACCATTAAAGGTATTTTCAACAATTTCTGAACTTTTCTGGAGAATGTTTGTGTGAGCGTTTGTTAATAATATGCAAACTATGTATTGACGTCACTCATGGTGGAATGCGAAGAACATAATTCAATTTATATGAGATTTCTGGTTTGTGACTTTCCTAGATAGCTAGTGCTCTGTTTTTTGGTAAGATTTGCAGACTTGCAAGGCATTTTGATTGGTACACACCATTTCTCTGTAGCTCATTCCTAGCCAGAGTTATAACCCTGACTTAGTGTTCATTTTCAACTTTTAATAGAGTCTATAAAGTACTGTTACTCATAAAAGAAACATTTATAAATAATAAAAACACAAAAAGATATTTTATTACAAAAGAACCATTAACAGCTTCCATTTGAATAGAATAGAATTGAGCACATAACCAGATAACAATTTGTGACGGCAATGTTTGTTTCAACGTAAGTCCTGCTTTCTTTAAACATTGGCTAATGTTATTTATCAGCTGATATAGAGAAGCATCACAAAGACACTTCTTATTCTAGTGGCTTTTTTGATTATTCATATATTTAAACTCTATCTTGATTAACCATGCCCTTGAATACTATCTTGTTAACCATTGAAGTAGACACTGTGGCTATTATTCAAGGAAAATAGTACATGCAAACATTCCTATACTGGTATTCATGAAGCACAAGTTTCCTTTGTAGGAAAAGTCAAAATTTCACTGCAGTGTTAATGCTGGGTGATTAGGAATTGTGTCTACAAATGGAAGATCTATTGTATATGTATAATATAATTATATTATTGATAACTAAACTATTTCTCTGCTCTCCTTGTAGCCTGCAATAGTTCCCAGAGTTAGTCATCCTGGTGATACTCGTAATTTTGAGCGTTATCCTGAAGATGCTTGGTACAATATACCTCCTTTAAGAGATGAAGACATAGCTCCATTTAAAAACTTCTAATTGTCCAATATTCTTATGTTTGTTTCTCTCTAAATACTATCTTTTATTTTGTATACCTTTCTATTCAAAATGATATTTTGCATTATTCTTATATTCTTTGTTGTGTTTTTTTTTTCAGAATTCTTATTACATGGTACATCACTAAGGGAGAACGACTATTAAACTGACCAATCAAATTAAAGTATTGTAATTATTGAATGTTCCGGCACGCCTCCTTTTAAGGTCGTGAGTTTGTTCTCTTAAAGTTGCAAGCAAGAAGGAAATAGTTGTTGTGTGTTTTAGCAGGTCAGGTATGTTTTTATATAATTAACAAACTTTAGTAGCATAAACAAAGAATAATATTAATCGCTTGTTGTTCATTATGCTATATGATATAATGCAAGTTGACATTTATCATAATATCTTGTTGTACCTTAATATGTTCTTAAAGTTTGACACGTAGGATTTGTGTATTTTTGTACTATTTTGATAGCCTTCGAGTCATTGAATACTATTCCTTTACTTATATTTTAGTGTCTAGAGTGCAAGTAACAGTATGTCATGCTTTGGTGTGAAATTAATACGTTTAGGTTTGGATCTGGGTATCTCATTAAAGTACAATATTCCATTACTGGCATGCTAGACACTGCTTGTTATAAAAGCACAGGGTTCTCCATTCCGACTGTCACATACATGTGTTACTAATGAGCTTGATTAACTAGAGTATAAGGACATTTGTCTTTATACACGTTTTAGTATTCAAGACACAGTATACTTTAAAACCATTATCTCAAACTACATTAAACTTTATTTTATGATGGTAACTTCTTATCTTATCTCTAAGTGATTATATGAAAATCATGGGCTTTGTGATACAGCTATTCAATGATAATATGTGATAGTTAATGCTTAATTAACTCATTATACACACACAGTTAGAAATGCAATGGACAGTGTCTATTGTACACAAGCTATTGCATGGTGCATATCATTAGTAATTGATACAGAAATGTATGGAATGCTTTAATTAACTATTGTTTGCATATTTCTCATTGCACACCAGGTCCCATTGGAGTTAGCCCACAAACCACAGACACCAGGATTTCTGACTAAAGTTGATTAGATCTGTAGTTGTGAGTAATATGACTGCTGTCAATGGCATAGGTAGGACTGCAGGACGATCAAGAGGAGGTAGTGGTGATGTGTTTACATTGCTGAGTTCTTGTCCTGAAACTAACCCCACACGCAAGAACAATAGAAGGTATAACAACTTGATGAGTTTATTTATGATGCTTTTTATCTTGCTGTACTTTTTGTAGAAGTGGTAGTGATTCTGCCAATGATAATGTATCAGAATGGGTTAAGGAACAAGAAGTAGCCTTTATTCATTGGATTAATCAACACTTAAAATCATCTGAACACCAGATCAGTATATCAGATCTTCGGAGTTCATTACAAGATGGCTTAGTTCTCATTGAATTAATGAAGACTGTAGCACCACAGTCAATACAGTTTATCAGGTATTATATTGTCTATAGGATGGAGGAGGTTGATTGTTATATAAACTACTATAATTAAAGTGTTAATGCAGTACATTCATTTGATGTTAGAGTAACTATAGCTATATTTTAGCCAGGGAAGACCTACCATAATCATTATATGAATCTTAAGAACATTAGTTCCTGTAACCAAAAATATTTCATTACAGTACCTATGTTGGTCTGACAGGGGTATGCTTCATTGTAGTTTAACTATCACCTTGTTGTTCGCCTAAATATTTATCATGGAAACAGGTTTCATTACATATAAAATGAAATTGAAGTATTAACATAGACACTAGTAAATGTATTATAAATAATTGACACCTGACCAGACACCTATGTTAAATTAGTAGTTCTACTGGAACAATATTCATGACTTGAGAGTTTGTTGTCTTAAGTTTGTCTATAGTTGTTGCACCTTTTCACTGGAGATTTGAATATCTTCAAACATCTGATTTTTCCTTATAACACCCCTCTTATATAAGCAATACTTACTATAGTAAAGACCTTTATTTGTAACTATGTAGAGGACAACCAGTAACTAAGATAGTAAATTCATATTGGCACTTCTTTTACTTGACTATCATAGGTTTATATCCTTTACTTAGATATCACAAATCTCCCCGACTACGACTACTTAAGTTAGAAAATGTTCAAATTGCTTTAGATGGTATGAAACGAGAAGGAATACAGCTCCTTAATATTGGTAAATACGATAGCAATACTGACATAGCATTGAGTATTAGTATACTATTGATTGTGACTTTCTCTTTTCTGTAGAGGCAGCAGACATTGTTGATGGAAACCTTAAATTAACTCTTGGTCTCCTCCAACAATTAGCTAACCGTTATCCAATTACTGTAACTGGTCATAAGACCTCACATGAATCAATGCTAGCTTGGTTTCAAGTAAGATTGTGGTTTAATTATGCTCTAGTTTATTTACTACATTCTGTGTGACTTCAGTCTGTTGGTGCTTATTTCATTGATACTACTACTGCTACTACCACACTATATAGAGTTGATTTTAGCAATCTCACTTATTAGATTTACAATTTCATGTTTACAATATTGTTAATAATGGATTTAATTGCTGCTCACAAAAGGAGTGTTGCTCTAAGTATGTATTTTAGTAGATTGTGTACCATAAAGTACTGTGTAATAATTATCTATAATAAGTACTTTTTAAATTAATAAGCCATTAAATAAGAATTACTTGTTTCATTTAATTAGGCAATGCTTCCTGAGTTTGGTATTACAGACTTAAGTACTAGTTGGAGGGATGGACTTGCTCTGTCTAGTCTTATAGACAAACTCAAGCCAGGTGTCATCACTAATATCACTACCTTGGATTCTGATAATGCTTTAGAAAACATACGTACTGCTATGGTGTTGGCTGAAAAAAGCTTTGAAATACCACAGGTATGCTATTTGGCTTTTTTTGTTATTTTAATTTTAACTATTAGCACAACTGACTTGTGCCTTTTATATGTAGTTGTAGAAAATGTGTTAACTGATGATATAGTCTATGATACCGTCCTTTCTCTAGGTGATATCACCTGAGGAATTGGCATCTACCAATCCTGACGAATTGAAAGTCAGTAGATATCTCTCATATTTTTGTGAACCAGATTCACCTGGCTATCTGTATGTGATCGACTGGGTCAACAACGTTGTACCACAACACAGCATCATTAATTTCTCTTCTGATTGGATAGATGGACTAGCTTTATGCTCATTAGTCAACATTTTTTTACCTGGTACCATCACAGACGAGGAAGCCCTGCAGGATATGTCACCATCTGAGCGAGTTACCTACATAATGAATGCTGCCGAGAAAGAATTGAGCATAACCCAGCTGATCAAGCCTGATGTATTTGTCAGTAAAGATGCTGAACAGCTTTGGAGAATGGCTTATGTTACTCAGTTTATTCATCTTAAGCCCCAAACACCAGAGCTATCACCAGTAGCTGGGGATGACATAGAATGGCTTACTAGTTCAGTCTCTGCTTTTTATACCTCAAGTGATGAAGCCGTTATTGCACCTAGTAATGAAGACATCCATCGCATACCTGTTGCCTTAGAGTTTGATGACCCTCAAATAGAAATGTCAGAAAAGTATCCAGAGTTTAAAGAAAACGAGGTGTTGGAGGAGAAGTATGAATTACCTATCCACACAAGAGTACCATTTCAAGAACAAAACGAGATATTGCAAAGGGAGAAGGACATAGAAGAAGGTCGAGATATTCGTCAAAAGCGCAAATCTGAATTAGATGAGCTCTTTGCTGCTATTGAACTTGATTTTGACCTTGCTCTAAAAGAAATTGATGAAATTGGCAAGACACCTGAAGTCACACCCACTTTACCAACTAAAAATAAAACTGAAGCGTTTCCTGTTCAACCTGTTTCTACAGTAACAAGTTCCACCCCTGGAACACAACCAAACGAGTTAGAATTGGACTTTGAATTTAGTTCTGATTCTGAAGAAACATCTAATGCACCAAGTCACTCTTCATCACCTGAAGTTCATACAAAAGATGAAATTGAAGCAAGGCCCCAAGACAATGAAACCTACAAGTACAAAGATGAAAGAGAAGATGAACAGGAGGCTGAACCCATGGATGATCATGAAGAGGTAATAGAAGAGAAACATGAGCTGGTGCATGAAAAAGGAGAACAGAAAAAGGAACATGAAGAAAAAGGATATGAGCCGCAAGAAATTGAAGAGAAACAGGAAGAAAGAATAGATTTTGAGGTATTGGCATCTCAAGAAGAAGAGGTGATTGAAGTAGCATATACAACTGAGTTACGATATCAGCTGAGTGGAACAACCTCCCCCGAACCTATATCTGAACATAGTACATCAGTACCTCCTTCATCTCTGTCACCATCTCCTCCCCCACCCCAGGTAACCACACCTGTAGATACACAACCAATACAAGAAGTGTCTCAAGAAGATGACAAGGGGACAATATCACCATGTTATCCAGATCAATGTGTTGTTCAAGGAAAGGGCTTACAATGTGGTATTGTTAATCAGCCAGCTGAATTCATAGTTGATTGTTCTAAAGCTGGACGAGGTCGTTTAGAGATTGTAATTGAGGGGCCAAATGGCGAAAATCTGGAAGCCACTGGTGAACAGTTGAAAGGGAGTGTCTATAAACTTGCCTTTACCCCCATTGTTGTGGGAACTCACAAAATATCTGCATTGTTTAGCGGGGAGGATGTTCCAAACAGTCCGTTTTTATGCAAAGTTTCTAATCCTCTGGCTTGTGTTGCTAGTGGAAATGGACTGCACTCTTGCACTCTTGGCCAGGAAATCAAATTTCAAGTAGACACTGTTAAAGCTGGTCCAGGTACCTTACAAGCTACCTTTGATGGTAAACAACAGCCATCTCGATTCAAATTAATATCGTGCTTGGATGGAGTGTTCACATATTGTTATGTTATAGATAAACCAGATGATTATAGCATTGATATAACCTGGGTTGGTCAACACATTAAAGGAAGTCCTTTTCAAGTAACTGCTCTACCATTTCGTCCCAATGCCTGTGCTCTTTTGGAATACCCTAAGGGTCGTGTACAAATGGGTAGTAATGTTGAAATAAAAGTTGACACTAGCAAAGCTGGTCATGGTGAATTGAAAGCTATTTTACTTGATCCTAATGGAGAGCGTATTTGTAATGTATCAGTTGATGATAGTAAAGTTTACACAATCTCTGCTCAGCCTTGTGCAATTGGAGAACACTATGTGTTAATGCAGTATGGTGGTGAAGAAATACCTCGTTCTCCATTTCGCTTTATTGTTAACGATCCTACACGAGTCATAGTTGATGATGTGGCCAGTGTCTTATCACAGCCTGTACTAATTAATAAGACGATTGCTTTCAGTGTTGATACAAAAAATTGTGGAGAAGGTCTACTCAGTGCAAAGGTGACAACCCCTGATGGTATTGACCATGCCCAAATCCAACGTGATAGCAACAGTCTCTGTTATAATGTGAGCTATGTTCCTATAACTCAAGGTACTTACAGCATTGAATTATTCATTGATAATCACCCATGCCTTTCGACTCCATTACAAGTAAGCGCTATTAACGTTCCTCAGTCTGTCTCTGATATTGTGCTTACAAGAACTCTCCCAAGCCAAGGAAATCACTATCTTCTCAACAAAACCATGGAGTTTCATGTTCATGCACCAAATCGTGACTCTTCTAAGTTAAAAATGGTTGCAGTAGGCACACGTACTGGATCTCAATCTCAACCTTACATTAATATTATTCCAAATGGAGATGATAAATATACCCTTCAATTTCGAGCTACACGATCTGATGATTATAAAATCTCAGTGACATATGACAATATGCATCTTATTGGCTCTCCTTTTGTCTTACCAATCCGATCTCCACCTCGTGCCAGCAAAGTGTCTATGTATGATCCTGTAATACCTCTGAAGGCTGACCAGCCACTAGAATTAGTCTTTGACACGAGTCAAGCTGGTGAAGGAACTTTGTCTGCTTCTTCTGTCAATTCCAAGGGCCGTAACATGCCTGCATATGTGGAGCAAGTTGATGATGGTATGTATCGTATAGCTTTTATTCCGCAGATTAGTGATACATTCATGGTAAGTGTGCTATATGCAGGCAAGCATATCAATGGATCTCCTTTCCGGGTTCTTTACAAAGAACAAGTAAAACTACCTTCTGTCTGTATTTTTTTTGAGCCAGACATGACCATCAAAGGTTTGATGGGAGCTGCAGTATATGGAAGAAACACAGGTCGTCAAGAGGCAACTGTAGTCCAATACAAACGTGGAAAATATCAAATAAGTTTCTATCCCAGTCAGCCAGATGTATTTGACCTTCATGTATATTGGTTTGATGAAGAAATAGAAAGCTCACCTTTTGAAATTGATTTGTTAGGAGTAGAAAATGAATCTAGCGAATCACTTGTTGATATGATTCCACTTGTTAGTGGTGACAAAGTTGGGATGTTAGCAGCAACAGCTGTTGGGAGAACCACAGGGCCTGTCCCTGTTCATTTAGCACAAACTGAGGACTTCTCTTGTAGCGTTGAGTTCACAACACAAATCAAGGACAAATTTGATATCAATTTATTTTGGAATGGGAAGTCTATGAGTGGTATGCCTATACATTTACCTTTGTGAATCACATGTTAATTTCTACTTACCATTCTATTTTTTGACTTTCAGTCGCGTTTTTTCCCGTCTTATATACATTTTTTAAAGAAAATTAACAAGTTTTATGCTGATTTCATTTTTTAATTTTAAAAAAGAATTATAAATTTATAATTAGTTTAGTAATAAAAGCATGATGACGTCATAAATAAAAAGCTCGAGAAAAAGATGGAGAGTGAGTTTCAAGGTTCTGGTGGACACTTATTAGAAACCATCCCCTTCTTCCTGTAGGTCTTCAACAAGAAATTGAATCGGCGAATAAAGAGTTTATGCGTTGCTTTGCTGCAAATGATATGACAGCGCTATCTAATCTTTACACTGTTGATTGTAAACTAATGCCAACTGGTGTTGACGTACAAGAAGGCAGAGATAGTAAGACAATCATTCTAACATTACTATATATAACATACATTAAGTAGCATCCAAAAACAACCTAGAGTAGGGTCAGTTAAGTAGTCAACCATGCTTTTCACTAAAATGGGAAACATTCTGCACTCGCATTTGTACAACACAACCAAAATCAGTTGTGACCAATCAAATGGCTTTGAAGCTAACTGATCATGTGACATTGTAGTTTAGACTAACTTTGTAAGTTTTCTTGTCTATTGTATGTACAAGAAAAATTAAATGGCATTAACACTCTGATGCAGTAAGATAAGTGTAATTATTTGAAAAGCCTGAGGTCCTTCTCTTGTTTGCAGGCTGCATGCTGAGAAGTAAGTTTTGGGGGCTACCTGCCTTCCTCAACTTTTTCCCAGATATACCGAAAACTTAGGTTCCCTTATTACTGTGACCAAAGAGCACATAGCAATTATAACTTTTGTTAGACTGGCCATGTCGTTGTTTATTGACCAATATGTTAGGTGTTGCTGGAGTATTCCAAGGTGTATTCAATGCTGGAGCAATAAAGGTTGAGTTAGTTATTGATGAAGTTGGTCCACTTGGTGCAGGAGATACAGCTTATGAAAGAAGCCACTACACTTTTTATAATGCAAGTGGAGATGTCTTTGACAATGGGAAGTAAGTAATGACATTCTTGTATATAGTACCTCTCCTATTATGGTAACACACTTAAGTGTCTATAGTAGCCACACCCACGTATTAGTGAATATTACTAGTACTCCTGGTAACAACTGAAACCCATGCAGCTCAGCAGCACCATAGTTTCATAAAGCAACAAATCTATAGTCTTTTCTAGTGTAATCAAAGCAATCTCTTAAAGTTATAATCTTGTTCCATTTTCTATTTGTATTATGCTAGCTACAATTATTATATTTAAAAGCAAGGACATGTTACTACTGCAAAAATATAATCTGTGAAAGAAAACCATGTGTACCAGCAGTTACAATATACAAGAGCTACTTTGTCACTTTTGAAAGTTCCTTGTAAGAAAAGTTTATAATGGTAAATGTTTGTGACATGTAGAACATACCACATGATCCAACACAATCTTGGGATGCTAGGCAAAAACTAAAGTTTACCTAAATAATATGTAATACATTATGTAGACTGTTGTCCTCTAAGATGGCAGCCAGAGTTTGAATCACTTAGGAAACTGCAAAGCTACAGAATTACTTGATAGTGTTGTATGGGAATTAATGTGTATAAATTATTTACTGTGGCAAATGTCATAAACTAAAGGTATTAATTGTATGTTTTATTGGGAATTTAAGGAGCTTATTGCATATTATTGTACATTAGGTATGTTGTCATCTGGAAGAAGATTGATGGTCGATGGTATCTCTACACTGACATCTTCAACACCAATAAAAGTTAAATGTTTTAACTAACATGGTGGTTCAAAAAGCTGTGATTAAAATTTAACAAACTTTTCTAAATTTTGCCATTCAAAAGCTGTGATTAAAATTTAACAAACTTTTCTAAATTTTGCCATTGCTACTTGCTACTTTAATTTAATAATGTTTCCTTATAATAAAACAACAGTTGAATTACTTCATTGTGACAAATTCCTCAGCTGATGTGGGATGGATTGCTACACAATTATCAAAATCAGCCTATAAAACAAAAAGGACTAGTGACAATGTATTACATTTAACAATATTTAAACAAGTAATCTTTACTCATAATGCTAATATTAATGCGTGACTAATCTACAAAACTATGAACAAATAGGTTTAGTAACTGTTTGCCTACTAAATGATCAAAAGTACCATTTTGCCTACTAAATTTTGTCACAAGGTCAAAATGGAAGAATGTTCTGATGAGAAAAGTTGAGAATGCAGTTGATCTATTACTACACTGAACAACTTAATTGTATCCTAAAAAGATATTCATAAACATCAGCCCCATTGAAGCAAAGGTAGAAGTAGAAAAATTGTTAGCAGAATGAACATTACAGAATTGAAGACTTGCTTTTGTGAAAACACCATCAACCTAGAAGATTACATCTCTGGAATCTCAGCATGCACAAGCTTGTTAATAGGCCTTTAATTAGTCATTTCCTGTTCATGTTTGATCATTTTATAATAATTTTTATCAGTAGGCGAAATATTTAGTAGGTGAACAGGGACATGACCAACAAATATCTAAAGTGTCAAAAAGTACTTACTTTTGTAGCACCCATTTTCACAGCCACTCCAAAGCCTTGTAGCATTTCATCAGCACCAATGCCAATGACATGTAGACCCACAATCTGGAAAAGAGAGAACATCATTCAAGTCATGCAGTATATAATAGACCTTCTCTTCTGGAAGAACACAAATTAATTTCATATGGCACAATGTTTTACGACTTGTGAGGGCATGATATAAAGGAGTAAATTTAGCACGATATATCTTCAATTTGTCTTTGCCATACTCCTTCTCAGCTTCAGCTGAGATAGTGAGAATTGCTAATATTGAAATGAATTTTTTAATATACTGACCTTCAGTGAGACCTACAGTACCAATAGGAGGATGACTGAAAACAACAGTAGGTATGTAATTGTAATCCAATTTAACATCTTTCCCATCAAAGAGACGACTAGATAGCCTGCGTCCAGCTGCAATAGCAACTACAAAAGAACCACAAACACAGAGTACATATTATGTGTAATATATAAAGTTATCAGCTTAGATGATAAAAATGAAGAACAGAGTCAACAGACCACCACATTGTAATTATCTTGTAGCATATATCATTGCCTTTCATCAGTAACTAACCTGGTGTAAGCAACTTCTTTCCAGCCACATCACCAAGTGCATAAATATTAGGAACGTTGGTGTTCTGATACTCATCCACTAAAATAAAACCTGACTCCCCCCGTTTAACACCCTAGTAATACAAAGTCAGTCATAACCTTACAGCAGAGGATGTGCCATGGAATGACCTTGCTATTTATTATAATGACACCATATACTAAGTAATCCAAGTAAGCATCATAGTTTAAACCTGTCTTAGCAACACTGATTAAATCTACAAGCCACCAGTTATCTTAAAAGCATAGAAGTGCTTACAGCTTTGTCAAGTTCTAAATTGGTCACATTAGCATCTCTCCCAATTGCCCAAAGAAGGCAGTCTACATCTGATACTTCATCACTACTTCCTCCTTCTTCATGAGGAGTAAGACAGACTGTGAGATGATCATCTTGAGATTTACGAACTTCCTTGACCTATATAAGAAGTTGTAACAAAAAACTAAAAAATCAAATCTGTTTACTTTTGAATGGGGCACAATTTTGATACCAGCCTTGATCATTTCATCCATGAGATTGTCAGATATCATGGTGTCAAATGAACGCAACACCTACAACATAAATACAAACTAAACAAATAATGTAAAATGCTAACATGGAAGGTTAATGTCATTAAAATAAATGTACAGATTATAGTTTGTTATAAAATTTGATTAAAAAATGAGAAAAGTTTCTAACCTTTCCTCTACGAATAACTAAGGTAACATTGGACCCTAGTGCATTGAGAATACCAGCTAGTTCTACAGCAATATAGCCACTTCCTGATACTAACGCTTTCCTATAGAAAGAGTTACTTGCTACTAAGTAAACTCAATGCTTACTTTGGTAATTGTTCCAACTGAAAAAAACCATCACTAGTAATACCAAATTCAGCTCCTATAATAAAACAAATACATTAATTATATTTACACAGTTCTTTACCAGGTAAATCTGGAATCATTGGCTTTGATCCAGTAGCTATCAGAATGTGACGAGCAGTGAGTATTATACCACCGACATCAACTTCTTTGGGACTTATAAATTTAGCATGACTTGCAAAATATTCCACCGCCGACTATAGAGAATGTGATCAATGACTATAGTGATATTGTATGAAACTTAACAAGACTATGTTGTACAATTCTAAATAAGTATCACAAAATATTTTATAAAGTCAAATAATAATTATTATTAGTTATCAGAGAAACATAAGTATGAGACTATATCTACCATTAAGATGACATTTATTAATGTGATCAGAAAGTTTTTAACAATCACAAAAGAGATTGTCTTCAAAACTGAGGTAAACAAACGTAGTGGCCATTGGTATTTTTATTTATTAGCTTCAATGGTCATACACCTTATACCTATACAAGATTATAAATGTAAAGTTGTCCTAAGATTATTTTGATGGTAATATCATTACTTTGAAGGACTGTATTTGCCAAGTCTGAATTCTGAGAAGTTGGAAAAAGGAATGGTGTTGCTCAAAGCATTTTTCTGGTTACAGAAGCTTTCAATTAGTTTAAAGCCTTGATGAGTCATGCCTAGTCCCTGTAACAGTAATTAAATTCATTGGTTACAATGTGTGTTGGCAGTTAATTTCGTTTGTTGGCTTCAGAAGTCACATGTCATAATACGACAAAATGATGAAAGTGGACATTTATATAATGTATATAAATATCACATGGTCTAAAACAATCTTAGGACCGCCTGGCACATTGCATGTGGTAGTCAAAAAAACCTATGCTGTGTACAAGAAAGAAATACATGATGCTCAAGAATATAAGAGCAGTAGACATAGCAAACAGCTATCCTAGCCATGTTTTTACACACAAAAATGAAAGGAACCAAAATATTGCAATTTTAATATTATGTTACTCGGCATGATCTAATACGTTCATTTGAAAACAACCATCATCAAAAACTCATCACAATAATAAATAATTGTTCCTTACTGATTTTATCTTATTGAAATAGATATCATTCAATTTTTTAATATAAGCATCTCTTTCCTTTTTCACATGCCTAAAGAAACATAATTAATTAAATGTACTGAACACAAAAATAATACTTACTCCCAATCAAATTTTGTTTCAGAAATAGTAAAGCCATAGTCAGCATGGTCATGGATATATTCAGCATGCATTGCTGTATTGAACATAATCTGAAAAGAATAATACTTATAAAACATTAAAAGCTTTTCGATTAAAAGCTAATTATAATAAGTCCTGATGACTAGACAATAAGTTTATGACTAGACAATAAGTTTATGCACTCTGAGAACACCGATAACCTCTATGTCTAATTATATTATGAGTGTAATTAAAACAATCTATACATCCTTTGCAAACATACATAACAGAATATTGTTAGCGTTGACAAGCTCCTAATAACAGAAATAAACAGAACCAAGGAACAAGAAATGTGACAGATCCTTGGCTTTAACATAGTCAATAACCTTGATATTGTATACATTGAAATGTTATGATGTATAAACTAAAGCATCCATCTAAGTTAGTTTCTATTAGAAAAACTGATACTGAAATACATCTAAAAAAGTTGCACTGAAGATATTTAGTGTGGCAATGAGGAATGCTATATATATCTCAATAATCATTACCACTATGTATACCCACATTAAATTAATATGGTGTACTGAATATGATTTAACAAAACACTCACCTTTTTAGGAATACAACCTACGTGGACCTAGAAAGGAAAGGGATTTAAAATCATAAATAAATACAATTACAGAAGATGCATACACATGTGCCTCCAATCGGCCCGTGTTCAACAATGGCGACCTTGGCCCCAAGGTCGACAGCTCGTGTGCTGCTTGCTAGACCTCCTGATCCAGCTCCAATAATCAAGTAGTCAAAAGCTCTCTGTGCAGCCCTGACAGCCATTTTGGCAGATGCAATCTGGATTTTAATAACTATTATATTATACG
This sequence comes from Xestospongia bergquistia, assembly GCA_963965975.1. Taxonomy (NCBI): domain Eukaryota; kingdom Metazoa; phylum Porifera; class Demospongiae; order Haplosclerida; family Petrosiidae; genus Xestospongia; species Xestospongia bergquistia. The sequence continues at coordinate 5,605,059 of OZ014419.1, read as the reverse complement.
TGTCAGCAAGGAAATTAATTGCCGCAGCAACTGTCGCTGTTGCCAATGCCGGTACATGTAATACAGAGTAGTATCTATGGTTACCATCTATCTATGGTTACGCTAATTCAGTTGTTCAATAGACGCAGATGCCTGCGTGTCGTATGATTGTGACAGAAGGTGATAATGGTTGGACTCCAGAGGGTTTTCAGAAAAATTTGTGTGATATTGGCAGTTGGGCTTATAGTTTATTCCATTGGAAACGTCAGCAAAAAAATCACATCAGAACCAGGTTATATACTAGCATAACAATGACTTTCAAACAAAACATTGTCCAAATATTCATGGCATGTGTCTTTCTCAGATTCCACTAACCATGTTGATACTGGTCGCAAACTTCTTGAGTCTCCAACATGGGAAGGGTGCTCATATGAACTAGGCCATGGACATTATGTGTTCTTAATTCCATATGTTGTTTGCATACTACTTTCCTTCATTGGTAATGTCACTCATGTTATTATAAGCAATCAAGCTATGAAAATTCTTTGTTGATCATTCCTCAGGCCTTGCTCTGATATGTGATGACTTCTTCGTACCTTCATTGGAAGCAATTTCTGATAAATTGGATCTTTCAGAAGATGTGGCTGGAGCAACTTTCATGGCTGCAGGTTCATCAGCTCCAGAACTATTTACCTCTGTAGCTGGAGTTGGAGTAGAAAGTGATGTAGGTGTAGGTACAATTGTTGGGTAAGAGAAATTAATTGACAATTAAATCTTTGATGCATACTTGTATCCAATGTTTAGGAGTGCTATGTTTAATATTCTAATCATTGTTGCCCTCAGTGCTGTCTTGGCTGGAAAGGTAACATTTTAATGAAAATGACTATAAACTGTGTGATTTCATTCTTTAGTCGTTATTTCTTGATTGGCGACCACTTTTTCGTGACGCTACAATGTATGGTATTTCTATTATCTTCTTCATTGGATTTGCATGGGATGGGTACCTTGAGTGGTATGAAGCACTAACACTTCTAATACTATATATTGCTTACATCGTTTTAATGAAATTCAATTCTCATTTGATGAAACTCCTGTTGAAAGTGGAATGTACTTTCTGCAAGTAAAAGCTTAATCACTTTTTAATAATTTTTTATTAATAATTATGTTTTAGAAATACTCGCCTTGCACCGGTACAACTCAATGAAGAAAGTGGTGCTTCAGTTAATGCTCATGGCAGTACAGTGACTGCTGTATGTTATATTCATAATATGAACAAGAATAACCAGTCCTCTTATATAGGGGGATAGCACTCATAGTGATCATCATAAACATCGGTTTGTTCATTCCCACAAAGGAGAATTGGCAGGGACAATAGTAAGAACTGTTACATACTTTTCACAATATTTGCTAAGTATTATCAATTAGGAGTTATTATAGACTTTATCATTTTACTACATTATTTTCCTGCCTTCAGTCTCATCGCAGGCGATCAACAACCAACAGTCTACCCCTTCAGCATACTCAACATCACTATCAGCAAGAATTACCCATTCTTGAAGATCATTCTCAAGAAATAAAACCTATTATACCATCAATTCATATTAGTTCTGAAAGCAGTCCAATTATTGCTGAAGAAGTAAATCAAGTTCAGCCTTCAGAAAGTGATGCAAAAGAAAATAATGGTAAGTTACTAGTTTGAAGGAGGTTCTTATAATCAATTCTTGGTATTATGTATGTAATAGCATTTACAATGTCAAACGTATGTCTATTATTTATAGCTAGGAACAGCTTTCAACATAATTATTCAACACATCATCATCATTATAATTAATAAATTTATATTTTTATTCCGTCATTTTACTTCACATTTATGTTAATTACAGGAAAGCAATTGCCTATTAATGCAGTGCATTCCTCAGCTTCACAAATAGGAAGTACTGAAAGTGAAGAAGATCCTACAATCACTCTGATTCCATTTTTACCACCTATCAAGGCAGCTCCACCAGATTGGACAGAGGCCAAAGAAGGTGGATTGTTAGGATGGATAAAATATATTTTGAGTATGACTCTCTTTGTTGTTTCATTTCCCTTCATGGTGGTATTTACATGGACCATTCCAAACTGTTCTAAAAATCGCAAGTGGTATGTGGTGACAGCTTCATTTCTTATGTCTATCTTCTGGATAGCTGCACTAAGTTTCATGATGGTAACAGTAGTAGCTCGTTTAGGATGTCTTCTGGGTGTTGGAGAATTCACTATGGGCCTTGTGGTAGTTGCTATAGGAACCAGTATACCAGTAAGACTTTAATGTTTAAATAACATAAGATCATATGATATATTCTAGGATGCAATCAGTTCTATTTTAGTGGCTAGAGATGGATTTGGAGATATGGCTGTCTCTAATGCAATAGGTTCAAATGTCTTTGACATTAATCTTGGCTTAGGTTTACCATTTTTACTACGCACCTGCATTGATAAAGGAAAAGCATTTGCTCTTCTTTCTGAAGAACAAATGGTCAGCACTTAGATATTCATAACTTTTGTAACATTACCTTTTCATTTAATATAGGGAGCTTATCATGCTGGAGAATACACCATCATTCCTCATGCCAAGTTTAGCCTTGTCCTCCTGTTAGTTATATTTCTTGTTATAGGCATCTTCACTGCTTTTCGATTCAAACTTAATGCATTTGTTGGCCTCAGCTTTGTAGCTATGTATGTTCTCTTTCTGACATATGCATTTATTCAAGAGACAGTGTGTGAAGAAGGAAAACACTGTTAGCTTACTGAAATTAAATATCATGCAAGATATGGTACTAACAATTCAACACATGTAATAAACACATTATTTAAAAATAAATTTGCTAATTAAACACATTATTAATCTAGCAAATGCTTTTGATATAAATCAATATTGATACTTAGTATTCAGTCATTAAATAAATTAATAAAATTTAATAGTATAATACTACAGTACAAAATAATTATTTCTAAGTAATAATCTAAAGATATCTCTATCAGCTAATAAAGCAAATTACAGTCTATCATCGCTATCAACCTGCTCATCAGGAATATCTACAGATATTACAGTAGTATTGTCAGGAATGGAAATCTACAAGAGGAATTTAAAGGCATCATTCGTTATCTTGAAAAACCATCACCTTTTCGTTTTCACCATCCAGATTAGTAGTTTGTTGAAGTACTTCCTCTTTGTCTCCTGGACGCTAGGCAGAGAGAGACAATGTCTACACATTATACATGTTGTAAAGCTCGAACCTACCAGTTTTGATCCCATCAGAGCATGATTTACTGCATCTTGTACAGATGGGAACAGCCACTCCTTGCCACATTTCTCAAAGAATCCAACTCTATCTAACATATCACGATTGTTCTCTATCCAGTCTTAATCAATATTTGTCAACACATTTATTTCACTAACTGGTTAATGCAGCAAATATCACTTGTACTTCCATCAGATCAAAATCTAGTACCAACTATAGAGCAATACAGTTTCTGGTAAAATAAATTACACCACTAACTTGTTGTAATGTTTTGACACCCTTTGCATCCATAAAAGAAATAGGAGAACAGTCCAATATTAGCGTATGTATACTGTAATACAAAAATAACTAAAAAATCATTACTATTATATAGTATACCTGCCTACAGAAGCTCGACTTGTGGTCAGAGCATCAGTCAATTTATCTTTAAAAGAACTAGTTTCACAATGATTATAACAAAATTTTCTCTTCCATTTTCTCACCATCCACTCTCTAAGCGAACTGCTGACATTTTATTTTGCACATGGTATTGTCTCTGTTTTCTAAAACACTTAAAAACAAATCAATCAGCTCACAACCAAATGGTATTATAATAGCCTACTTTCATCAGTAATATTTGTATACATCCAGGTTTGTCTACATTTTCTAACTGTGTTCTGTCAATTCCACAAGCTAAGTCCAGACGAGATTGGAAAACTTTACAATTCACAAAACACAGTGGTGCTTGAAATCGATAAATTGCTACCCCAGGAATAGATTGAACCTACAAAACATCACTTAAAAAATAGGCAGAGACTTACCAACTCAAAGTTGTCAATGTCACGGAATATTTCTGTATTTTTAGCTCTACCGAGCACTGATGATTTTGGGCTAATGAGAAAACAACATTGTAGTAATGAGAGCAATATGACATCTTACAGAATAATTTTGAAAACAATCACAAAGAGAGAGAATAATATACCAACTGCTAATCCCAAATCAACTCCCAGAAGTACTGTTGCTACAAACACAACTATCCAAATACACTAAAATATAACATTAGTCCAGTATTATTAACATGACAGACATGGCACATCTCACCATATCAGGTATTGAGAGTTTGAAATATCTCCAAACATCAAGTACTTGAGAGAACATGCCATACAATGCTACCCATATTATAGATGCTAAAACAGCCTATACGCATGTGTATGGAAAGAGAATAATGCAATTATTATGGTAATTATAATACTTTAGGTAAAGGTTCAAATAGAAAACCAAGAGATACCAAAACAATTAATATGATAGTAGAGGAGATAAAACCAACAAGCTATATTAGAAATATGAAGTGTATGGGTAACATGAAAAAAGTAATAATCACCTGAGTTTTACCACCAGAAACAGCTTGAACTGTTGACCTAGAGAGACTACCTGCTGTATTTAAACTGCCAAACATGGAACCAATTAAATTCATAGCTCCATATGCTATAAACTCCTGTGTAGTAGTACTGTTAATTTCAATATAAGACACAAAACTGTACTGACCTGGCTAGGACTGATACTATATGTAAATTGTTTAGCAAATACTTGAGCTAATGAGATAGCGACTGAAAATGTTACAATTGATATCACAAAAGCATCTTGTAATATAACCCAAAAATGGGAGAAGTTTGGTAGTGTCACAGGAGGCAATCTAAATGAAAAAGTCCATAATCTTTAATTTTTTTGTTTGGTTTCAAAATTTTCACAAACCCAAGAGGTATAGACTTAATTATATCAACTTCATATCTTTCATTGAGGTTAGCTCCATAAGAAATACCAGCAGCGACTATAACCTATTGTAAATAATCTATATGAATACAATCTCACAAAGCACATACAACAATCAGCTGAGAAGGTAATGGAACAGGCCATTGAAACTTGTCTTTGGTCCATCTTTTCAAATTGTGTGAGTATAAAAAACAAGGTACTTTGAGTTTACGCAACAATTTACGATCCACAACACGAAAGACAATTAGAGTTATAATACAAAGGACTGAAATAATGAAAGCAGCTGTATTGACACTTTTTGACCAATCAAAAATGGCCTCAAAAGCTGATCCCCATGTCTATAAGTAAAAGAACATTTCATTCACATAATAAATATAATTTACCTTTGGCACATTCAACAAGCCTTGTGGAGACGTCATATTATAAAAACCAAAGATATGTTTAACTTGACTAGTAAAGACATGAACAGCAGCTCCAGTGGTATACCCAGAAACAAGAGATTCAGATAAGAAGATAGTGATAAATCCAAACTGAAATATACCCATGAAGAGCTGCAATGGAAAAGAACATTATTATAAATATTCATATACTAAACATACCATAACAAGTCCAGATGCAAATGCTAAAGTTGTTGCTATTTCAATTTTAAGATCATCACATTCTACTTCAAGGCCACTGATATTTACTCTAACATTACTACCTATTGACTTTAACTCATCAATACAAAGTTGCATCTCCTCATTACTATTAAAGACATGACCTATTGCATTAGATACCATTAAACTAACAACAGCAAATGTACCTGCAAAGTTCAATAATTACGATTATCCATTTGAGATGATGTGACTTACCAACAGATATATGTTTTGATGTCCCAAAAATGGAATAGATTATAACAGGTACAAATGATCCATATAGACCATAAACAGGAGGCAATCCAGCTAAGAGAGCATAGGCTAATCCTATAAATGGAAAAGTATACATTTAAGACCACATGATGATTTTGCAGGCATGTTGTAATAGAATTTATGTACTAATGAATATATCAGTCAGAACTGACGAGAACCTCTCAATATTTCCTTACTTGAGAATCAATAAATAATATACTCAGTTATAAATTCTAATAAGGTCTAAGTATCAAGATAGAAAGTTGCTACAAATTGTATTTTATATTCCTTATAAATTAATTAAATCATTAAACAGACATCCTAAACATACTGGTATTAACTATACAAATCAGTGTTGTGACAATTACTATAAAAAAGTAATTGATTACAATTATCATTACTTCTGTTTTTGATCACCCAATTTTTTTTCAATTACCAATTACACCTTACACAGCAATTACAACAAAAAAATTGATAGCAATTACACACAATTACAATAGCTATTATCAGTGCCCTATACAAGTGAATGTTACAGGGCAATTTGCAAGATGGTTTCATAAACCACTTTACTTACTCATCAACAGCTTTATTCTTCTTGTCTCAGATTATTCAGATAGCTCAGCCATCCAACTACTTCTCAATTACAGGTATACAATTCCAATTCCAATTTTCATGAATGATGTAATGATTACAGCTAATTACAATTACCAATTGCAATTACCCCAACAATGATACAAATACACTGGTAGGTGGTTCTTGAAGGCCGTTGCTATGACAAACACTAAATTCAATTGATGTAATATAATCAGAGAAATCATTGTAAAATGTTAACACAAGATGACATCTCTTATTTTGGCAGGTATGCAATACCTCATGAATGAATAAATACGTGTTCTGCCAATACTATATTGTATGACATTGGTAGCATAGTAAAGCAACCAATTTACTAAACATTGTAAACATTGTAAAATATTGTTGTTAATACTCCACACATGAAGAGAAATGAGCAAGTTATTACAATATTCTTTACCTTGAGGTATGTGCATAATAGCAACAGTGATTCCAGCAATAAAGTCTCCAATAAGAAATTTAAGTTGATAACTCCACAACCAACCCAAAATAGGTAAATGTGTGAAAAGAAAGAACTTGCAGTCACGCTTTGAAGTTGGGGGTAGTAATGAACTACATATTGGTTCCGGAGGAATAAATGATTTATACCAATTTTTCTTCATTTCGCTCTTGACTGGATGAAATCCGTCTTCAAAATTAGCTTCGTTTAACAATTCATGTCGAAGAGGTCTCCTATTTAAGAGAAGTCACAATAATCAAACAATTTCCTTCAGTAATGATTCTTCAGACCTTTTTACGATAAGATTCTCTGTATCCTCTTCACTGTATTCATCATTAAACGATTGCATCTCAATCTCCTCGATCTCCCCAGCAACAGCCATGACTACAGGTTGGGCTAAGTTTCAGCTAAAAGTTGTACCCCACCTACCAATTATTTTCCTATAATAAGAGTAATGTATATACGGTATCCTGGCTGCGGGAGAAAGAAGAGGCAAGGGGAGAAAGGAAAGATATTACGACGGGTAGGACGGACATACCTAACCGAGACATCACTTTGTTGTTTCTCATAGATTCCCTTGTTAGTAAAGTTCTAAATTTTATGAAATTGCTGTACCTGTGTTTGTGTCTGTCTTAAAGCCAATTATTTACTTTTATAAGAATGGATTCCATTGACTTGTCGATGCTTAGAGTGAGTTTAATAGTTTACTTATATATATGTATATACAAAAATGTATATAATGATAATGTGACCTTCTAAAGGAAAGTGGCATGTAGTGTAGTTTAATGAAGTATTTTATGTGTTAATTGATGGTCTCATACCCAGATTTCTTTGACATTTGGGAGAAGCCTGGGAATGAGACTGGCCATGACTCAGTAGTGTGCTAGCCACAGCTATGGCTGTTTGACTAACTTCTTGTATTACATATATTTTAATTTATTGGTTATGTTGTCTAATAACTTAAAATCAAGTCAACGTCTTGTTAAAACAAAAAGTTGTTTATGATATCACTTCATTGTTTTATTAAGATGTACTTTATTATGTATTATCACATCAGTCTCTAGAATGTAAATATCTTCAGTGTGTGTTAGGATTTTTTAATTTATGGTAATTGTGATTTCAAAGTTTGCCTTTTATGGTCAGGGTACAATTAAAACTATTGTTTTATTTGCATGTTTCATGAATATGTTCATTAAAGTTATTAAAAAATTATCATTATATTTTTATAGTTTTTAGCTTAATCATGTTGGATGGACTTTAGTAACATACTGAGAGTGAGATACATCTTCAGATAATGAAAGGGAACAGCTGGTTAATTCAGAGTGTTTGTATTTTTTTGGTTTACTTTGTAGAAGTTACTTAGTTGCATATATTTAGACAGGACATGACTGCTCTTATATTATCAATTTTAATAGAATTTTCAAATCTGTTTATATCTCCCTAGTACTTAACATTTTATCAGAGAGTGCTAGTCAATTATTTCATTGCTTAACTTTTCCTTCAGAATATGTTGTGATATTGAAGTCACAACATATGTTATTTTGCATTCCTATGTTGGAGCTTTAGGACATACAGATTTTCAAATTGTTCCTATTAAAATAACACAATAAGTTTGCTAGAACAAGTCCTCAGAGTATCAATACTTCTATTTCCGCTAATAGTCTTTACCTCTAAGATATATGTGCATAATACCTTAACCCATGCATTGCTTTTGTTAAATCACACATCATTTCTGCAAGAGCAGTCAGTCACACCCTTTGTCACAGAAATAAATTAATCAACTAAGTATGGTATAGTTAAGTGGTTATTTTTGCTTTCCTTAGAGTTGGTAGGGGCTTGCCTTCTAATACATTTGTTAAGTGACTATACTTTCAAAGAACAGAGGTTTGACTGAAAACATCATGATCCATTTAGTTTGCCAATAAAATTTCATTTGTTAAAATCAGAATGAAAATTCCATTTTTTGCTGTAATGGAATACAGTCATATCTCATTTGTCCACCCTCTACATAATGTCATAGGGTTGGGCATAAATTTGATATGTCAATCCTAGAGTTGATTATGCCCGTTATATAGAAGCTAACTAGATTATTAATGTGTAAAATCCTGTAGACTAGCAATATTTCCTTCTGTAGAGATTTCATAATATAGTGACTTTCATTTACATTGTAATCTCTTCCAGGATCCTGAAGGAATTTTTGAGCTGATAGAAGTTGTTGGAAATGGAACATATGGACAAGTATACAAGGTACATTATGACTCATTTAGACAATAATAATTCATTAATTTGGGACATATTTGTTTTATTACCCTACAACGGAGACTTATAGTACAGTTGTTCTAGAGGTAACTTGCAATTAGCATACCAATCTAAACCACAGGCTTACAACTTTGGAAATACACTAATATACACTGTTTTGGTTGTGTTTGACCTTTGACTCAAATGTTCTTTCTCAGCCTAAGAACAACAGTCTCCAGTACTCAACAGCTTGCTTTAAATATCTAAAACTGACCTTCACAGAAAATAGTGTAAGAGAAATCTCTCATAAAGTGAATGATGTTTTTTGCATTCTAAAGTTATGGGACATCAAGTACAGTTTGTATATTATTAAAAAATAGTCATATATGTTCTCTGTAACTACACCAAAATACTTTAAAACTGTTCATAATGTCTTATAAGGCATAAGTAAAGGCTAATCAGGTCATAACAATATTCTAAATACTATAAAAAGCTACAGTACTACTTGATTTCAAGCTATGAGGCCACAACCATGTGTATTAATAATGCAGCTACATGTGTCATATTAGAAATTCAGGTCAAATAATCTCTATTTTTTATTCAGGGTCGACATGTCAAGACAGGCCAACTAGCAGCTATTAAAATAATGGAGGTCACTGAGGTTAGTAACATCATATCAGATATCAACACATTTTTATCTTTCCTTGTTATAACAAAATAAGTGTCAAGTACTTCATGTAGATAGTGATGGTTATCTTTGCACTTCTACTATAGAAATATTTGGGTGTATTAGGCAGTAAAATGGCTTCATTTAGCAGATTACTCTTAAGGCATACTATTTTAAATCATTCTATTTGTAAATGTTCTAGTTGAGTTGGGCTACCTCTTAATTAAGTCACTAATGTATGTTATGTAAGAATAATAGTATTGTCAGAAAGTATTTTTCTTGCTCTTCTCCAAGTGGAACACACTAAACTTTCATGATAGTCTAGTTATCTACACACACAACATTGTCAGCACTTCCACACATGGTAAAGTGTGGCCATTAATGAATAATTAATACAATTAGGTAATATTTAATAATTGATTAAACTACAAAATTTCTCAAATTTGTAACGTATTATTCCTGCTATATTATACACTGACTGTAGTGTCTTGAACTATCAATATTGATACACACAAAACTGATTGTGGTAACCAAACCTTAAATATTTTTTCAATGCATTTTGCCACTAGACTTGTCTATATTTCTAATTCTACAAGACCAGACATTGATGTTGCAGACACACACACACACACACACACATGCATGCACACAGAGAGTACTATGACTCTCACCCACTTGAGCCAATGTGGCTTAATTATCTGGATGCTCTGTTCCCATGTGGTACATTCCACTCAATTCACTAATCTTATTATGTATGTTAGAATTTAGTACATAAACATAATCTTGTTAATTAGTGACCACTTTACTCCATTGTTTCCTATGATAGGATGAGGAGGAAGAGATTCGTTTAGAAGTGGATGTATTAAGAAAGGTACAGTCTTTATTAAATGTAATATATATTAAGTTAAATTATATGAATTGTGATAATTATGATCCTGTCTTGATAATCTGTGTTGTGGTGTGATAACATACAAGAGTAAAGTGCTAATTAGACATAATAAAATGAAATCACAGTATCCACATACTACACTTTGATGTTATATGTCAATGTATAATCTTTGAGCTGGTAGTCTTGTGTTTGCTTGCATCATAGCACACTGTATCTGCAATCAAACTCCCTGATTGGGTGAAGGACTAGTGATAAATCCCACAAAATGCCTTATTAAATTTTGTTCAGTTGGTGTCTGATATTATGAATAAACTTATTTTGTTATATTTAGTATTCGTATCATGTGAACATTGCTACATACTATGGTGCATTTGTCAAAAAGAGTGACCCTGGTTCTGAAGATCAACTCTGGCTTGTAATGGAGTTTTGTGGAGCTGGTTCTATTACTGACCTAGTCAAATGTGAGTGTGTTATATGTCAAAACTAACTATGATATGATCAATTTCCAATAAACTATTGTAAGAATATTATTATGTGTATTTTAGCTACTAAAGCCAGGACACTGAAGGAAGAATGGATTGCTTATGTTGCTAGGGAAGTATTGAGGGTTAGTTTCCCTTATAGAAATCTTGAGTTAATATATGTTTGTTTTCAGGGACTAAGCCATCTTCATAAAAATAAAGTAATTCATAGAGATATCAAAGGTCAAAATGTTTTGTTAACAGACAATGCTGACATAAAGCTAGGTTAGCTACCTTCTGTCTCCTGCTTGATGTTATTATGTATTTCTTTAGTTGATTTTGGTGTCTCAGCTCAATTGGATCGAACCATTGGAAAACGAAACACATTTATTGGAACACCATACTGGTTAGGAGAAGCAATGTTGATAGTGGTATATAATGAGTCTGTCTTGTTAGGATGGCCCCTGAAGTAATAGCCTGCGATCAAGATCCTTCAGCCACCTATGACTATAGAGTAAATACATATTGTGTGGATGTCCTGTATATAATATGTCTTGTTTTCTTAGAGTGATCAATGGTCTCTTGGTATTACTTCAATTGAGATAGCTGAAGGAGAGCCTCGTAAGTCTATAATTGATTAACATTTTATAAATTATTTTTTATATAGCTCTTTGCAGTATGCATCCTATGAGAGCTCTGTTTTTAATTCCACGTAACCCTCCACCTCGCCTTAAAACACCCAAGAAATGGTAAATGGATTTATATACACAAGTCATATTATTTTTGAGTTAATTATGTTCTGTACTATCTTATTGCAATTTTATCATAACAAAAGGCACTAGTGCATGTTTATTCTATGAGATAGTAATAACGGTAGTTATCATACCATCATTACACATAACTGATGGTGCGTGTTGGCCTTCCTCCGCAGAATTGAATGCCACCAGCAATGTTGTTTCACAGCTGACTTGACTTAAGTCTAAGAGACAAATGTGTGTGTGTGACTTAGAAGGGATTGATAAATAGTTTTTACTCTTCATAATTACTTTTCCCTCATTAAAGCAGATTATTTTATAGGACTAGTTGTTTAATTTATCTACAAATTGGAAATGTTTGTATTTATGTAGACAAACATATTATTACTAATTATTTGTGAGTAATGTCTCACTCAGATTTTAAATAATGCTTACATTCTCCTTGTTGTTTATATATTAGAATGTACAACTAATAAATGCTCATCTTGGTGTTTCACTTTTATTTTAGGACTCCCAAGTTCATTAGTTTTATTGATCAGTGTCTCACTAAAGATCCTACTAAACGCCCTACTTCAGATGAATTACTTAGGGTAAAATCCTACATTTGGTATTGTAATTACCAATTTATTTCATTTATAGCATCCATTTGTCAATGACTTTCCTGAGCGTCAGACGCGTATTCAAATGAAAGATCAAATTGATCGTATGAAACGTAAGAAAGTAATGGATGATGAATATTGGAGTCCAGGCTCAGATGAAGGCGGAGATTCTTTAGAACAACCTACAATTAAGAAAGGCGATGCAGGTAATTTAAATAATAGTATTTTGTTGGTTTATGTAGAAAAAAGACAACTTGGTCATGTTAGTACAGTAGTGGACTTCATAGTTTCATAATATGTCTATATCAGATGGTAAGAGGAAGATGTTACATGTGTATGTGTTGAAGAAGTAAATGATTATATTAAGTTAAAAATCTTGTCGCTACATGTAACTTGTATGTAATATACTAGTCTGTAAACAAAGTAATAAGTTTATGACCTATATACACCTCATATGTGGATCTCCTCAGGTTCTGATAGCAGTGGCTCTGGAGGTAGAGGGGCATATGTACACTCTCCAAAACCTGTATGTTTCTAACCTTCTTATGTAAAGTTGATTTACCAAATTATTTTTAGGCTGATGAGGAGGAGGAAGATGAAGATGATGACATTCTTGGTGGACCTGGAGATACTATCTTAACAGCCAGAGTCCAGTATGTTGTTCTTGTAATAAATGACACACTCTCTCTCTCTCTCTCTCTCTCTCTCTCTCTCTCTCTCTCTCTCTCTCTCTCTCTCTCTCTCTCTCTCTTACTCACTCACTCAGGGGTGCACAAGATGATTTCACTGCATCCACAGAGAGTCAGTTGTATGCTGAAGAAACTTTAATAATTAGACCAGATGTAAGTCTTATTCATGAGTTTATCATGAGCTTTTAACTACTCTCTTAGGATCCTAGCACCTCGTTTGTACAAGGTCCTTCTCCTGGTAGTCAACATCTATCATCTCAATCTTCAGTAAGTTTCTATTCCTCAATTGTACCATAATTTATATGTTATCTTCAGGGTGGTAGTCCAGCTGGTCGTAAACCTGGACCTACTGGAGGTGTTCCTCGTCCAATGGTTGGAGGTATGTTGCCTTGCCTGTTGTTATATGTGTAAATTTACTACTTCCATGGTGGTTCTCAAATTGTAGCTAGATTTGTTTCAATCCACAATTTGTATGATCTACATTAATGTAATGTTTTATTCACAAATGTTTTTATGAACATCATACTTCTAAAAGTTGTAAACAGCCAAAATGTTTCATCTCACAAGACTAGCATATTATTGCTTGAAGTAATTATTGTAGTTTCACAATAGGATATCCATAATTTAATTTCTGAGATCTCATTATACAAGAAGTTGTCTTTGAACAGTTCTTATACACTGTATTATAAAGCAAACAGGCTATCAGCAATCATGATGATTATTGTGTTGTATTAGATTAGCAATAATATAGAGTTTGTGGGTAGAATTTATTACTCTAGGCCTCCCACTTGTTTCTATGCTTTCTGTTTGACATTTCATATGTTTCATTCCACCATTTATACATTGCAGGAGGAAGACCTGGAGAAAATGGAGGCATAGCTGGAGCAGCTAAGCCTGATACAACTAAAATGGTACCAAAAGTTGTGTGTGATTTATCTGAATTTTGTTTGTAATCTCTTTTAGAACCCTGAGATACGTAAATACAAACGTAAATTTAACTCTGAAATTTTATGTGGTGCTTTGTGGGGAGTCAACTTGCTAGTAGGGACTGACAGTGGTCTCTTACTTTTGGATCGTTCTGGACATGGGAAAGGTATGTATACATGTACATGTACATTGTCCTTATCTGTATGTACACCATTACTATATGTTTCTTTTTATAGTCTTTCCTCTTATATCTCGTCGTAAGTTTTCTCAAATTGATGTTTTAGAGGGTCTTAATGTTCTTATTGGAATTAATGGTCGTAAAAACAAGCTCAGAATCTACTATCTCACTTGGTTAAAACAAAAAATTTTAAAAGGAGATGAGGTAAGTCAGAAAGAATTTGTTTCTGTTAACGACAAGTCTCTAGTTTGATAGTCATCATACTCGCCAAGGTTTTGTACCAGTTGGTGACTTAGAACATTGTGTACATTATAAAGTTTGTAAGTGTGGAGCACCATTTCACAAACACTAAAAATTATTTGTATGGACTTAACTGAGCTTACCTGCGATAGCTGTAGGTGTATTTACTGACCAGAAATCAAAGGATTTATAATGTGATGTATGTGTGTTAATGTTTTATTGTAGCTCGAACTGACAAAATGAAGTTTTTGGCCATTGGTACAAAAACTGGAGTCGAAGTGTATGCTTGGGCACAAAGACCTTACTCCAAATTTATGGCTTTTAAGGTAAACCAAGCATTAATTAAAGAAATTGTTGAAATGCAGATTGTAATTTAACAGCAAAGCAGATGTGTTACTGAGTTTTGACTATATTTGGATAGACATAGACTCCAGTCAGCCTCAGTGAATTAAACTTGAGGCAAGCATTAACAGTTTAGAGCAATACTTCTTTAATTTTGGTAATATTGTTACACATACCTTGGACTTGGCATGTTATATATTTAAAGTACTAATATTCTGCTTGTTAATTAAAAGCATTGCTGAAAGAATGTGGAAGTTATGAGTGAGTAAATGATAGAATGGTGTCATTGGTTGGGAAGAGTTAAATCATGGCTGAAGTAATACAAATGAAGTTAATTATTATAAGTGTTTTTTCAATCTTGATACTAACAAATGATATGTTTGTTTTCCTGTAGTCATTTCCAGACCTACCCAACAGGCCTCTTCTTGTTGACATGGTTGTCTTACCTAGTGGCAAGAGTAAAGTTATATATGCTTCCACAAGTGGATTTCATGCTGTAGATATGGACACTGGTGTAGTACAGAGTATCTATATCCCTCCTACTGCAGTAAGTAGGACTATTGATGTGTTTATTTATCATAAGTTCATTTGGTTTTGAATGATAGTTCAAATAGACTGATATGATGTAGCTGGTATTATTTAAGGTCATTTCTACAAGTATAGACTGACACACTTTATTTATGATGTGTGTTTGCTTTGATGTTGTATCACTTTATGCTGTGACAATGACATATCTCTTTTTTTTTCATTTTGGCTCTAATATCTTTATACCACTTACATGATACAGACTTAAGATTGTATTTCTCTCATTATTTGATGGGTGGATTGTCACACAGGCTATCATTTCTGGTGTATTATCTCTCAATGCATGTAGTTTGTTGTTACCTAATTACCTATTATGACTCATTCATTACTTTATTAATGTTTATGGATGCTATCATTCCTATTGTCTAGGCTCGTGGTCCCATTTTGCCTCATGCTATCATACCTCTCCCTTCCAAACCCTCAGAACTCTTACTTTGTCATGACAGTAAGTTATTAGTATTTTTTGGTAGAGTAATATAATATGTTAATAGATGAAGGTGTTTATGTTGATGGTGATGGACATATCACTAAAGATACACGTCTTCAGTGGGGAGAGGAACCCTCTTCAGTTGGTAAGAGTGATTGCTTGAAATGGAAGTTTTAATTACATCTACATTAGCTCTAATTGGCGACTCTCATGTAATGGGTTGGGGTTCTAAAGCTATTGAGATCAGAGCAGTGGAGAATGGTCAGTTAGATGGTGTATTCATGCATAAGAGGACACAAAAGCTACGTTTCTTGTGTGAGAGGAATGACAAGGTGAGGCATTATATCATTTAGAGATAGTTTACCCACAATACACCTGTGTTCGTGTATTCTTGATAAATTATCTCTTTTCTTGCTCAGGTCTTTTTCGCTTCCATTCGATCTACCTCAAACAGTCAAGTTTATTTTATGGCTCTTAATCGTAGCCTTGTACCAAGTGCCTCCATCACATCTTAGATTGATCTGTCCCATCAGCTACACTATTTGTATTCATTGAAATTGACTTAGTGTGCCATTGGATTAAATTAAATTTATTAATTAAGTGGTTATTATCAGTTGTCAGATCTACAGTGGGGTTAATATTAAGATAATTTTACAATAAAGTATTTGAATTGAATTGTATTTGTTTTTTTCATCTGATGTTATATGTAAAATTAACTGTCTGTATAAAGGGTGTGGCCATGGACAAGTCTGTAATAAAGTGTGGAGTGATCATCACTCTGTCCCAAGACGCAGCTCAGAAACAGTATAGTGGTAGTGGGTTTGTATGTAATACTACTGCTAACAATTCTGTGGTCATTACTACGGGGTCATGGTGTGCAGAGCTACTGGAAAGTTATAATAAGACAACAGGTAAGCACTTGCCAGACCCTCACTGTTAATTAAAAAAAACTAAGGTAAGATCTGTTTTCATAGAAGAGCAACAACTAGATGCTACATTAAATAGTTTATTCACCAAGTGTCTTAAGTGTGTAGTAGCATCTATGGCTAGGGATTGAGAGCCAGTACACTTTTGTCATTATGACATCATGTGATATGACCTTTTAGCTATTTTTAAATGACAAACATTATGATAATAGGATGAAAACAATGCTGAAAAGTTTAGATGCAATTGTTTTCTTAATGATTACCTATAACAAATTTCTGGCATAGATTTTATTATTAAAGGGTGTGAATGAATAAGTTAATGAATTGATGAAGTCAGTGATTTGACTGTATGCTTTGACACACTGTAAAATTATAAATGTCCTTAAAATGCAACAGTTTATATAATGCATTGATGTATTATGACTACATTGTTTAAGTTCTGTACACAATGAAGTATACACTTGTTATTCTGTAGCAGACCTAATATTTAGTATTCACATAGCATGCATTATTGTAAAATAATGATTATTAAGAAGCCTATCATATAATGTTTTATCCTACTGATTTGTTATATAATATTTACATAATATTAATTTATATATATATATTTCATGACTGATTCCACTTTGTCAAAAGTAATTAGGAATCAGTGTAAAAAGTTATGTGTGCCTATGATATTTCTGGATTATAATGTGTGTAATAATCCTTTACATAGTAAAAATGTAGTCATTTTTCTCTAGTTAAATGGAGAGTAAATCCTGATGACATTCAATGTTCTATCATCTGTCAAGCTGATATAAATACTCAATATAGATTACTAGAAATTGATAATAAACAATTATTTTTGATGACTGATGTCTTTAAAGTGCTTCAGACAGTGTTTCAAGCAAATCCTAACTCTTTCTTCTGTGATTCTCATAATGGCAAACCATCTGATGAAGATTTGATGGCATTATCAACTGTTATAATACTAGAGCTAACACCAACTTCAGAGCAGTAAGTCTAGTACATTAAGTAATGTTATTATAATGAAATATTTTGGTTGTATTACTCCACAGATTTCCATCCTTACCACTTCCACTAATGGTTCCTATCATGTTAGGTTATCCTTTATATTCTGTTAGCAGTCCATTTGGTCATCATTTACCGACATTATTTCTTAACAGTCTATCCAGTGGTTGTGTCAGTAAACTATATGGTATGAATGAGGTAGTAATATTAGCCAGTTTAAGATCTGTAAAAGGCTGTGAAGGAGGAATGGTTATAGCAAAAGTTGATAATGAATACAGGTACATAATATTATCAATATCTAAGTTGGTTGTAATCTAAAAATATTGAAATAGTATTTTTGATGCTAACATTACTTGCTGGTGCTATCAGAGGTGGAAGAAATGTTTTGCTCACATTTTAGTTTCAGTATAATTATATTATTTTAAATGCATGCTTATGACATAGAGTTTGGCACAATCATTTACTTTTCACTTTCTTTTATGTAGACTAGCGGGAATTATTCTAACTAGTCTATATGACATAAGAGGTCATCCAGTGGGAATGACCTTGATATGTTCAATAGCAAGTATTTTTAATGTAATTAAAATCAGAAGAGTACACAGAAGCATTTTAACAAAAGGTTTGGTTCACTTTGCATTGTTGTTTTATAAACTGAGTCATTTACTCTATTGTTATTGTTTTGGTAAAGCTATAAGACTTCTACCATGCTAGTAGTAAACTGTCCAATGAAATCACTTGACTTTAGGTTTATAGAAATTTTAACAATCATTGAGAGGTTGGTAACTGTTTCTTGAGAACACATCTAAACCTCCTGGGTTTCTTATCAACCTTTCAGGTAAGTTTTTCATGAACACTATGTTATGCATGGTAGAAGTCAGTTATATACCATGGTATTGTTTATATTGATTTATTAATATTGTACTTTAGCTGCTCAGCTTAATAAATTTAGTAGAAAGCTTGAGTATACAACCTATTCCTATTGTAGATCCTTGTATTCAGTTGCCACCTCTTGTCAACTGTGTGGTGTCCATTGTATGTGGTAATACTCAGGGGAGTGGTATCATATTAACTCCAAATATTGTACTTACTTGTGGCCATGTTGTTGAACAAAGCGACAGAGGTAAATGGTCATCATACTGTAAAGTGATATATAATTGACTTAGCAAAAAATTAAACATTTCAATAGTTTAAACAATATCAGTAAAAATTTATTGAATCTTGTCGTGAGCATATTGCTTTCAACTTATCCAGACATTCCTTGTTTATCATCACATTGAAAGTCAATAATAAAGATTCTTTTGTATAACTTGTTAATTATATAGATGAAAATCTTCCCTAGGTCCTGTTTCCATAAGATCAGATGATATTATTCATACAGCAATTGTACTCTGGAAGTGTACTTCACCAGATGTTGCTGTTTTGAAATTGCCTCACTCCTTATCATCTTCTCTATATTCCCAACAAGACTATCCTACTATTTCTGATCAAATAATAATGTAAGAGTAAAGACATTTTGATAAAATGTAGTTGATCATTATACATCTTGTATCTTACACAGGGAAACAAATCATTTAGGTCAAATTGTGACTGCTGTAGGTTGTTCTTTTGGCTATCCTCCAACAACTACTAGGGGTATATTATCAAAGATTATTGGTCCAGAGCCAGTTCTGTTACAGTCTAGTGCTGCTGTATTTAGTGGAATGAGTGGAGGTCTCTTAAGCTCTGATGAGTCTGGAAAGCCATTAGGGATGCTATTATGTAACACAAGGTATAGGAGAGGCTATAAATATCATGATTTGTTGTTTGTTTATTCTATGTGGTTTTCCTCTAGGGATGATACTTCATCAGTGATACATTCAAACATAAGTTTTGCTTTACCATTCTCCTTCGTAATTGAACCCTTAAAGTTATTCTTACATGATGAAGGTAGTATTTTTAATAGTAATGTTGTGGTAATGATCATTTGGTTTTAATAGATATCACTTTCCTCGCAAAGTTGAAAGGAAAAGAAAAGTTTGACTACACCACTTTTGGTATAAAAAAAGATTTTGTTAATAGCAAACTATAATAAAATTAATAATTTAATTTTATGAGTTAATTAAATAATAGGCGTGACTACTCGGGAGAAATGGCCAGCTTTGTAAGTAAAGTTAAACAAGGTGCTATTTCGGTCGTAGGAGATCTAGCTCCTACTCTTAAGGTCAGTTTGTCCTTTATCATTCTTATTTTATGTTTTGTTTGTAGAACTCGAAGTTTCGTGAGTCAGGCATGGTCACACCTGAAGAGGTATATTGTGTATACATTTCATATGGATATTATCACAGGTTGCATTCCTTCCCTATAATGGACTTGTGTATATGTGCCTTAAATTGAATGTGTTTTGTGCTACTGTAGTTCCTCTAAAAGTTTGTCATAGTACATGCTCACAAATTAACTGTAAAAGTAAATTTTAGAGGTCAGTTGGACCAATAGTTCATAATTAAATTAGTGGGTGTTACTGTTTGATCTACTAATACTTATAAAATGATATTGAGGACTTTGAGATAGAATATGTTGTGCTTTTGAAGTCTCTTTAAAAAAATATCAATGAACAGTCAATGATCTCTTTACATGTCTAAGCCTGTTTAGGTGTGGATCAATTTGCATTAATCCATCCTTCTCTAAGTTCTTGTCGTTTTAGTTTCTGTAACAATCAATTAAATTACTGTTCTCCTTGTTTTCAGTTTGTAGCAGCTGGAGATCAACTAGTCTATCACTGTCCAACATGGCAATGGTAACAACAATTTAATACATACATGCCATATGTTGAGAATATCTGGAACCTTATTTTAGATATGAATAATAAAACGCTTATCTTGCATGATGTCATTCCATCATTAATTTTTTATTCAAACAGAGTGCATAATTACCAAATGGTCTCTATTTGTTTAATGTCACCTTTTGCTTTTTTAAAATAATATTATGTGTTACTTTGTAGTCGTAGTAATGTCACATGTTGTTTATAGTCATTAGTTTTAAATGCAATACTGTTTGCTATCATCTTTCTCTTGATATCAGGGAATCAGGTGATTCATCTCGTCGTAAGACCTACCTCCCAGCTGATAAGCAGTTTCTTGTCACTAAAAAAGGTGACTATATTTCTCTGATGTTTTACTTGTACTCTTTTCTTAGTGCCTTGTTATAGACGCTGCCACCAAATGTCAGTTCTTCCTGAAAATGAACAGGTCATAAAGCTCAACCAAGATGATGCTGAGGAAGAAGGATGGGTAGACACTCATCATGGTCTCTGTAAGTAATACAAATCATGGACTACATTTAAGTCACAATTTGACAATATGTTTAATTGATATTGTATGACTTTTTTTTGAAACTCTTCTTGGTAACTAGTATATATTTATAAGCTTTAGAGCAAGCAACTGAGGAGCTTACAGAGATGACATTAGATGACAAAGCTAAACCTAAAGCATCTGAAACAATGGTATGTATATATTATGATATATTGAACACCCAGTGTACTTATTTTCATTAGGGTGTACAATTAGTTGGTACAGGTGGTGAAGATAGCGATAGTGACAATGAACCAGTGATGGATATGGATGAATACGAGGAGGAAGATGACCCAGTAAGTGTGATGGTCTCTACATATCATAAATGCCTAGATGTTTATTTAACTCTGAGTGTTTTCAACCTATCATTAAAACGAGGCATGTGTTTATCAAGGTGGACATTTTTTTATTAACCCTCAGTAAGCAACTTGTATAAAACATCAACTTTTCTTTGAAGTTTGGCTTTGAGGTAGATTTCAAAAGTGGCCCCAAAGTAGATATGAAAAGACACAGTTCAATCAATTCTTTCTACAACAAGCTTGAAAGTCACTAAATGAAGAAATTGTAATGTTTATAGGCTTTATAGTACCAGGAGTGCATGAAGAATTGGGAAAGAGTGCCGAATTACTGTACTATGTTTTCTGCCAAGTCTGTTTGCTCATATAAGGAATAATAGTCTCAGCACCTATATACTTGAAATCACTTCAACAAACTGAAAGGTTTTGAGGCACACATATTTATTGATCTCATACCTACAATACAATCAAATTTAACTTAAATCAAGGGTGCTTCTTGCTTCATTGTTTGTAAACCAAACAATATGTGACCTGATTTGCAAAAAGGGACCACTTCTGTTAAAACATTTGTGACCTTATTTGTGAAAAAAAATTGTTAAAAGATACCAAAAAACAGTTTTGCATACATGTAGAATAGTTATGCATGTATAACAACTGTATGTATACAAAACTGTTTTTTTTGAGATGTTTGAACAGTTGATTTTTCACAAATCAGGTCACAAATGTTTTGACAGAAGTGGTCCCTTTTTGCAAATCATGTCACATATACAATTTCTGCTTTCTCACTACTTTTGTGATCATGTGAGATAAAATAATTATACCACAAAAATGTAGAGCCTCCCACACATATGGTCGAAGTAGCGAAGAAAATAATACATGTCATTAAATGGATATTTGATTAGGTACTCCTTCCCTCTCTTAATGCACTCCCAATAGTATGTACATGTGATAATGGCATGTCTTGACAATGGCCACATCCCAACCCTGGATGTTTGTTTAGATCTAGGTGTTTTATTAGCACAAGGAAGTTATTTCTTCCAGTTTAACAATGCAGTCACTTATTCCACAGAGGTGTTTGATTGAATATAGTACCATACATCTAGATGTGGTTCATATATTGTAATCGTTAATACTTTCCTCCATAAACCTACATAGTAAGCAGAAAATGCCCCATTCTCCTCATCAATATCAACCAATACCTGTGCTATTAAACTTGGATTAGTATAAGATACTATTTACAGTTACTTTGAAATGGTTAATCTTAACGTTTTGTGAAGGATGTATACAAGTGTATGACTGAATATTTTTAGGCAACTTTGCCAGTAGTCAAATCTGCTCCAAAAAAGACCGAAGAGAGTGCAATTCTTCAAACTAGAACATATGATCTTAACATCACTTATGATAACTACTATAGAACTCCACGTCTTTGGCTATTTGGTTATGATGAGGTAATCTCTTAAAGTTTTTAAACCATTTTCACTACTAACATAACATATTGTAGAATGGTAAACCTCTTACTGAAGAACAAATGTATGAAGATATCAGTCAGGTACCAAATGTCCAAGTTTTAGCATAAAATTACAACATGACTTGGAGTCAAATTTCTACTCATTACTAGGATCACTTGAATAAAACAGTGACAATGGAGCAACATCCTCACTTGCCTCCTCCTCCCAGAGCATCAGTACATCCCTGTAGGTATGTTGGTCTTCTAGATATATAGTCCAATAGTCAGATATATTATTATAATACACTTAGACATGCCGAATTGATGAAGAAGATAATGTCAATGATTGAAGAGGATGGTCGAGAAATGGAAGTTCATTCGTATCCTTCCAACTATTATTTTAAATTCTCTTTATTAATAATAAATTGTTAGTAGCTATTCCTTAATGAGAATATATCTAGTTACCTCCTGGTATTTCTCAAATTTGTTCAAGCCGTTATACCTACTATTGAGTATGATTATACTCACCAGTTGGCTCTGACAACAGCTTAGGTACAAAAGAATGACCTGTTAGATTAACTGAATTATTTTTACTAAAGTTACTATAATTGAGTGCTTTTTGATTATATGCGTACACTGGTGGTGTATTTCTATGAAAATTAAAACATTATATAATATTACAATATAAATTAACACGCACACAAACACGCATTAGAACATCCTCTTCAATTGTTCAAATGTCATAAAAAACTTGAGAAAGTCAAAGAAAACATCACTCTGATATAAAGATGACAAGTAAGATATAAAGACAGTCTTACAAACCAGCCCATCAAATTACTTGATTTCAAAATGTATTTGTCCAAAAGAACTAAAATTATGGTAAGTAAGTTACTTGTATCTACCAAAGGGCTGGTCTGCAATATAAGTATGAGGACTCAATATTTTGTTTATGTATTGTACCACAAGACAAAACTAAACTAAGTTGAGGCAGCTGAGGATACATGCCAATGTTATTGTAACACATTTAGTGTTAGGATACAATAATATTCCATGGTCCTAGTCTCAAATAAGAAGGTATGAAACCACGATATAATGCCATAGGACTCTCAGTCTTTATTGTCTAGAGAAGTGGACAAAATAAATTACACAACAAAAAGTAGCAGTTAACAAGAATAAAAATGAACAGATATGTCATTCAAAACTATTTAAAATTGATATTGTCCCAAGCAGAAAAAGCCATCCGTTACTATCGTAATACAACATTTGCTAAACCAAGGTGATACTGAATATAATAAGCATACTTTGATAAAACAGTCAAATGAGCTGGAATAAAAGTGACCCTGTGTATTAACAGCTTGATTCATCATTCTAGATTTAATAACATCAATAGGATTAGTTGCCAATGTACCAAGCAGACCAGCTAGAAAACTTGCTATAAAATGAGTAGTGATATTGTCACTGAAGTAACCTAAAAAATAATGGGAGTATACCGGTTCAAATTATCCAGGTGGTGCACAAGTTAAGTACCTGATTCCAACAGGTGTTTTTTAAAGAAATCATAAGATGGTAGCAATACTCCAGCTACTACACCAGCTCTTTGTGATGTGGGCCCTACTCCCTAGATTAAGACAGTATATTGAAGATAATGTCTTTTTCTATTACTTACACGATATAACCCTCGTAAGCCTTCATTTTGATAAATTTTCAGGAAAGCTGATATTACATTTTGTTTTCTAGTATATTCAATTGAAGTAGCTGCTTGCATTCTGACCTAAGCCATTTAGGAGACATTATCATAATAAGACATCTGGACATGGCATAATACCTTTAGTACATCAGTAGGATTGGCTATGGCTGCTGCAATAGCACCAGAAGAAACTCCTGAAACAATGTTCATGTACAGTGTCTCACCTTCAAATAAAAACATTGATTTTAGACATTAAAAGAGCTACTTCACCCTTCATGTAATATGCCAGTTTTCTTTTGAAAAAATGATACAGTCCAATTTTAATAGTTCCATATGATGCTTGACGCAGTAGTGCTGGAGTTAAACTGTAGAATAGATGCAAGATTTTCTACCTAGTACCAACAGAAATCATTTGTGATTATAGAATATGGTGATATGTTCCAGGAACATGTCTTCAAGTCTTACACTTTAGGGTAATGCTCAACTCCCTCTATATCAAACAATTATGTTTGAAGCAGGAATGATCTGTCTGTGATTCTATGCATGTAAGACAGAAGGATGCGAGAAAAGGAAAGTGGAC
This sequence comes from Xestospongia bergquistia, assembly GCA_963965975.1. NCBI lineage: Eukaryota > Metazoa > Porifera > Demospongiae > Haplosclerida > Petrosiidae > Xestospongia > Xestospongia bergquistia. The sequence goes on along the minus strand of OZ014419.1, from coordinate 5,579,824 downwards.
TCTTTGGGAACTTAAAACAATGACATTAGGGTTGGTACCATGCTTTACAAACTGAGCTAAGGGTGAACATTAACATAATGTTGTTACTGAACAGGGATTATAGCTCCCTTCATACATCATTAAAGCTAACAAAGCTTACACAGTTAAGATGTTCTGACTACAGAACGCTATGAAGTATGATAAATTGTTGCATCCCTCATAGTAAAACTCTACACTCTAAAGTATAATCTCACATAAACCAGGCAAATGAAGTAGATGATATAAGAGTAGACATAACAGCAAGTCCAAGATTCTACATTAATAAATTACTTACCCATTATATAATGCTCTAACACCTTCCTCTTGGTATATTCGAAAGAAAGCATGTATCATCCCACGATAACGAACTTCACGACATGCTTCATCAGTTATTTGTCCTTGAACTTGAAGTCTTGTTTTTGTTGTGTCAATGGGAAATGTCCCTAGTAGTATTAATACATGTATTCTGGTAAAGTACAACATTAGATACTATAATATTATTATTCATCCAGAAATTCAGCAAAAGTTAATGTATAGACTCAACACTACTGGAAAATAAATTCATTTTTTGAAGCACAAAGTGCATTGAAGTTGTCAATTGAGTTGTATAGGATCATGTGAACCATTTTCAACCCCTGTTATGTAGTCTATACAATCTATACCTAAACCCTGGTGCCATTCAATGATACATGACCAGTGATATCATGCGTTGCTTCTGCATATAGGGGGTTAGATACCACATAGCTAAAATGAAGTGTATTACTATAATTAATATAGAGTTTACATAGGTGTAGGAACAATTTTGTCATTCGGGGGGCACATATGTAACATTTTAACATTGTTTAGTTTAACAGTGAAGTATTTCAATAAAAACTAAAATAAACCTTCTGTTGTTTACACTGACAAAAATTTTTAAAATGCTTTTACATAAAATGTGCATCTACAGCTGTAAATTGTATTATGAGGATAGGGATTGAAAAGTGGCTAATCTAAATCAGTTGATTGTGAAACCATCTCACAATATACCAAAAACAATGGGGGGGGCACGTGCCCCCTGTACCCCCCCCCCTGTTCCTACACCTATGGTTTAGGATCTAGAGAATAGCAGTCCAGTGATGACACAATCCCAATAACTGTTAATATACAGAAACACCCACATGGCACATACTTAGCTTACCAAACTCGGCTGTTAATGAAGCTAGTCCTCCATTGATGAAGGGTTTAATAGTACTGGTAGATTTATCACTCTACAACAGAAATCATAAGACTACTACACACACACTAGTACAAGCTCACCATTCCCATTCATAACCACACCCATTTTATAAATAGTTAATAATAATTATTACACTTTTCGTCACAATAATTATCATAAACAAAAGACCGGAATCGTAAAGTAGAGTTAAGTAACAAGAACTTGTCAAACTCTTGAGGGATACAACATCTATAAAATGAATATACCAAATGAACAATTAGTTAAAATGAACTTACTACTCTCACTCTAGCTCCCATAGCACGTGATGGTAAATGTTTACGAAACTTGGCTCTTACAACTCCATTATCACCATGTGGTCTCATCACACGCCCCCAAATTACTCTATGCTTCCTAGGCTTTTTGATTCCTCGATCTAAAGAAGTTATTATGAATTTGTTAAAAGAAAGATCATAAGATATCAATAACCTTTGCCCCTTTTGTGAACTCTATATACATAGGCCAATCTCTTCCCAAGATAAAACTCAGTTTCTTTTTTGCTCTCTACACCCTCTATTTTAATGAGAGATTGTTGAGGATGAATATTGCGCTTTCCACGACGATGACTTAGAAATATACCCTTGCAGTATAACCTATAACAAAGAATAATAGAGTATCATTGTGAAAAGTTCTTAGTTTTGTTTTGTGATTATAGTGAAGTTAGAGACAAGACTAAAAATCATTTTAAGATTACTTAAATGGTGATTGTAGTTCAGTAAACCAAAAACACAGGAGAGTTGACAGAAGGTATGGTGCTGTTAAGACAGTCTCCTAGAATGTTAGAACCTTTCATCAATCTAGCCTAACATTGTAGTACTGACAAACATGATGAGCATTGCCAGCCAGTCAATAGCATCTTAAACAAGACGTTATACCCTATAATTGTGTCCATTGATAAAAGACTCATTGACACCCTCCTCTTTCTTGTAAAGCTGTTGATAGCTTACAGAAAATATGATTTTTTAACAATATGGAAAATATACAAATATACACACTTTGGAGTTAACACCTGATATCACATAGGAGGCAACTTGATTGGACAGACAGAAATTCTTGCCTGGCTAAATGACTTATAGTGATGGTCTCCTAGCATTCCACCTTAAAATCTGGGTATGCACACTACAAAATCGCCAATTGTGAACCAGCACCTTGGAACTTGATAAATCTCTCTTGGTTAAAAAATATATATTCATACCATAATGGATTACAACTTAGTACGAGGTGTGCATATTCAAACTGTCCACGATAACTAGTTTCATTGCATGTACATTAATTGAGTAGACTTACCTAGTCATGGTTTACCCGCCTGGTTACTACTATCCTGTGGGTGATATAGAAAATAATATACAAATAACATAATATAATGATAAAATGAACAAATGACGGTTGCTTTACTTCAAGATTGACAAGGATTTTTGAAATATATGTACCTGATATTGCGACCACGAGTTACAGACAACAGATAGAATTCTAATTAATGCCCAACAGTCATCCCTCGTGCGAGTTTCCATGTATCGAGTCAAAGGACTGAGTCACTGCTCACGCTTAATACAGAGACCTAGAGTAAGTATGCTTTACTGATTTATTATTCATATCATTGTAAGGTACGACTATGGAGAACAGGCTCGCAATTACAGCTATATAGTACAACTGCAGTAAGAATATTCATAATCACTCTTCATTATGTTGGTCATTACAGTCAGATTCTGATACCACCAGGATCCGAAATATTGGTATTTCTGCTCATATTGACTCTGGAAAGACAACTTTAACAGAGAGAATTTTGTACTACACTGGAAGAATTGCAGCTATGCATGAGGCAAGCACAACATACACACACACGCGCATTATATTGACTTGCCTTTTAAGATCAGGAAGCATAGATAGTGGTCCAATAAAGGGAATTTTATAGTTGACTGTACCAAACACATCCAAATACCTTCATTTGGTCACTTCATAGGTTAAAGGTAAAGACAATGTTGGAGCTACAATGGACTCTATGGAACTGGAAAGACAACGTGGAATTACTATTCAAGTAATACATAGATTTATTAATAATATTTTTATCTACTAACTTCACTTAGTCTGCAGCTACTTATACAACCTGGAATAACCATGTTATCAACATTATTGATACACCTGGCCATGTGGACTTTACCATTGAAGTAGAAAGAGCCTTAAGAGTTTTAGATGGAGCAGTGTTAGTCTTATGTTCAGTTGGTGGAGTCCAGGTTGGATGATACTTGTACCGCACTTGTAAATTCTAACCAATAAAATAGGTTCATTTTTTGGTTACTAAATCACTAAGACACTTGGTTGATGTGTCTTACTGATTCACTAAAACACCTAGTCATAGCCAATAAGTTTTCTGCTGACATGCTGCACATGCCATGCAGTCTTAAAGTTGTTTTGGACCATGTGTGTATGTCCACTCACATTGTTTTTGTATGTGATTTTAGAAGCCAACAATTGAATTAACCTGAATAAGTAACTGTCAGTGCACATATCACAACAAATGAATTTTATTTAGTCAGGTGCTTCAAATTGGGCATGGCTGATCAAAGTTCCGTAACTGAGAAATCATTTTAAAAATGCACCATAACTTATTCTAACTCTTTGATTGCAGTTTACTTGCCATGAGAAACTTTTAAGACCATGCCCCCATGTGTTATTATATGTAAACCTCAATTTCATTGTACATATCAAATCCAGGATTCAAATATTTGTATCTTAAAAGTTTGACATAGTTGCTAGTTGATGCTAAGTGAGCTAAGACTCTAGTTTTTATTACTTTAGTTCTTAATTATATAATGTTTTACAGAGCCAAACACTGACTGTCAACAGACAGATGAACCGTTACAAAGTCCCACGTATTGCTTTCATAAATAAACTGGATAGATTAGGAGCTAACCCAGATAGAGTTGTCTCACAGATGAGGTAACTGAATGGATGGTTGGAGAATCAATCTGTCCAACCAACCAACCACCTGGTGGGAAGATTGACATATATGGGTCGACAGCTGCATGGAAGAACTAGTAGTCTTCCAATTAACTTATTTCTTTTGTAGAGCTAAACTTCATCATAATGCTGCTTTGATTCATATACCCATTGGATTAGAAGGAAACCATGAAGGAATAGTTGATATTATTCGAAATAAAGCACTATACTTTAAAGGTGACTTTGGGTAAGAGTTTTAAAGTATATTATCATTTTCACTAAATTATTCAGTATTGAAGTAATTGAGGAGGATGTCCCATGTGATTTAAGATCATTAGTGAAGCTTAAAAGGCTTGAGCTCATTGAAGCTGTGGCTAATGTTGACAATCAACTTGGTGAAGTGTTTCTTTCTGATCAAGAACCCTCAGCTGAGCTGCTAACTGTAAGAAATTTGATTACCTGAATTATATTTGCATATCATGACTGAGTTAGCTCAATGCATGATATTTCTATTAGGTTGTTACACTCGAATCTCTTACAAGTACACGAATAATGTAACAAAAAATAAAAAAAAATTATATCAATCACTGCAATCAAGATAACAACAATTGCAGTAGTATTATAGAGAACATGGAAATTATTATAGCAGTCATGTGTCTACATATAGTATGTGAATGTACTTGCTATCCAATGTATGTAGTTATAATACTCAGAAAAGAAACAGGAATGAAAAAGTACAGTAAGTGCCAAAATTTATATCTTAATATGTAATTTTGTTATTACTTAGGAGTTATCATAAGAACAATGACTGCTACATAAGTATCAGTAGGTTCTGATCAGCTTTTAAGATTTTTTTGCCAAAGCATTTAATGGACAATGCAATGGACAACAATCCAGGCCATCTTTATATAGGCACTGTTTCAACTTGCCAGTTGTATTGTTATATATAGTAATAGTACTGACATGTGTGTACTCTATGGTCCAAAGAATGTGAATCACTCTGTGTTGACACTTAAGATTATAAGCTGGTCTTTACTTTTTAGTCTGCAATTCGTCGTTCTGTTATAACACATTCCTTCACCCCTGTATTCCTGGGAACAGCTCTTAAGAACAAAGGTGTACAACTTTTACTAGATGGAGTCATTCAGTATCTACCAAATCCTTCAGAAGTGACTAATTATGCATTGGATAATGATAAGTTCAGTGTATATTTGCACTATCACAATTGACTTCCATTGTAGTAATGAAGAGAAAGTAGTAATGAGTCCACTCAGAGATGGTGTGCATCCATTTGTAGGTTTGGCTTTTAAACTAGAGGTAACATATACCTTTGTACATATGTTGATAATGGATATCTTGTATAAGGCTGGTCGGTTTGGTCAACTAACTTATATGCGAGCTTATCAAGGATATTTAAAAAAAGGTGACTATGTAGTGAACACTAGGTCTAAGAAAAGAATTAAAGTCTCACGCTTGGTCAGAATGCATGCTGATGAGATGGAGGTTGTTAATTATTTAAAAAATGTCACTTACTAATTCCTTTCAGGATGTCACTGAGGCTAGAGCTGGTGACATTTTTGCTTTGTTTGGCATTGACTGTGCTTCAGGAGATACTTTTACTAGTGATAATGCTCCACGCTATACCATGGTAAATTATTTAGAGTTGCTTATAATTCTCATAATCCTCCATATTAGGAGTCCATTCATGTTCCTGATCCAGTTATATCACTTTCAATAAAACCAAAAAATAAGGTATTTATACTTTATTTGCAATGACTTTGACTTTCCAATATGATCAATACAACAAGGGTGTGGCTTGTACATTGTGTGAATCATATTGAAACTGTTGTAGTATTTTATGGTTCTTCTGCCTGATTAATAATAGGTACTTTTGCCTTATAAGACACTTCAGCTGTTTTTAAATTTTAACATTTCTTATGAAATTGCAGAACTTACATGCAACATTTGTTAATTTGCAGGCTGTTTGTAACTCTAATGTGGAGAATGCTGTTCGCTTTACATAGGATTTCTGTTCCACAACTAAACAATGTTTAGATATTTTGAATGCTATTGCAAGTGCTACTGAATGGTGCAACCATTGTGTCTAGCATGTTCCTAGCCTGATAGTGAACAGACTATATCTACTTTAGTGCTCAGGCCAATTTTATTATTTAATTAGCTTTTTTCCTTTAACAGAATGACCTTGAAAATTTCAGTAAGGCTATCAACAGATTTCAACGAGAAGATCCAACATTTAGAGTGTATTATGAAGAAGAAAGCAAAGAGGTTAACTTTAAGATATCAGCCAAATTTCACTTTTTGTCATATGTTAGACTATTATATCTGGAATGGGAGAACTTCATTTAGAAATCTATGCTGAAGTAAGCATCCAGGCCTCATATAATTGCTGTTATTAATGTCTTCAGAGACTACGTGCTGAGTACAGCTGTCCTTGCATTACTGGCAAACCCAAAGTTGCATTCAGGGAAACTATTACTAATGAAATTAAGTAAGGACAAATTCATACCCATAAGTGTTGGGTATCAATAATCTTTATAATATTAATAATTCATTGTAATTTGCAACGAGTTATTACCTGCACACCCTTTGGCTCAGTTAGCATTATTGGGTCCTGGTTAATCGTATAAATCCTCTGACAACTTTCTAATCTTTAAAGTTATGAAACTTTTGTGTTTCACTGCTTTGTGTCGATGGTGACGCACCCTTATGAATAATTAATTAGATCCCAAATATTTGGCCACACTTTGCATGCCATTTTCTTGTCCAACCATTCTTATGTGCCTTCCAACACCCATGATCCACTCTGCATACTAGAAGAGAGTAGGCTGTATTTCATTTACAGTCTACTATATTAGGGAATACTTGATATAAGAAATTGAAATGCTTTACCTCTTATCAAAGGAGGAGGTCTGAGTAGAACACTGTGAGAATGTTTCATAAGCATTTTCTGATTTAGTTGATTCACTAGAAGTTGATAAAATTAATGTCTCACAAGTAAATAATAAAATTACTTATTATAATACGTAGTGTATTTGTTTCAGGTTTGACTATCTTCATAAAAAGCAAAGTGGTGGAGCTGGACAATATGGCCGCATTATTGGTAAATTAACTCCTCTTAGAGGAGATGAACTAACTAAATTACATTTTGTGGATGTCACCGTTGGAATGAATATTCCTAGACAATTTATACCAGCAATTGAGAAAGGATTTCTAGAAGCTTGTGAGAAAGGTAAATGAAATGCTTTTGTTAGTTGTGGGCATCATACTCTGTGTGTGCACAAATTTATTTGTGTATCAGCAAATGTTATATTCAGTAATTATATAATTTAGGATTTATATCAGGTCATAAGATAGTGGGTGTAACTATGACATTAGAGGATGGTGTTGCCCATGCCGTTGATTCTAGTGAACTGGCTTTTAAATTAGCAGCCCGTGGAGCTGTCAGAACTTTTTTCCCACAAGTAATAAGCTAACTGTTTTGTTTGACTAATATCAGTCTATTAACATAGGCTAATCCTGTGATTCTTGAACCTATAATGACAGTTGAAGTCGTAGCACCCCAAGAATTTCAGGTATAGCCAATGAATTTACTGTGTTTTGTGTCTTGTTATGTTAGTATTTTAAAATGAGCAAATACCAATGGCAATAGCATCATGGTAAGAATAGCACTTATAAACATGCTCTGTTATTCTATCTGTAATAATGTCAAGGAATTTTTCAGTCATTCTTATGTATAGATGATACTATTGCCATTATTCCTATCTTGTTTTAAGGCAAGTGAAATTCATTGCATGCCATGTGTTTCAGCAGTCAAAGAATGCAGTTTAATTTTATTTGTTGCTTTTAATGGTGTATACAACAATAGAATAAAATTATCCTAATGGACACACATATACAAGCATATAGATAGATACACAGATACATACATCCATGCTACATGGTCTAAAGTAGGACTGCCTAGCATGTTGCATGTATCAGGCAATAGAATGTTATTTGCCTTCTACCAAGTTAGAGACAAACTATAATGTTTTAAATATAAATCACAATTGGAAGTAGTAAGCAATAAAAGTGACATCTAGTCCTGTATTGTTCATATAAAGTATCCTTTGATAATAGGGTTCAGTAACTGGTGGACTTAATAGACGTAGAGCTGTTATTACTGGTACAGGTGCTATTGAAGGCTACGTTACTATTTATGCAGAGGTATAACAAGTTTATAGTATAGATTTTCACTAAAATCTACTTGGTTTAGGTTCCACTAAATGATATGTTTGGTTATGCTACTGAGCTAAGATCACAAACGCAGGTGTTGTAATTATGTATTAATTAGTTTGTATGGCATGTAGTTGGTTATTTTCACAGTTATGAAACTGCACTTGTTTTCTTACCACATAATTATTATACAAAATACCTCACCTAAACACATAGTAACTACTAAAGTTTAATTCCCAAAGTTTGTACTGAATGAAAATAACCAGGTATAGGTAGTAGTAGGTAGGAATTCTTTTCTGTCATGAGACAATAATTTTGTATTTGACTGCCTACAACTAGTCAGAATAATAACTAGTAGGAACACATGATAAAAATAATAAATGTATAAACATCAATTAGCTGATAACATTCAGTATAATATAATTTTGATGCCAAAGAAAAGAATTCGTACCTAAATATATAACTCCTTTGCATTTATTTGTTCATCTGTTATGTTATGTTGTCTGTTATGTTTAGTAAGTTGCATATAACTATGGATTAAGTTAATTAGCCACAACACAACATCCTGCCTATTTCTCTCGATACAATTCCAATGGAGAAACTTGATGTGGTTAGATTATCATCTGACCCACAATGCAAATATAAAATATGCAGTTAAATAATACTGATTTTTCCAGCAGATCAATACCTTTCAACTAGAGTGTATTTAAGTGTTTTTATTTTGCTCTGTTTTCCAGTAATTGTCATAGTTAGTTTTGATTTGACATACCAATAGAGTGCCGTGAGGTACTTATTACTGTATCTCGAGTCAACTGCATAGTTAAACAAGGCTTGAAATTGCAATTTTGATACAAATGGTATGCTTTTATTTCTGTCGTCTATGAAATTGGTAGCTGTTTACTAATAAATACTAACATGCACTGTTCTTTAATCTGTAGTTAGTTTTGAGCTTTCTCTTATATGTATTTGCAACCAGAACAACATAATAAATCAGAATATCTTACACCAGTTGGAAGTAGTTTTTGCTAGAGTAACAGTCACACAGAGACGTGCAACCTGCAAACACACTTGGCATTACATTTGCTATTTTTCTCTGTCAGGGTAAAGGAGAGTTTTCTATGGAGTACTGTAAATATGAACCTGTCCTCCCTCAGTTACAAGCTGATTTGATCAAACAATATCAAACTGAATTACAAAGGAAAACTAAAACTTAAAAGTTACAACTATTTATTTATTTTGATTGATGTCAAACAAAACCATTAGTTAGTATGGCTGGCCCACTCTAATTTGACAAACAACAATGATGACTGCTTTAACAATGGAAATGATTGAAGGTATTGGACTTTCCCTATAACAATGAACAACAAAATCTTATTCCAACAAGGGTTAAGTGTATCCATGATCTAAGTAATGGCTTTTTAAATTTTAGATTTTAGTTTGTAAGGCTGACTTAATGGTTTAAACTTATCAATCAATCATTACCTTGAATTGTAGACAAAATTAGTAGGAAAATTGGGGGTGAACCCAATGGTAATAATAACCTTTCATGTAATATAATCGAAGAAAGTGTAAAGTATTCATGCTATGTCAACTTGGGAGTGATATCACTTTAGTTTAGTAAGCCTTGTTAGTTTATCTTGCTGATTTGAAAAATCATGTGAGCTGTTTTCTTAGTATGTGGGTGTATGTTTCAACTCAGCAGGTCAAAATGAATGCCTCTGTTTCTGTGGTGATTGAAGATGGTGAAGAAAACACCCAAGTAAGGAGTAACTGACATTACATTGCTACCTTTCCTATGGATGTGTCTGTCTGTATGTATGTATGTCTGTAATTTTGTCTGTGTGTCTTACCAATATAGCAATGTTTCTTATATTATATACTTTGGCTCAACTCAGCAGGTCAAAACAAGTTCCTCTGTTTCTGTGGTGATGGAAGATAAAGATGAAAAAAAAGACCAAGTAAGGATTATTAGACATTACATTGCAACCACTCCTAATGTTCATTTGTGTATGTGTGTCTGTCTGTCTGTTCAATATAGCAGATGTTTCATATATTGTATACTAGCTTTTCTTCGCAGATCCACACTTGGTCAAGCATACTTCAATAGGTCATCTTAAGAGCAATGAGGAGACAGCACTACATACACTGGAAGAGTTTGCATACTCTCACTTTAGAGTTGGTCAAAAAAGATCTCTCCGCAGAACTCAGAGTGGCCAAACCCATAGTAAACATCATCATACTTTTTCTGGAACAAGCCATTTATGGTCATTTTCACCTGAGCTTATAAAGAAACCACTGCTAAAAAAGCTGCTGGCCCATTCAGAAGACATACAACAGAAAGCTTGCCAGTCCTTTAAAGATATCTTTTCATACTTTGTCAGTTATGTAATTTAAAAGTATTAGTAGCATATTCACTATACCTATACTATCATAGTTGTAATTCCTTAACATTATTATACATATTCTCAAGTATATGGGAGACTATCCAACTAAACAACACCGCATTGAAACTTACCTAACTGACCGTATTTTTCGTTATGCTCTTTCCAATGTAAGTCTCAAAGCATCATTATAATTTATATGTATATACTATCTTAGACAGATATGCAAGATGAAATCTATTGTCAAATAATCAAACAAATCACATGGAATAAAACAAAGTTGAAATTGATATAAAATTATGGATTTTTTTATTGTCTCTTAGAACTAGTGAAGAAAGGGGATTGGAGTTATTGTGGTTAGCATCTGGTTTGTTCTCTTGCCCAGATGATACTCTGCAAGCAAATGTGGAGCTTTTTCTTGAATCATATAAACAACATAATCCTCTTGCAGCGGAGATAAAGCAGAGGCTATCTAGAACAGCTCTGTAAGCCTCTATACAATACTGATTGTTTGTCAATCCAGTTGTAAGTAGTTCTGTTGTTTCAGAATGGGTACACGTCAATGTCCTCCACATATCCTGGAAGTGGATGCTGTTCAGAAAAGAATTCCTCAAATCTTTCAGAAAGTATTTCTTCCAGATAATTCCAATAAGGTACAACATTAAATAAAATTATTACTAAATTTACAATATCTTTAACAATAGGTCATGGTAGTAGATTCCAATACCAAAACTCATGAGATATGTGCCAAAGTTGTCGAGAGTTTAGGACTGTTATCTGATGAAGGATATGGTTTGGTTTTGGCAGTAGATGATAAAGTCATCAGTTTAGCAAATGATTGTTTCTTTTTTGATTCTCTATATCATTATGCAGGACATGTCAAATGTCATGAAAGTGTTGAAGGTTGTCTTTTTTGTTAATTATCCTACTGCTTACTATACCAACAGGTGCTAATGACACATATCAGCTTATTTTTTTAAAGACATTGTGGATTGATGTAATTGTTGGACAAGACCACAGAGCAGATGTGACTTTCCACTACCCCCAAGTGAGAGAATTTTGTAGAATATTACTAGCAGACTAACCTCTATAGGAATTAGTAAAATATTTGCAAGGGTACCACAAGTTGACATTTGAAGATGCCATTTTACTTGGTTCGTATGTGTATAGAGCAAACTTTGGATCAGATCCTTTTCACCTTGACAGTGTAAAGTTAGTTGTATGCTATTTTCATCTTTGGACATATTTCCATATTTTTTTCAGAGATATGATTCTGGACTTGGTACCTGAACGTACATATGATGAATATCAATGTGAAGACTGGGAGACAGTGAGTATACACTGTATACAAACTGAATTTATTATTTGTCATGTAGTGTATCCTAAAACAATATTCACAACATTTAATTTCATCTTCAGATGAAGCTAAATGCCATTTTTTAAAATATCTAAGTCGTTGGCCAACATATGGTTCACATTTCTTTGAAGTTAAGGTATATTAATAAAAAATTTTTGCTTAAGACTTACTTCCGATGCTCATTAATAGCAAATCGATAAACCAGGCTCGTCAGAAAATGTCATTGTTGCTATAAACCATCAAAACATCCTAATCATTGCAAACACTACCAAAGTTAGTATTGAAATTGAAGTTGTTTATTTATACAACATTTTTGTAGGAGATCTTAAGGTGTTGTCCCCTGTCATCTGTTGTATGTTGGAGTTACACTATTAAGTCCAATTATTTCACATTTACATATACTACTAAAAATTTACAACTGGATAAATTTCATTTAGAATCTTATCTTGTAAGTATGCCTATTCACACTGTTACTATTACCATGGTTTTCTGACTATTCTAATACCCATAGCTATTAGTTTGTTTAGCTGTATACCATATAGTTCTTATACTTTTCATATGAATATCACAATATATACTTATCTTTAATTCTAGTCTTATGAAATGAGTCAGCTGTTAATTGACTACACTTCTTATACTGCTGCAAACAAGGACAAAATTCATACCAAACACAGAATATCTATATTGTGTGATACCATAATGTAATAGTGTTGTGTTGATTAATGTCAATTCATTCATGCTGTCTATAGTTTAATGTCTAGTTTTTCAATTTTACAATGTTATCAGTTTTTCAATTTTACAATGTTATCAATCCAACATTTATACAAAATTAACAAAATTATAGTGCAAGAGTAACTATAAATCTTTATCTCAGCAGCTAAAAGTAGCATACAAATTACTAGAAACAAAAATGTTGTGTCTTGTCAAAGCCAAGGAGCCCAGCTATAGTTGTCAAACTCAAACACAAGAAAGAGTACAAATCCAAGGAAAAAGGCTCCACCCACTACAATTTGTGGTGATATGGGAACGCTGATTAACTTTGCCTATAAAATAAATTAAAGAGGATATTAAGATTGCTTAATCCATTTGATGTCTTTTACCTTCATGTGTACATTGGAACAGTAGGACACAAAGGAGTCCAGATCAAGTTGAGGTGTGTCTTTATAGCTATAGGGACGTGAGCGGATCTCCAGAGCTACCTTACGTAACCAATAACCAGAGCGAGTTACTCGAGCAGCCTAAAAACAATTATTTCATGAGATTACATCAAACATTACCACCTATTATAAGTATTAAAATTAATAGTATAAACTATAAAGTACAACAATATTATACTACTAAAGTAATTCTTCAGTCATAGATGGTTGTATTGCCTGGAGTAGTGTTGTAGTGTATTCAAACCTGTATTAGTGGTAGAAATAATAAGGATGTCCACTGAATAGTAGCAAGAAAGCCTGTGACTGCAAGAAAAACTATACCATGATCACCATGTTTGATTTTCTGCAGGCCATACATGGCTAAAGAATAGCAATGAAGCAATCTTTCTATGAGTGAAATAGCACATACCCAAAACTGATGAATATAGAAAGATGAATATCATGCCACCTACTGCTCTTGAAAGATGACTATTGAGCTTACTGAGAAACTGCCGTGCATTATGAACTTGCTGTTAAACTACAAGTGACAAACAAATACAAATAAATTGTAACATACTTTAATGGCCTCATCAATTTCCCATTCTTTAGCCTGAATACGAGTACATATACTCTGTAGATAATAGATCATCAACTGACACTGCATGGAATAATTAATAACCACTGCAATATAGGCAACATCAAAAACAATAAAGCCAAGAAGTGAAATTGCTACGAGAACAATTCTAACTGGTGGAGAGCTACTGTAATAATAAAAAAATAGGTATATAATATTACATACGCAGCAATACATTATTCATGTTAGTGTCATCAAAATGGCTAGATAGCTATTAAAAGGTTATCATCAACTCATCATTCTATATCTATTATTGTCATGAACTTACTCTTTAAGAAATTCTAGATTTACATGATAATTACTGATGTTCAAATGATGAGCAAATATTCTAACAATACTGACCATAAATGAATATATAACCCAGGACACTCCCAATATGAGTAAAAATCTACAAATAATGAGAGAAAAAAAGTGATCACATAGTATAGAATTGTTATACCAAATGCTTTGGCATTGCGACTATGGATAGTACTTACTGTAAAGATCTGATCAGTTGTTTTGGAGAATAATTCCCTTTACGAGAAATTATCCCTAGAAATACCTATAAATTAAATATTTGACCAATTCAGTTAAAAATGTAGAAACTTGAAAGAACAATATTGTACTTATGTAAGTATTATGAGTCTGAAGCAATCTGCTTACTGTCTCAGTGAATGTAGATAGGTATTCAGGGAGTTTAAAACGAAAAACAAATAAACCATAAAGATAAGTTCCAACCAATAATATATCCAGAACAATAAGCGAAGAGAAAATGTGAGATGAACATGTAATATTGTATGTTCCATTGCTGTCAGGTTGATTAGGAAGAATCTAAATAAAATGAAACAGTACCTTTAAAAATAAAGTTACAGCTAAGTAACAAATAAGGAGATAAAGGTCTACTAATTCGGAAAATAAATACAGTTCATCTACTACACTCAAAGTACAAACTACCTGTTGTGAAACTTACCAAATCTCTACTGAAGCATAGTAGTATCTGAGTGACACAAGATATCAACAGTAAAACAGTCAGTACTAGTGGCCACAATATGTTACAACATCGGTAATGTAATGGCTGTTGCATGTCATATACTGGAGGTTGGAACTTACGCCATCCAATCTAAAAAACAAGATGATATTTGTAAAAATTGTCCTAAAGGTAGTTTTGATAGCATGTCATTGTCCTAGGTGGAATTAATGAAACAAAATTCTTCTCCTGTATGGACACTAAGTAAACAGGGTAACTTCAGCAACAATATGATAGTAATAACAAGCTAGAACTGCTAAATTTTTTGAGGCAGATTAAACAGTGAAGAAGACCTCTTAAAGACAGAAAAGTTTGACACATTGGATGGCTAAAGTTAACACAATTATTTGATTGTTCTCATTCTTTATTTATTACTAAATAAGATTTATAGACTTGTCATAATGGTGCTTCTTTTTATGTTAGAATTACACTCTACTGGTTACAACTATCAGCTTTTAATTTATTAGAACTTTTAAAACATTTAAGTTAATTATTGCTAAGGGTCTATTCTGATATAGAGGGAGTTATTAAAAAGTTCAGAGCTAACTATATTAGCAAGATTGATCAGGCATTTCAACTCTACATG
The DNA here is from genome assembly GCA_963965975.1 of Xestospongia bergquistia. Taxonomy (NCBI): domain Eukaryota; kingdom Metazoa; phylum Porifera; class Demospongiae; order Haplosclerida; family Petrosiidae; genus Xestospongia; species Xestospongia bergquistia. The sequence goes on along the minus strand of OZ014419.1, from coordinate 5,564,284 downwards.
GGTATGTTACTGACTGACTGATTGAAGTAGAACTCACAGCTTTTAAGAAGATGTGGTAAGGACGTAGAACAGTTTTCTTACAATTTTCAAGAGCAGTAGCTGTGGTGTCATCACCAAAGGTGTCACTACCTATCTGAGGAGTCTATGAGAAAAAAAATCATCATGGTAACAAAATGTGCACTTGCTGCAGTGTTGTTCTCAATAAAGGCTTACCTCAACTGGAGTAAAGCTATGTAAACTATGAGGAGCCTCCCAAATATCCCCTGAAGGTTTATCGTCACTGTACTCCCAGTAGGGAGTTTGATCAGGTATTTGTAATACTGTTTTCATCTACCAATAATAGAACAAAACTTTTACATGTATTGAGTGATAAAGTACATTACACTCATTATTAATTACATTATAATACTGGCAATTTAATCACTACCTAATAAGCTTTAAAATTTTGTGCATAAATATAATAAAATATAATTATTATATATTATGTTTAAAAGGGTATGGATCAGACAGGTTTGCTAATTTCACAAATTTAGTTGATGCAATAGATAGGCTTAAGGTATGTAGAGTGTTTATCATTAGGGATTAACATGTAATCACATTACTTATCTCTTAACTAAAAGTTAATCACAAAATAGAAAGACTCATTGCATAAACAGATCAATGTAATAAACTGTAGAAAAGTTAACTGTCTTGAAATGTTTTACCAATGTAAGCTGCTATATCATAGTACAAAGTTGGGCAATTCTTAAGACAACTATATAATTATATAACATATAGTACCATAAAGTACCTAACTCCAAAAAAATTATTAGAATACATCACTTTAAATTTAATTCAACAGACTCATCCCATTTTGATTAATGTGACAAATTTTCACAACAATGTATGGAATTACAATCCTTCTACTTTATTATTTATAGCATGTAAATCTTAGATAGTAAGCACAACAAACAATGATCATGACCCTGTTGTTCACCTGACTCATGACAAAGGAAGATAATTTCATAATTACTTAGTCATAAAGGGGATCCCCAAAATACTGTGAGGATGTTAATTAATTTAGCGGAAACAAAATTAAATCAAAGATCAACAGCTGACAAATACATTACATAATGTATGCACAGAATTATTACATAATTAATGTCTGGTAGTGTAGTGTTGTTTCTGAATATTTCAATGCTGTGATACTACATACTTACATCTTCTACTGTGTCTTTTTAATACCAGCAGCTAAAGGTATGCATTAGTTTTCAACAAGTGGTTTTAATGCAAACCCTCAGATCTACATATTGTCTTCATCAACTAGTGCTATATTTCCATTTCCAAATGGTACTGTATTTTGTCTAAAACTTTTATTTCAAAATAAACAATCATTCATATATTAGCATTTCCCTCTGTCTTTTTTCCTAAAAATAAAACTGTAAAGTACTCTAACTTCACCAGATTGCTTTAATTTGAAAATGATGAATTGAGCAGCCAGGTAAGAGAGATAGCTAATCTTTTCTTCATACACTTACCTACTAAGTTTTAATCAAGACCCTTCTAAGTCCTCCACACAATTTGATAATCAAAATAGATCATCAAATGGTAATAATCTCAAAATAATTATGAACAACAAAATATTTTGGTCTCAATGACCTCTCTAATTTAATATAATGCTCACACATTTTGAGCTGTCAATTGAGGGTCAATAATCAGAGGACGCAATAATAGACAAACGATATAGTTATCATTAAGTGTTTAAAATTGGTTAATACACACTTTCACTTTTCAACACACACTAATACATGTGGATAAGACTAATCTCCACAAACCACATAATAATTCTTCATTACAAACCTTGGATACCTCATGCACCTGTATCGACTGTCCTACTTGGCTTGGAAGCAAAACAGTTAGACTGCCACCAGACTCTCCAAAGTTACCAGACACACTACCATCTAGACTGCCGTGACTCTCAATAATTCCACCCTCATTGTTGACTGAATTGTCGTCTGTTCTCTGTGCCATTCTGTGTGAAAAGATGATAGAAAAAGAGCATCGCAGAGAGGTGTGTTTACCTTTCTTAGAAGCTAATCAAATTAATTAAGCAAAATTAATGATAAAATTGGGCATTAATTAGAATAGATGGTTTTTTAAAAAGTGTCAATATGAGTATTAAAAGTGATGAGGTTAATTTCTTAGTATACAGATATCTACTGGAATCAGGTGAGAGCATAAGTGTATGATTTGATAAACTGACTGTTATGTAGGATTTCAGCATTCTGCTTACACCTTTTCTCAAGAAAGCCACATTAATCAGACCAGTATCAATGGGACACAAATTCCACCAGGGGCACTTATTTCAGTCATTCAGAAAGGACTACAATACGTTGAGGCTGAAGTTAGCATTACTGAGGTAATAATATAGCTTTTTTGTTTGCTCAAGATTGATCTTACTTATACAACACCTATGCTTGGTATGTATTTTTTTAGGATGGTACTATTTTAGAGGATACTCCTCCACTTTCACTTGTTGATGCAATATGTTATGAAACTCATAACATGAGAGGAGCATTAGCAGCAAAGAGTGAGTCATCACCTACTGCTTCTAAGCCCTCTGTTAATACTGGTCAAGGTACAAAATAACGATGAACTAGTTTTTATGTTCCTTCTTTGTTTAGAATCAATGGAAATAGATAAGAGTGACAATGCAGGAGGAGGCATTGATCATCCCATCAATTTAGTTAAAGTATTACGAGGCCATGAATCAGAAGTATTTACTTGTGCATGGAGTCCTAGTGGTAATCTATTAGTGACTGGGTAAGCCATAAATGTTCCAATAAATTTAATACCGCATATTTTTATCCTCCTCTAAGGAGGACAATACAAAGCATTGCAATCTCTTGTTCACTTATTTTAACACTGAGTCACAACATGTTGTTATGATTGCTCACTCAATCAACATATTGCCTAACAGTTTAATGTTTTATTATATCATTTTTCTGTCTGAGTGAGATCTGTCAACAAAGCATTGCATTTGTCACTAGTTCATCTTTTAATCATTGCATTGTTGAATTAAACCTTCAGTGACTACATGTGCATACACTTATACTACACACACACACACGTTGACACTCTCTTTCTCTCTTTTCTTTCCATCTCTGTATCTCTCTCTCTCCAGTTCTGGTGATTCTACTGCTCGTCTCTGGCATATAGAGGGAGAAGGATCAGGACAGCAGACTGAGTCTATTGTTCTCTCTCATCAACCTTTGACTGGGTCTCAAATTACTTCTGAAGGAGGCAATCGTGATGTGACCTCTGTTCATTGGAATGTTAGTCACACATAGGACACCTTGCTCTGACCATGTTGATTCTATATTTCTTAATAAGATGTACAGAGTATTTTGCTTGGATATCTTATCAAAGTTTAATTATCATTAAGCTTCTTAAATCCTGAAATACTCTTATGAGTCACATGTACTCCCATGAGATTACAGAGAGATAATATGATGATATAAATGTAATTGTATTTACTCTAGCCTGATGGGACTCAAGTAGCTACAGGTAGCTATGATGGTGTTGCTCGTCTTTGGAATACTGAAGGAGAACTCAAAGCTACTCTTATGAAACATTCTGGCCCTATTTTCGCCCTCAAATGGAACAGTAAAGGCAATTACATTGCAACAGGTGGTGTTGATAAGGTAAGACATGAAAACTTGTATTCTTGTAATTCTCTCATTCAGACTGCAGTAGTATGGGATGTAGCAAGTGGTGAAGTTCGTCAAAGCTACTGTCATCACAAAGGACCTACATTAGATGTTGACTGGCAGAATAACACAACATTTTCATCCTGTTCTGCAGATACATTAATTCACATTTATAAATTGGGTACTGACAAACCTATTAGAACATTCTTGGGGCACAAGGTACATTGTAATTAATAAAGTTATCATAAACAGTGTCTTCTGTTGTTGCAGAAAGGTGTTAATGCTATTAAATGGGATCCTTCTGGTAACATTCTAGCTTCATGTTCTGATGACCACACTGCTAAGGTTGAGTGACAAAGATGTAATATATGACATTATTAAGTGTCTTATCTTTTTTTTTGTTTCAGCTTTGGAACATGAAGCAGGAAACTTGGCTGCATGATTTACGTGAACATACTGGAGATATTTACACTTTACAATGGAGCTCAACTGGACCAGGGTCTAGCCATCCTAATGCTAATGTTCTGCTAGCAACGTAAGAACCACAACCTGTAATTTAACATTAAGATTGATTTAATGTGTTACTACAATGTTTATATTTGTGAGGGCAGATCTTATTGCCAATAAATGTGAAATTAAACTATATCCTATCCTAGAGCTTCTTTTGATTCAACTGTCCGTCTCTGGGAAGTAGAAAGAGGAGTGTGTCGTCATACCCTTAGACGTCACCAAGATCCTGTCTACTCCGTAGCATTTAGTCCTGATGGCCGATATATTGCTAGTGGCTCGTTTGATAAGTGGCTATTCATCTGGTCAACCACAGATGGGTCATTGGCAAGACAGTACAAGGGAGACAGTGGTATTTTTGAAGTCTGTTGGAATAAAGATGGCACAAAGCTAGCAGCTAGTTTTTCAGATAATAAGGTAAGAAGATAATGGACACGTAGTTGTCACTTTAGATATTCAATTTGTCATTTTAACCATTGTTGTTAATGTGTGAGTGAGAGTGAACCCATGAGTAGATCAACATTTAAGAAAAAATGCACACTTCACTTTGTTTTGCTTGTTTCCTCTTCTATTGAACAGCACTCCCTATGTAAGGATGATGCTTCTTTATTTTAAGCTCTGAATAGCTCAAAAACTAGAAGTAGCTATAGTAAACACCATGCCTACTAGAACTGTATTATGTAATTTTTCATTATCTGAGGCAAAGGTTTTGTATTTTTTGTTACTCTCTGAAATGATATTTCTGTATTATTCTTTAATATATTTCAAGGTTTGTATACTGGACTTCAGAGCATTATCAAGTTGAAGAAATAGCTAAAACCATCAATACCTGATGCCAGTTCTGTGATCCCATGCTTCACTTCATATTCATACCTCATTTCCATCTACTTACTCACTTTAACCACCATCTCGTCATTACATATAAGTATATTTTTCACATGGCTTGTTAGATAAGATAAAACATTAGTGCAATAATTCAATCTATGGTGATCAAACAGTTTACTTATATCATTTTGGAGATAATGACATATAAATAATCCTCAAAAACAAAATACTTACATTCTAAAATTTATATATGTGGTATACAATTAGTTTAGATTACCAAGTTCTAATTTGAGATTACTAGCTACAACATGTTCATTTAAACTCTCTAGAACTTTTAATACTGTTCTCCAAGTAAATGGCTGTGGCTCATTATTTTCCCAGTAATGAAGAACTTCAAAGAAACACACATCTTGCATTCCACGATTAGCCATCTCCCAACTTTTGAGTTCCCCATGTGGAATTTCTAAACAACGACCAAAAGCAAACCATTTTGTTTTGATTTTAGAGGACACAGCCTTCGTAAATAGCATAGTGTCTGGACGAGAGTCAAGAGAAATTTTCAGAGCAGAGTGTTCATCAGAGTGAAGTTCTATAATAAGATAATTAATTGTTAACACTAATACTCTGCATCATACTTTTTAATTGAAACTTTAGATCTGTTATCAACTGTCGATTAGAAGCATCCATTTCTTGCCATTTTTGTATTTCTGTTTCCTTCTCATCTATTTTTTGTTCATAATGCTGAGTTGTGAACATCAGCTGGATTTCAAGTTGGTTACATCTTTCAACTTCTTTCTTGAAAATCCCAAGGGCTATTTGAAAAGTAAGGTGTGGTGTTAGAAAAATTGAGAGAAGACTTACTTAAGTCATCTAACTCATTCATATCCTTTGGCATATTTTTATATTTGTTAATGGCCTTTTCTGCATCTTCAGCTTGAAGTTTTGTCTTTTTAAGCTCTTCTTGGGATATCGATAACTGTAAGTTAACAATATAAACTACCAATGCTTTAGAGTTAAACACACCTGCATCTTGCAGTCAGCAAGTTTTGACTGTAATTCTCTCTTTTGATCTGAATGAGTTGCCATCATCGCTTCAAGTTCATCTTGCTTCAATTTTAATCTTTCTTCTAGGTCATGCTTCAAAACTTCAGACTCTTCTTCAGATATTTTTATTTTTTCTTTGTGAACCATAAGCTCATTTTCTGTCTTTTGTTGCACTGACTGCAGGTATGCTACTTGTGAACGAAGGCTGCTAACTTCATTTTCTAATTGATCCAATTTCCTTAATTTTACTTGTGCTTTCTCACTGTATAAAACATGCTCTTTGCATGCTTCATCTAGAAGATATTGGCATTTTGCTAGCTTTTCATCTTGGGTAACTTGTTGTTTGTGCATTAGGAGTATAGCTTTACTGCATGCCTTTTGCCATTTAATGAGACCATCTTCCAATCTTGACTGTATATGTTCTTTATACAGTGAACGTGATGATAACAAAATTGAGTCAGCAAGCCAGTCACCTTTTGATTCTACATCTAAGAAGAATGAGATACATTCATACACAAATATTCTTTTCATGTCGTGCGATAACATTCTAGCATCTAACTCCAAGGCTTAACAATAGACACCCATTGTACTAAAGCTAGGATACGTTTGAGACAAAATCTATTGCCTAAATTTTGAGCAAGTTCTCAATGGCAGCATGCCAAACTAAAATCATTATTTTTTCAGGTACTACTCTAGCGAAGGTTCTGGTCTTCACTGCTTTTCATTTAATAAGGCATAACACTAATGAATAGTTTTACAAGTTCTTTCATTGAACTCACTAAATTCTAAGATTACTGTTTGGGAAATTCTTTGTTGTTGGGTGTCTAGTTGATCCATGTTCCATGACGGTGTGCCTCCAAATAAGAGAAGCCAAACACAGTCTGGGGATATATGAAAGGCAGACAGAGAAAACAAACTACGCTGAACCACTTGTGATGGAATGGATATCTGAAACAAAGAAGCCAGTAGTAAGTCTGTTGCTTGAAGCAAACAATCCCTATCAGTATGTTTTACTATGTAAGCTATTTCAAAGTTGTGAATTCCTATTAATGGGGAATAGTCATAAATGCTGCCCAATAAGTTGCTTGTGAATACAATTATGTACCCTTTTCCAAATTGTATCGTTGAGACTAAGAAGCCAACAATCATCTAACACTTTTGAAGTCTGGTCTTCTCCGCCCATTATCAAAAGAGAGCACTGAGAGTAGCCATGTAGTGGTCCAGTTAAACATATAGCAGCATGACTGTGCCGTCGTGGAGGCTTATTTCCAGTACAGCTCAACCTCTTACAATACTAAAAGCAAATAAGTACATCAAGATAGTTTATCATCTAGTTACCATTTTTTTTTCCTTATATTCCAACATATATGTATCATCAAGACAACCTTTGCTTGGAGTATATCCACCAAAGATGACTGCATGTGTTTCATCAATTTTTGTAAGAGAAAAGGCTTGAAACGGAGGTAGCTTATCACCCACTACTTCTAAGGATTCCCAGGTTTTTACTTCTAGAAATCATAATGATATAACAAAGATGTAGGTTGCCATAATACCTGATGTTGTATTCATTATATGGACTTCATTAGTCCAACCATTGGTGCAACCATAGCTCCTATCACAATCAGCAAGATCACGCAAAATGTATTGAAACTTAGGGTTTTTCACCTTAGGTAATTGGCCAAAACCTCCAATGACACAAAGGTATTCATTAGCACCATTGCCAAACACAATAATTCCACAATCTCTCTTAGCCATTGGACCTAGATCAGGATTCACAGACTGCAGGTTTTCCCAGCTCCTCTCCTCTAGGTCCAGCTTATAGACTGAACTGTACTTGCAATTACATTCATTCACACAACACCATCCTCCAAAGTAATAGGCATATCTAGATGTGGTAGTACACGCATGGCCTGCACAAATACATACAAATTAGTTTATGACAACAAAGGCATTATATAATCAGAATACCATCACCTGTACCTGCTACTCCTGGATGGGGGTCATTTCTGGTAGTCAACGTTTCCCAGAACCCCTCCATATAGTTAAACTTTTCCAATTGATGAGGTGCATGGTGATCTCCAAGATGTCTACTGCACCCCATACCTCCCCATATGAAAACACCATCGTGGTACACGACTGCTGAGTGTCCAAATCTAGGTAATGGTTCCTGGAAGCATTGTGGATGACCTTCGGTCAATAAGTAAAGTTATTAAATAAGGAGTTAATAGTAGCCTTACAAATAGGTAGCTGTGGAGAGGGTGGTGAAATAGGTAATTTCACTTTTCTCAACAACGACGCCATCGATCACTAATCCCTAAGGAGGACTTCTTTTATTACCAGTGTTGAGTCAGTTGAAGTTAACCTGACATTCCCGAGAGCAAATTAGTCTCGAGTAGGTAGCCCTCCTAGAAGCGGCTAAAGACAGGAATATTTCCATAGGAATGTTTCCACAGGAATGGTATATTATATATTCATAGCAACTAAATAAACAGTAGGCGGAGTAACAATTTATAATTATACTGTAACAAACTTAAAAGTAAAAAGGAAGTAAAAGTAAAAAGCAAGTGATGTCTTGTGTAGTAAACAAACTCAAAAGTAAGTGATTAGATCTAATGTAGTCATTCTTCTATTTTAATTGACTTTATCTTAATGCAACATGAGCAGATCCATGCAGCAGTTGGTGGATTTTCAATATTCACACATGTCCTACAAAATAGATGGTAATATTAGATGTTAATCTTAGTCTGTATATTATTACCAAATCTAGTATATATAATATACCATTTAATATACTTACCAGTGAAACCATCTGCAGCAGTCATCACATTCTATCATGTTTCTGTGTGTTGTAGATAGTTGGCAATGAGAGCACATCCATTCAAGACGTTTGGTAGTCACTGTGGTGTTGTGTTGATGATAGTATGGTTGAAGTGTAATGTCACCTTACCTAGTTGTTGTAATGTTTCCCATGCTTCATTTGTCACGTATACCTGAATGTTAGAGATATCAAAGTCAATTATCTCATCAGGTAGGTTGTCCATTTTCTTTTTCATTTGTACCAGTGTTAATTTGTTTGCTGTTCTATTGATGAACTTATCTGCTCTATCTTTGGTACATAACAATATTAGAGTATCTATAAAGGGAAAGTAATTTGTTATTTTATTGTTTAATGTTAGATTTAGTCATACCATATGTGGCTTTCTTTGTCATATACAATTTTGTGTCATTGTTTAATTGTTTTTCAATTTCTTCTTTTTCAGTGTTCTTTGGCTTTTTTAGTCTAACTGATGGTTTTTTTGGTCTTTTTCGAGTGCTGAAGAATGGTTATTGTGGAGCTATAGTTTTATTTACTGGTTCATGTTGTGTCAGTGGAAGTACTGGTTTCATCTGCTCTAAATGACATTTTATTAGTCCTATTGTGGTACCAAGCTTTGTGTTTATTGTTTGTAATGTCTGTTTATCAGTACATTGTTCTACTAATGTTGTAATAGTCTGAATTTTGTTAAAAACGTGTTGTCTGGTTTCAATAATGTCTAAATCACCACCATCTGACATTATTGCTTTAAGTATATCATTTAGTTCTTTGTCTGAATTCTTTCCATTGTTAGTTGAGTTGTTTTCATTTAGTTGTTCTTGACTGTTGTGTTGTTGAAATTGTACCATTAAATGAATGTGTTTGCATATGTTTCCTATTGTAGTATAGTCTTAACATGTACAGGAGTAGGAGTGGACACATATGTTGCAGTCATTACATCTTAGTCTACAATTCACTGGGCATTCCTCATTCTCTATAGTCACTCTATATTTGTCATTACCACATGATGGTGTCACATCCCATACTCCATCTTTAACTTGTTCAACTGAATCTATTGTCATGTCCTTGCTGGTTAAATGTCTTTTGTGTATGTCAATCAATCTCTTTGTCTTCTTTCCCTTGGTTAGTTTTATAAGTCATTCGAATGCTTTGTCCCTTGTAATTTTCATTAATGTATTGATACAATTGTTCACTCTTTTATTGATCCTACGATTCATGTATATATACTTTAATACACGATGGAAAGCCTCAACATACATGTTCGTATTAATAAACGATCCCTGTCTATAGCATTGTGCCCATTGTTGTTTTCTATATACGTAGGTTCTGATAAAATATTCTGCAAATGGAGATGTTTCATCATTCATCTGAAGTTGTTGAATAGTTTTTGTCAGAAGTATTTGAAATTTCTGTATGTCTTTCTCTTCCAGTAAATCATTCTTATGTCTTTGTTTACTATTTAGGTGATATGATTTTTCAATATTTCCAATGTCTTTTCTACTTATTAGATGAACTCATTTCAGATCTGTGCCAACACTGTCACGTGCCTTGTCCAAAATGTGTTGAAATGAGACTCCCTGAAGCAATTGTCCAGCAACAGAGAGTCTAACATTATCAGGTAAACGTATATGTCCTAGATCTGTTGTGTGTCCATAGTGTGTATCTCATACTTCTACCTCCACTTTACCTGTAGTTTCTTCAGTCATTGTGTTAATTAATGTTGTACAATAGGTATTAAGCTTGCAAGTCCCTTGAACTTTGATCTGTTGTTTTCCAATTCCCTTTGTATTGTAGAATCCGCTTCTGTTGCAGTAATAATAACATATTAAGTTGTCATCAGTGTCCCTTTTATTTCCCATTGCTTTGACAAAAGAAGATGAAATCTTTTCTTCGAACCATGTTTTCCATCTTTTAAATTCTATGGGAGATCAATATAACACTAGCCTCTTAGATGATACATGGATAAAATTATACCTTCATTGTCTGCAAATGTAAATGTCTTTACTTTCATCTCTATTCTGTGTGTGCTGGTTAAATGTTCACGTAGCTGTGTCAGTCTCTTCATTGTGAAATGACAGTTAGGTTCATGACAATGAAGAATTCATGAACTTTCATAATGAAGAGCTTTCTTGTGTTTGAAAAGACCACTTCTGCTTTGGTATACCTTTCCACAATCCAAGCATTGGTATTTGTTATCAACCTACATATATAAAGCTACTAATGTCTTTAGCATTGTTGTCCCAATTTTTTGTAATTGTGTCTTTTGTTTGGTACCACTTCCTATGGTTAGATTACTGACTTGTGATGTGACTTTGGTAGTTGTTGGTTGTATTGCATTAGTTACTATCATATAGCAAAATAAGATGCCCATTAATTGAGACTTACACTTTGAGGGCTGTTGGCCACCATTGCTAGCACTTCCTCTGATTGGATTACTTTTAATTGCACAGGCAAGAGCTGAATTTTTCTGCGGATTTAATTGATCTTCATGGTCTTCCCTGATGTAATACATAATACATGTGTCATGGTTAAGTTATTAGCAACTTACAAAAGGTGTTGATTGAGAATTTCATACTTCTTTATGATTTTTACTAATACCTTTATGTACATTTTCACTCTGAAAAACAGTTACTTCAACACAGCTAGCTGTTGTATTTTAACCAACCTGTGTATCAATTTGAATGTGAGACTGACACGTTTCTGTTATTTTTACTGCATTACATTCTACACATCGAACTGTATTTTTTAAAGGATTTTAATGTCATCAACATATAAATCATTTACTCACCTGCAGTCTCAATGCCAATGTTTATTTGAGAACTACATAGAACATTATGTTAATATTGTTTGTTACATTATTGTTTGAAAATAATAATTACCTAATGTCTGCATCTTCTAGGCTCTTAAGAATTCCACATAGAAATTCATGGGCATCCTCTTGATTATTAAAATGCCAATATGGTAATATTTCATTGGAAAGATGATTCATAGTAATATTGTATATTATGACTTACTATTCATATTTTAGTACAACTCATATTAAAGTTACATACCACTTTCCTTATGTGATATCACATATCTGTGAAAGTCTGGGCAATGAATCAGTGATTGCACTATTGCATTTGCAAAACATGTATTTCCTAGATTCTGTAGTCCAACTTCAGGAAACTTATTGCTACTTTCACAAGCAGCAGGAACTTCAGAAAAATCATCGTCATCCATTCTTCAATGTTGCACACACGCGTCTTAATGTTTTATTCATATATCTTAATATACATACATTATTCATTGCTCTGTAATCCCACGCCTATCTTCATGAATTTTTGATGAAACATTCCTGTCTTTAGCCACTCGTGCCCTCCTCCCTTCCTGTACGGGGAGAGGCGAGCTAAGATGACATTCTTTAGTTTGCTGTTGCGTGGGCGTTACAATATCAACAGTGAATGTTTTGGAATTTTTCCTTTATTTAAAAAGATTAAGAATATATAATTATGTAAATATTTACACTTAATTAAATAAACATGACAATATCAATATAAATTGTTGTGTATAGGATGAGAATGCATGCTAATGCTAAAATGGTTATAATAGAAATAAAAATTAAAGTCAAAAATTATCACAATATATGAAACAAAGACATTACAACTAAATCTACTTGTATGTCAACAGAAACTTAATAAATAAAATAAACATTGAATTACATCTTCAAATTAATTGCTGCAGAACACATTACATGGGTTGAAACATTTAACATTATAATTAGTGCTGCTTGGAAACCATCAAAATAGAAAATGTTGAAAAATTTATTTTTGCTGACCTATTATATAAGTAGTGTGTATTTTGTATGGATGAATACAGTTGAGGCCTTTGCAAGAGTAAAAAATTATTTTTGTTAGCCTCTTATGTTGTGTAGTTGATTGTATTAAGTGTAAATTATTTATCATAAGACTAAACACACTTTAATTGTTTTTGATTGATAATTGTTTGGAGGAGACACCACACCTACTACGGTCTCAACTATATTTGTGCATTCAGAATACATGTGAACATGATTAATAATTATGATCACCTACACACTTCAAAAGATCAGCAAAAATAAATTTGTAATTATTTTTTGTTTTTACTGGGCAGAGATATCACATCTACTCCCACAATGGTCTTGACTATATTTATATGTACAAAATACAAGTAATTATGATTAATATGATCAACTATACAATTTAATAGGTCTGTAAAACTAAATTTCTGTTTTTGCTTGGAAGAGACACCATACCTGCTCCTGCAATGGTCTCAACTACATTTGTGGTTATAAAATACATTTGAATATGATTAATACAATCAACTTTACATCTTAATAGATCAGCAAAATAACGTTTTTAACATTTTTGTTTTTGCTGGGTCGAGACACCACATGTTTTTGCTGGGTCGAGACACCACACCTACTCCCACAATGGTCTCAACTGCATTTGTGCTTACGAAATACATGTGAATATGATTAATACAATCAACTATACACCTTAATAGCTAAGCAAATAAAAGTTTCAAAATTTTTATCAGAGATTGTATCTTCACAAGAAACTTCATAAGGTCCACTCTCAAGAAACACGAAGTAAGTTAGTTTAAAACATGTATACAAATTTCTAATACTTAACAGACAACATAAGACAGCTGTTCTTGAATGTATGTCACAGTGATTATATCAAACATAGAACACTAAAGGTAAAGTGATTCAATGACAAATGGTTAATCACCCTGGATGATATGGTAACAAATAAATGAGCATGCATTAATCTAAAAAATGGCTATAGTTGCTAGAGATCAAGCACTATCTGAAGGGAATAGAAACTGATATAAAGCAGCAACCAATATATATTTGCTGTCACACTTTACAAAAAAAATAGTCTGGCCAAAGTTGTATCAGTCTACCATAATTATTAATGTTTCATATGTACAGGTACTTACTACTCTATTAATGGAGAGGTTTAAAATAAATTACAAAGATACTGTGAAGGCATATTTTTAATGAGATATGCCATGTTCATAATTAGTTTGTTATTGAAAATTTTCATACGTACAACATAAATCATAAAGAGTAACTATTTCAGTTCTTCAGTCAACTTTATTTTAAATTAATAACAGGCAGCACTAAAAAAGTTAACATCCTTTTATGAACAAAGTATGGTATTCTGCATCAATCTATAACATGTGCATATAGATGTATATACAATGAACAAGTATGGCAATTACTGCTACTCAGTAGCCAAAGTTTTACAAACACTTATCTGTACCTGTAAATTGATGTCATGGCGTAGCACTGACTTCTTGTGAATGCTGTCATGTATGTATGCAAATATTATACATCCATTCTGTTTTCCATATATTTTGGATCACATAGTATGCGTAAACATGTATATGATGCTGCCAATTTCTCACTTATTCTACGTTACACGTATGTTATGATCAAAACTTGAAACCCACACATTGACAACTGACACATTTATCCATCATTGATGTGTGGTAGGCTAAAGAAGAGAGGCTAGAAGATATCTTACACAATTGGACAGCTAAACATTAAAATGTATACCTTACCTAATATCATGCTGCTAAACAGACAATCTAGTAAACATGTCTGATGCTATTCCACCTTGTTTGTGTCAATCGAATCTACAGAAAATGAAATGGCATAAAATAAATGACAACATCTATATATTAAATTATTAACAAAGTGATAATACCCGTAATCAGACTAGCTATTATTGACAATAATTCTACAATTCTTGGTCATAAATAATCAGTATTATTATCAGTCTGTATTACTAATATTCACATGAATTTTGTATGAACAAATACAATTGAGACTAATGTGAGAGTAGGTGTGAAGTCTCCTCCCAGCAAAAATGGAAAATGTTGAAGCATTTATTTTTGCTATAAACATCTTCCTCTAGTACTTTCAACAATAATTTGAGCTGGTCATGAAAAGCTAGTGCATAAATACTGAGATTGCAAGCTCCTTTTGGTCTATTTATAAATAATCAGTATTATTGCTTAAATTTTCCCTAAATCTAGAGTAAAATCCCTAATAATGGAAACCCTGATGTTATGTTTCTGCATATTTTAGAATAATTATTTAAGGAGGGAGTGGTTTCAACACCCATAATTCTAAAATAATTATAATTTAAAACTATAAAAGACTATAATAACTATTAATAAATCAAAACTTGTGAACTTAATGAGACATTCCAATAGTTGTGAACTTATATGTAATGTACTTCTAGAGCAATTACATTTAAAATTTGAGATAGTGTGCAAAATGTACAAGCGTTTTTTTTCAATTTTGTAACAGATACTCCTTCAATCTCACTTATACCCTTACACTGTATAAATTGATTGGTTGATTTAATCAGTATATCGTTATACAGGTTACATGTAATATAACAAACTTATTATGATGCAAAAAAGTAAACATAATTCTATTTTGATTACTAATAGCACTATTGTTTATATAGCTACATAAACAATAGTGCGTTAGTGATCAAAACATAATTTTGTTTACTTTTATGCATCATAATAAGTTTGTTACATACAACCTGTATAACAATATATTGGTTAAATCAACTAATCAATTTTTACAATGTATGTGTTGTTATCTCAGTTTACCTCATGACTTGTCTCCCACTGCCGTTTATGTCAGTCTGGACTCAGTCATTGTCAGATGTATGTGTGACGGAACAGATATCTCAAATTAACTAGTCCAGTTGACAGGGAAGGTCTAAAAGAAATGAAGTGGCCATTTTATTATCAATGGTACTGGTGTTTATAAATGCATAGCTTCTGACCTAAGTCAAATAAAGGAAAATCATTATCTCATCAAAACTTCAATGATGTACCTGACGTGCAGTAAAGATCAGATGATTCAATTGTTGAACTAGAAAACATTAAATTTTTGTGTGTTTGTTTTCATTTGGAGTGCTACAGAAATCACATACATTAATAGGAAGTGTTATTAATATAAAGAAACCCAACCTACATGTACAACTTAATTGTGATGTATAATAACGTGTATCAACGATAGTTGAATGCATGATTGCAATATGAGCTGTCACTAAAGACATGCTGAAGAGATTTTTTCAAGGAAGTAAGTTGTCTTACTAATTTCACTCCATGCTTTCATCTCTGCTACTCAGAGAGACAGCAACCACAGGCAAGATGGGGCCACTCTTGTGTAGCTTTTAGAAATAAAGCAATTGTCTGGGGTGGAATGCAAGCAGCAATGCCAGAAGTACACACCAGTGACCAGAAGACACGTGTATCATCTGTAATTGAGGTTAATACCACTGTGTTGTCTAAATTTTCTTATAACTATAATTCCATATTATATATGTAGGTATTTGATCTCCACAGTGGTAAATGGCAACAAGAACATACTGTGGGCAGACCACCTCTTGGTATCAGAGGATATGCTTGCGCTCTAGTGAAGAATGAGATATACTACTTTGGAGGGTTTTGTGGCCATGATTGGTGTCGACATAATACAATGTATTGTCTTGATACCCTCACTAATGTATGGAGAGCTATTGTTCCTCAAAACCCAGCGAAGTGTCCTATGCAAAAATCACGTAGTGGGATGTTTCATTTTAAAATTGATGGAGAAGACTATTTGTGTGTTTTTGGAGGGACAGGCCTTTTGTGTTCTGGTAATCACACTGAAGCAATCTACATTCCCTGGGGAGACAACCCTGATTGGGGCTGGACTAATGAAGTTCACATCTTTGCTTTTAACACTGGTATGCATTTGCAAAGCAAACTTCTTACTACAGAACACTGAGATCATGTTATTATTGTATTGGTATAATCATGAAACAACAATTAGGTGGATGTGTTTGTATCAGTTGATGTTTCAGTATGATAGTAATAATTGATAACATATACCCACTCAATATTTAGAATACTTTCTTAATTATGTGTGCACTGACTCATCAGGTCCATTGCCATATTTAGACAGATAATTAATTATGTTGTATTGCTACAGTGGTATTAATCTATACTGCAGGTAAATGGAGTACTCCATCAATGAAAGGTGAACTCCCTCCTCCATGTGCTGGGTTTACTCTTACCAAAATATCACATACATCTGCTCTTTTATATGGTGGATACAACCCTCAAAATGGCACTTGTATTAAAGATTGTTATATCATACAAGTGACATGTGATGGCATTGTGAGTAATGTATTACAAAGGCAAGAATGATCCTTGTTACTGTTTTATCTCCAGCATTGGAAGAAATTAGATATAAATCAGTCTGAAGAAGGACAAAGGGAAAGAAAGTTTCCATTAGGACGTCAGGACCATGCAGCAGTTTGTATCTCTAGCCCAATGACTGGACAAAACCAAACAAATTTACTCATATTAGGTGGTCGGGATCGTGGGGGTAACACTCTTAATGACTGCTGGCTATTGGATACTGACAATGGCAAATGGACACAAGTATGAAACAATATATTTTACATAGCTAGCTCTAAGTCACTTATGGTTACTTGTCTTAATATTTCTTTACTGTATGTAGATATTCTTACTAGAATCAGTGGCACATCGCCATTTCCACTCAGCTATTACTTTTCAATTGAAAATGGACCATGTATTAGTCATACTATTTGGAGGAGTGAGAGAGTGGTTATGGGGAAAACCACCACATCAGCAGCCTGCTTTGGCTGCTACAGTGATCTTGGAAGGTGGTATGTGTAGATGGTTTATAGCCATTTCGTCTAATCCCATTTCGTCTAACAAAATGTACAGTTGTCCCATTTCGTCTAAAAACTAAATTGATTTAAATAACAGTAATTACAAAGATATCCAATGGCTATATGCCCTAAGAAGTTCTTTTAACATATAACCTCCTGCTTCATGCTTTTCCTTAATAGTTTTCATTCTGTTCTTGTGGTTTCTGTACTTTCTTCTCCTTCTTGGAAGCCCTCTTGCAGCCAGCTGCATAAAACTGACTTCTGTTGCAGCTTGTTCAGACTTGAAAAGGCTGACTGCCTTGTAAATGTTTGGGTGTGATTTCCCAGCAAGTTTCTTCATTTTACTATGCCATCCTTCAGCATTGTTATTAATGCAAGGACCCTCTTGTCACTTGTGTATAAACATTCCACGAACAAATAGGAAAGTTGCCATCTATCCATGTACTTTCAAAGTACTGAACAAAACTCTCCTTGTTGTCAAAGTCTGGAGAATTCTCTTGTAATCCACTCCAAGCTAACTTGACAAAAGCTGGGGGAACAAAGGCAATTGCTATCACTTGATGGATGTACAACTTGAACTCCATTGATTCAATATGTTGTATGTATGAAATGGCTCCATTAAGTACTCTATCTTTAAAGACATCAAAGCCTTTTTAGAATTCCATCACCTTTACTAGCCTTAATCCACTTATCTTAGACCTTTTACACTATTAGACAAAATGGGACAAAAGTCCATTTTGTTAGACAAAATGGGATTAGACGAAATGGCATGACACCGTGTAGACAGATACATCTGCTTAAATTCCATAAAACATAGGATTGATGAGACACTATTTAATTGTGATATGTATGTATTAACTTAATTCCCTATTTTTTCATAGTTACTTCTCTAGATGGTGAATGGGCATTTCGTGTTGTTATGGGTGAGACAGACCCTATTCCCACCAATGATTATTATCAATTAATACAACAATTCTTTAATAAAGAAGAGAGGGAAGATGGTAGAGAGGAAAAAGGAGAAATAGAACATCCTCCACAAACAAAGCCTATATCTTCTACTGTTGGCCGAGATGAATTAGACACTAGCGATAACCCTCTCTTACCACAGTCACCCATAAATGTAAAAAATAAGGCAGTAAAAACAGAAAACGAATGTCAGTCAGTACAACTTTCATCAATGTATGAGGAATTTTCATCTGATACAGATTTGATGAGGGATGTTGTCTATAATGGCGATGCTATCAAGGAATTAGAGAAGCAGCTAGTAATTGCACAAGGCCGAGGAGAAGAGATAGAGGAGATGCTCCATCAAGCTGTCATGAATGCTGAGGAAAGGGCTGTGAAAGCTGAAGAGAAAACAAGGACAGCTGAGAGAAATATTCTGCTCTTGGAAGAGCAGATCAAAATATTAGAAATCACTAGAAAGCAGTCAGAGGAAAAAGTATACAAAGCATATGCTGAAGTATTGGAGTATTCAGAGCAGGTATGTCTATATCATGGAGATATTACACATACTGTTGTATTAATAGATACTTCAATTGGAACAGCAAGTATTAGCATCTGAAAGTAGAGCAATAAATGCCGAGATATCTCTCAATGAAGCTCAGTGTCAAGTAGAGGAAAAGAAAAAAAGACTGAAAATAGCAGAAAAGAAAGAAAGAGAGATGGAAGAAAAGGTTTATGAGCTTGAAACATTGGTTAGCCATAAAGCTTTAAAAATTAACTATGGCTTCACCTTACTTTAGACAATGAAAATGGAAAAAGAACTTCTTGACACTACTGCTACATTAATGGAGACAAAAGAAGCACTAAATGAGAAGCAGCACTTTGACAATACCTTGATAAATAAGGAGGACAAGGAGAAGAACAGTAGAGAAAAATGGCTGCATGATGACTTACCAACTTGTCAGTTAATATATTGGAGAGCTATCACTGATCTGAAACATCCCAATATAATATTGGCTTTGCCTGATAGTGATGATCATTCACTATGTGCAGTAAAGATAACTACATCTCAAATTTCAACACCTCATACATTACAAAGAGAGCTATATGAAAGAAAAATGCTCACACGACAAGAAATAGCAGCCATTTCTTTTGATATAGCCTTTACATTAGTTTATCTTCATCAACAACAGCTTCGTTCATTGTTTCATTTACAGCTAGATCCATCACATATTCTCTTAGAACCAAAGGAAGATAAAGTCACCAAATGGAAAGCGAATATACTAATCTCACTTATGGGTAAACCACAAGAATTAACAATTCACAAGCAATCAAACTCCACTCCAAAGCCACTGCAAGAGGATCAATGTAGCTATAGTGCTCGTGTTCAACCCTATTACTTTTCTGATCTTTACAGGTTTGGTCTGCTGTTGACTGTCATGGCAACTGGACTACAACTGTCACTGGATGGAGGTGACAACATTGATGATGTTATAAAGTCAATTGACTGGCCCAGTTTAGCAGATGTAGTATCAAGATGTGTTAATGCTAACAATGACAGTACTCTTGACATTGCCAATATACTACATTATGTTGAGACAATGAGTATATAACAAAATGCAATATTATTGGTTTATAATTATGTCAATATAATACTTTTTGAAATCAATAGTATTAGAATTCAAAAGCTCTAGAACCTGTCTGTAATAATACAATTATCATGCATAATCAGATAGATTATACAGTGTACATACTCCAAAACTATCTTAATGTTAGTTTCCTGTGGTAGTCAGATCCTCAATTAGAGCATTGTAGTTCACTTTAGTGACAAGGTCTTGGTCATTCCTTGATGACAACCATGTTCCTGCTGATCCAGCTGCAGCCTACAGCAAAGAGTGATCACATTCACATTGTAGTGTAGATCTTTGAAGACTTACCTTATTCTTTTCCTGTGAAGCAGGATGGTCAACCCAATTCAGAAATTCAACAAACTGGCTATACTTTATACGTCCAGCATCATCTTTCTTACAGCTAAAAAACAATCAAATGATAGATGTGCACAAGTTGTGACATTCTTACTTTTCTATAGAGGCCTCCACTAGCTGATCAGATAGCGGAAGACCAACTGAATGACAAACGTGCAGTAGCTCTTCCTTGTGTACAAAACCACACTGAGTAGTGTCAGTTATTTGAAATACCTCCTGTAATTTACTAAAGAATATATTATAAACAGAAGATAATATTATAAATTACAATACCCTGTTGTACAGAGTGATCAGCAGGTATAAATGCTTTACCTGAACTGGGAAAAATTTTGTTTCTTTAAGTCTGCTTGTACTAGTCTTATCAAAGAAAACAAAGGAGGCTGCTTCTTTTCTCTATATTGACGACTAAGAGTTAGTACCTCATGGTCATTAAGAAGACCCTGTGATAATGTTTTCACCAATGTTCTGGTTGGAAGATAATGGTCAGTATAGTCATTTCAATAAATGTTACTTGTGCATGTGATGTACCTAAATTGATCATCAGGAACAAAACCACTTCTAGCAACATCAGCATCAATGAATGCCATCTTAATTTGATCAATATGAACAGTGGCTGGACCTCTTAGCTTTGCTAGAATTAAGTTGATGTTGGCATGAGGGAACTGGTCAGCATTTGCTTCCATATATCGAAGGGCATACTCATCAGCATCAACAAGAACAAAATGGAAACTATTGAAAATAACTTCTCCTCCAATGTACAAGTCCTAATTCGTCAGTAAAGAAAGCATTTCACTTTCAATGGTACAAAAACAATGCATAATTTTAAAGCTTTATTGTACACATAAAACATGTCTCTTTACCTCTGCCTGATAATAAACTGTTGGATCAGAAGGACTAGTTTTAGGTTTCGAAATTCTCCCCCTCTCCAGAAACTTACCTCCAATAATACCTGTTAATAACTAACATATATTATATGTAAATAATGATATAGAATTAACCTGAATTTCTAATAGGAGGTTCAAAAATACCAATAGTATCATCAGATAAATGATAGAAAATGATAAACACTCTCTCTGAGTCAGAGCTTTTGCTAGTATTAACGTGAGCTACAAAGCGCAATACCTTACTGTTTAAACCATTCCTTAATACAAAAGAAGTCATTAGTCATTTTCAGTACAATGGTGGTTATAGTACCTGTCTTGGTTCATAAACTTAGCAAAGTCCCTACGAGGTGGCTTTGGAATAAGGTGAAGACATGATGCTAGAGAATCTTCTTCGGAACCAAAACCATTATAAGGTGGAAGGTCTGGCTGATCTGTCCGTGGAGTTACTTGAGGGAAATTGATTGGTTGAAAGTTTTCTGTATAAAATTTAGTAAACATTCAAGACACACATTTCTACACAATTCACTCACCAATACCATACTTTGTACGATAAAATTCCTTGGTGAAGTCATCACAGTCACACAGAATCACATTTCTACCCCAGACTCTTATAACTGCTCCAATGGCAAGATCGCTCTCATGATAGTAGTCAGTATGTACTTCACCAGTCTATATGACAATTAAGAAAGTGATAGCAATACAACATGATACATACTTTTAATGCATCCAATATATACCGCCCTCCATGACCAGTAGGGCCAAACACGTTCAGAACTGTTCTTTTTGTTTGTACGCCTGGTTGAGGTACATTAGGTGACTCCTACAATTATATGGCATTTAGTAAGACATTCATATATAATACTTTTGGTAGTTTGGCTCTTCTGAGAAACATAGGTACACAATCATGGCCAGAATTAGGTGGGACTTTTTCTAAGATCTCCATGGTATCATCAGCCAGGAAATAATGTAGTACTAGTTCACGAAAATCACCAAACATACTAAAAATTGGCATAGATTAAGGTAAGTACTTGCCAAATGGAATTTACTTGTTAGTGTCATCCCAGTAGCAATTAAATCTCAAAACATTTCTGTCATAGTCCAAGAACTGCCTCAGAGTGTCCAGTTTTTCATATGGACGATGAGGTTGCATCGCTCCTAACATCTGCAAAAATGATAAACAATAAAAACAAATACATTGCCAATGACACCTTATCCCTATGTTGTGAATAAGGATCAGGAGGTGTCTCCATAGACACAGGAACTTTTATTCCTAACTTTCGAAGAAAGTTTACAGTGAAACCATCACATCCCTAATGTAAAAGAACATGTGTAAATTATAAACTTGAACTCATGGTGCTACAATTACACATATATAGAGCTGTTTTCATAGCCCTTACTGTGATTTGAAATGTCTTGGAGTAAAGTTGTATTTGATGATCCACATTAAAATGTTCTACTGTATAAAACTTGTCATCATCAGGAGGAGGTAGTGGGATACGATGACGACGAATTAATGTGCCTGAAACAAAAATAAATTGTAAAACTAACTGACATCAATATACCTTGTGGGATTCCACTATTTTCAACACTCTGCTCATTAACTTGTATGCTATCATCTTCTAAGTAGAAAAGAATTACACAATTCCTAATACGGTATTGCTCTTCTCTTTTCTCTTGTATAGCTTCTTGGAAGTAGGCATAAAACCTCAACACCTATATGTACAGTACATTTGTGTGACCACTCTAAGATAATAAATGTTAATGTACTTGTCTGTCAAAGGCAACCCAAGCTGGCAGTCCAGTTCCCACTCCATCAGGATAAACACTCCTATTATTGCCTCTTAATTGGTTTGGGAGTGGTTGACCACCTAATCACAATAACAGTCATAAAATTAATATTAATAACCGTTTACAGCTCTATTGCAAGCTATCATAGAAGCTGACACAGATGTTAATTAGCACTGACCTATTCCTGGTTTAGTAGTTCCTTCAAAAACGGGTATATCAGCATTGTAGTCAAAGAAGTGGGATTTGTGGAACTGGGTTTTGCCAAGCTACCAGAAATGGACAAAATAATCAATATTAAAAAAAGATAAACGAGGTCTTACGTTTTTATCGAACGAATTCCCTGGCAAGAAAGGTAGAGCCATGGTTTTTAACTTCAAGTAGTTTACCAAGATTTAGTTACCATAGCGACGCTGCGGTTACCACGCCTTTAGCTCCACCCATCTTTGACCGTAAGCTTTAGAGGTGACCTCTCTTGTCCTTTTCACTATTGCTAGCGAAAAGAACTTCACAAACTGATACTTCTATAAAGAGATAGGTGGGGGGAAGCACTTTTAAGGAGAGGGAATAGTTGAGTACAAGTTATGAGTAGAGGGTTTTCCAATGATGGAGTGTCAAGTCTAGAGCAGCAGGTAAACACGTTTCTTATTGGTAGACTGTAGTACACATGTTATTGGTTAGGTTGCTGGTCTGGACTTGTCCAAAGACAAAGAATCCAGTTTTATCAGAGATTCGTCTTATCATAAACAGAGCTCGGGTAAGTTTGGTTTACTGAATTCAGTTTTAATAATAATTGGCTTAATTATAAAGGAAGAGAAAGGATTGTAGTCTTTTGTTTGATATGATTTTCCCTTTGTTATTTATAGCTTTTGTTAATAAGTATGTATCTGTAATGTTGTCAAAATTTCACTAAGAGTTATCACTATCAAATATTCTAGAATAGGATAAAGCTAGTACATAATAAATAATAACGTAAGCAAGTGTTCACTTTCTAGACTAGGGCTCTCACCATGTTTGTAATAGAATAGGTATATAGTCTAGAGCAATCGTAATCGTACTTCGTTTAACAAATGCTCTATTTTCCAGTTAGTCTAAAAATTAATGAAAATGTACTGCAGGGATATTGCTAAGATTTTATATATGAAGTGCTAAAACTACTTAGCACTTTTGGTGGTGGTGTGAAATATGTTACTGGTGGTAGTCCACTATCTAAAAGGAGCCCAGTGAGACAAGGCTGCTTTTAAACTATTACCATGTTGATGGTGTTAAGTGTGTTGCTGGTGATAGTGCACCACCAAAATAAAGCCTAGTGAAAACCTTGTTAACTTTTAACTATCCCTGCATTTCTTCCAAGCGTACACATGTTATACTTTGTTGGCTTTTAGACTTATTTTGTATCTCTAGGTCGTTACATTCCTCCTCATCGTCGTAGTAAAGAGGGACCAAGACAAGATGGTCCAGACAATGAAGATGATTACTATAGACGAAAAGGAAGGGATGTCCCCCCTCCTGACAGACGTGGGTCTGATCAACAAGATGTGAGGGCTCGTCAATCTCATTTTGATCGTCGAGGATCTTATGATCGAAGAGGATATGATCAAGACCGACGTTCCTCTGGATATGATCGGCGAGGAGATTATTACAGTAGAAGAGAACCTGATTATAGCCGTAGTAGTCGAAGCCATGATACTTACCAAGGGTCTGGTCGAAAGGGATCTGACTACAATGACTATCATGGTGCTGATTTTGACAGAAGGGGAAGAGGAGAGAGTTTTAAGGACAGAAAAGAGAGTGGCTATAATCCACCACAAAGTGAATCCAAGATTTTTTCAAAATCAGACAAAGAACGGGAGGAAACAGATGGAGATCATATCAAATATCCTTCAAAGTGCTATCGAAATCAATATGACAACATGGAAGAGGCACATGGTGGCAAAGAAAATGTATCACGACCTATAAAGAAATCTTCCACAACACAGAATGAAGATAAAGTTCCTGATAAGACAGAGTCTTCCTTTAGAACAAGTTCAAAGGATCAAGGCAAAAACTCTTATCAAGCTCAGAAAGAAGTTGTAGGAGGGCGT
Source organism: Xestospongia bergquistia (assembly GCA_963965975.1). Lineage (NCBI taxonomy): Eukaryota > Metazoa > Porifera > Demospongiae > Haplosclerida > Petrosiidae > Xestospongia > Xestospongia bergquistia. The sequence continues at coordinate 5,538,983 of OZ014419.1, read as the reverse complement.
AGTGCTGTAGAAAAAACTGGAGGTCTTCTACATATACCAGAACAAACTTTTTACCAAAAGAGTTATGGATCTGGTGGACCTATTGATCGAGGAGGCTGGAGAGAGTACGAACGTCATAATTCTGACCAGAGTGATCGCTGGGCTAACTTAGATGATCGGCGTTATTCTGGACCTCCTTCAAGTTATGCAGGTTTCGATGGCAGTGATTGGAGAGGCTTTCCTGGGTCTCGTCCATCTTACGACCGCCGTGGGTCTGTTCCTGCCCGCTCATATCATGACTATCAAAGATCTTTCTCTGAAAATTCATGGGGTCAGTACTCATCTGGATATGGACGTGGTCCATCTGGCCAATTAGATCGGGAAATCTGGAACAAACCTTTACCAAGTAATGAAAGAATTGAGAGGTATGTGTAACCTATTACAGGTGAGAATCTTTGATGTCATTCCTGATGTGTATTGTTAATGATGTTTGCCTGGTAGACAGTAGCACTGCTTATGTAGGATATCTTGCATAATACAGTTGTTGCTTTTCTTTACTCATGAATTAAAGAGATTTCTCACATAAAAATAGAGACAGTTTGAAGGAATATATGACTTATGTGTATTTTTGACAAGCATTTTACTTGTGACACCTGCAGGCTGTTTAGTCTATGCACTAGTTGTCATTGGATGTAATTAAACTTAAACAGATGTCTTTTGGCTTTGTTTATTGATTCTAGCTAGCTTGACTGAGACAATAATAGTTTCAGATTGTTGAGTGTCTGTTGGATTGCATCAAACAACTTCTCATGCTTTTTGGTTTTTTGAGATATTTTAATCTGTCAATACTTATGCAAACTGTCCAAGCTATCATATCCTTTGTCATTGTTGAGCAACAAGCATATGTTATTTGATACTTCATATAAGACTTCTAAGATAGTGAAATTAGAGAGTCACCCTTTCAAAATTGAATATAGGCATTGCTCAGTAACAATAATGTGTTTGTTGAGAGTGTTAGCTGTACTGTAAGGAGAAATTATGTCAACAAAGAGCTGGATTTCCAGATCTGAACAAACCTCAGTACATTTGAAAACAATCTGATAGATTTGTATGCCAAAGCTCACATCTGTTTAGAGGAATTCATATTGGCAAATTTAAAGAAGATGCACTTTATTATTATTAATTATCAAATGACAAAGTTGGTAGACCTTACTATTGGAAAACTTGAGGCAACATTTAATTGAAACAGCATATATTCGTGATAACAATATTGGACATGGAATGAGTTATTGATCTAAAGTTGTATAGTTGTTAATTATATTAACTTCTGCCAATGGTGCCACTGTGGTTTTAATTTCAGCATTTCAATTATCACATTAAATAAATTACTCAGCCATTCAATATTCCCACTGATCTGCCTAAATTTTATCAGGAGGTGTGGATTACTTATTAATTATTAATTATCAAGCAATTATGTCAACAGACCTCACTAAGACAGAAAATTTGGGTACTGTTAAAGTGAAATCTATGGCAACAATATCATGTATCCACAATATGGATACATGATATTGTGGATCTTGTTACATAGTTGTGTAGTTGTTAATAGTATTAAGTTAAGCTCATAGTGCCACTACAGTGTAATGTACATGTAGTTATCTCTTGAAAGGAATTCCGTTACTTACCCATGTTTCTAGTAAAACTCCTATTAAATCTGCACAGTCAAAATAAACACTCTTTACGTTAGCGTATCTTTTACATTTTTAAAGTGCTGATTTAGCTAGGCTTTAACGTGTTTGTCAGGTGGCCTAAAATGCTTATACATTGATTATTTATTTAATAATTATTTCTTTACGAAATTATTACTTTTTTATCTTATTGAAGTAATTATTTCAAAATTGTTGTTTTTCATCTTAGTGAGGTAATTTTGAAATTAGAGTATCTAATAGTTTAATGGTATGTTAATGTCAAGTATTAAGGATTTTCTTTTAAGAAATATGCTAGAAATTGTGACCAAGTAACACCATTCTTATATTTTTATTTATTGTTCAGTTGTGACTATACCTGTGATAGTAATTACAATGAGATTTGCTATGAAAGTTTTACTTCTTCATGTATTTTGTAAATGAAAAGATGGTATAGTAATGATAAAGGAAGATAAGGATTATTTCCCCCATAGTTGATACATCTTTTCTATTAATTAAATGATTATTTGACATGTTTGGAACCACATCAAAATGAATATGTTTTTAATGATACAGGGAGTTATTTGGAGGTACTAACACTGGTATTAACTTTGACAAATATGAAGATATTCAAGTTGAAGCTACTGGAGAAAACTGTCCTGCTCACATTGAAAGCTTCGCTGACACTGACTTCAGCGAAATCATACAGGGAAACATTGAGGTTAACTTAATTCAATATGTTTATAGTATGTAATATACACATCATTGTGGGAAAGTTGAGTGAGCCGATTAGGACACTAAGGATAGTTTACAACTTTATGAGGATTATTTAATCTTATTCAAAGCTATTTTAGATGATCTTGAGATTAGCAATTAGGTTTTGTATATCATTCACTATTGCTCTGAGAAAAAAAGTAAGTAGCTAAAATCAAAGCAAGTTTCATGAAATCACTGTATCAAAGATGACTTCTGGACTTTATAGTGAAATGTAAATGATCTGAAAGAGTATGGCTTCCAATTATGTCTTGCAAAGAATATCAAAAAGTTGTTTGTGAGGCATTTGACTCTGGAAAGTCATTTTTTAGGAGTTCAATTAGGTTAGGTAAAGATTAAAGAACACCATTTCAGCTATAAATAAATCCAGAGTATAACTGTAATAGTTTCTAAAATGCTCAGAATTGTCTCTGGAAGACTTGTACATAGTATAGGTATCGTATGTGTACATTATATTATATGTAAGTGGCTCACTCAGGCTTATCACATTTTGAAGTGTCTTACTTTTGAACTTTTTAGCTTGCTCAATACAAAAAGCCTACACCTGTCCAGAAATATTCCATCCCTATTATTTTGTCACGACGTGATCTGATGTCATGTGCTCAGACAGGTTCAGGAAAAACAGCTGCCTTTCTTCTACCTATTCTTAGCCTTATCTTTGACGGAGGGCCACCTCCACCACCTCCTGATGTAAGAACATTAGTTGTACTAACAAAATTTTTTATACATCAATCATGTCATTTTTTGTCGTATATGTGTTTGAAGTATGTGTGCATATGTGTGTATTAATCTATTTAATCTGCTGTGGTATGATACCTTTAATATAACTAAGCCACATACATTAACCACTAACACAAGTGGCAATGTTGTTAACCTTTGCTACAAGGAATGTGTTTGTGGCTGTTGAATTTTGAAGTGTCTAGGCTAGCTAGCTATGTCATTTTCCTTTTGCTTCCAGTGCTAGTTCTTCATTTTCCAAAACACATTGTTTTACCATGTAATTTGTGTCTTCAAAACAACTGTGGAATGATAGTTTTAACTAGTCTTGTTCAGTTGTATTAGTGCTTGTTATATATATGTTTGTATAGTGGGTGTCAAATTGTTGTGACAGAGTAACCATGTTGATGTTGCTGTACTTATATTAATGATAATAATCATATTGAATTTAATTAGACTTGTAAATGCTCTTTAATTAGAACTGTGATGTTGTTGTTGATCGCAGAAATGTGTGTGCTTGATAATGGTTGCATAGACAATTACCCCATCACTTAATGCATACTGAAGTTTATTCAATGTAATTTTCTTTTAGCCTCGCTATGCAGGACGGCGTAAACAATATCCTCTGGCATTAGTGTTAGCTCCAACTCGAGAATTGGCATCACAAATTTATGATGAGGCACGCAAGTTTTCTTATCGTTCTTATGTTCGTCCATGTGTGGTATATGGTGGTGCTGATATTGGTTCACAAATACGAGACTTAGAACGAGGATGTCTCCTCTTAGTAGCAACTCCTGGTCGACTTGTAGACATGTTAGAGAGAGGACGAGTTGGACTTGAACTTTGTCGGTATGTTAAATCATTTGTAGCTATGAGAAAATGTTTTGTTTTCTCATTAGTTTTCTAGTTCTGGATGAAGCTGATCGCATGTTAGATATGGGCTTTGAGCCACAAATTCGTCGTATTGTAGAACAAGATCGTATGCCACCTGTTGGACAGCGACAAACGTTGATGTTTTCTGCCACATTTCCAAAAGAAATGCAAATGTTGGCAAGGTGAGATATTTATAGTAAAAGGATTATTCTTAAGAGCATGTATCAAGAGTATCAACCCTTGCTGCACTCTGCATGGGCAATGGTTACATACTTCTTTGTGTGATTGTCTGTTCCAAAAACACAGATAATATTGTAGAATTGATCACTCACGAACATTACTGTGTACAAAATACAATTATCTACAAATTTGAGTGTGACAATTTTCTTAAATGTGTATTGTTCTGAACTTATGATAAATTTAGTTCTTGCCTGTTCTAAAAAGGTCTTTGTATCCACTCAAACAAAACATCATGTGACCATTTGCTGCACATCATCAGTGTGAAACAACCTTTGTTGCCTTTGATTCAGCAAGTTTTGTTCAATGGTAGTGATCTTTGTTCAGCATTTTTTGCTAAATAAATTAAATTATGAGGCTGTCTAATATTACTGTATCATACTATAGCTGTGGTGAGGGTTTCACACTCTATAGCTCTTGAATGGAAAGTATATAGAGACTAACAGTTTATAATGTGCAGTAACTTTGTGTATTTGGTTTATTTTGGATCCTTTACAGGGACTTTTTAGACAACTATATCTTCCTTGCCGTGGGTCGTGTTGGTTCTACAAGTGAAAATATTACACAGAAGATTGTTTGGGTTGACGAGTCAGAGAAAAGGTCCTTTCTCATGGATATACTGGATGCTGCTGGTAATAAAGCTATTGGATTATTTTTTTTGAAGTGTTTTATTCAGGTACAGATTCATTGACATTGATCTTTGTAGAAACAAAAAAAGGATGTGATGCTTTAGATGATTATCTCTATGCTCAAGGCTATCCTTGTACATGTATTCATGGTGACCGCTCTCAGTCTCAAAGAGAGGAAGCACTCAAAAGTTTTAAGTCAGGAATGACTCCAATTTTGGTTGCTACTGCTGTCAGTAATATTTAAATAACAACACACAAACTTTAATTATAATACAGTATAGTATAGTGTATTGATGATATTCTTTATTCTTCGTTTTTGTACATGAAGGTAGCTGCTCGGGGTCTAGATATTCCTAATGTAAAACATGTTGTCAACTTTGATCTTCCAAGCGATAAAGAGGAGTATGTTCATCGTATTGGGCGTACTGGACGTGTGGGTAATCTTGGATTAGCAACATCTTTCTTTAACGACAAGAATCGCAATATTTGTTGCGATTTGCTGGAGCTACTGAGTGAAACCAGACAAGAAGTTCCCTCATGGTTGGAAAGCATGGCCTATGACATTAAGCATGAAACTAAGATGAAGCAGCAAGCTAAAAGGTAATGTTTTTGTCATTGGTTTTTACAGTATGGATGCATGGAATGCTGTTGCATTTACTGCTTCCTTTTAAATCATATGTCTATTAGATGGGGCAGTGGAGGAGGATTTGGTGGACGTGACTATCGCCAGCCTCGCAGCTATGGCCATTCCTACTCATCAGGTGGATCTGGTTATTATGGCGGAAGTGGAGGTGGAGGATATTCAGGAACTAATGACTGGTGGAACTAAAACTTTATTAAGGGACATGAACATGTAACTGTACTTTTATTTCTACATTAGTCACATACACATGTATGCATTGTATATGCCTACAAATTGGATTGATTTTGAATTATTTATCGCTTGTGGGGCTAGGGGGTGGGTTTACTTTCCTTCAGCAGCGGATGTAGTGGGTAAGGCTAGACAACGGCTGCACATTGACTTGAGTTGGTTGCTGTTAGTGCAGCTGTTGTGATGTTAAATCGCTTCAAATTCCACCAAAGTGAGTTAGGATAATGTTTGGGTTCATGTACACAAGGGAGGGAGCGAACATGCATCTTTGCATAAAAGCATTAACATAAAGAAGTCCAGGTTTATAGTTACCAGTGTATTAGTCACTCGTCTTTGAATTTTATGTTTGTAGATAAAAGATATCAGCCATTATCTCGACTTGGTCATTCGACAATTGTTGTTGGAGATAGGCTTTACTTGTGGGGAGGATGGCACAAACCAGTACCCAAAATTCATTCCAGTTCTGAAAAAATCAAAATCCTCTCTTTGATCGAAGTCTACAATTTACGAACAGGAGAGTGGTGTCAGATCCCCACCAGTGGTATTCCTCCTCTGGGTGTGGCTTACTATTCTTGTGCTAACATTGGAGATGATCTCTACTATTTTGGTGGTAGATGTGGTCACGATGCATGCCATCATAATACCCTCCATCGTTTAAGTACTGTCACCATGAAATGGAAAGATTTAACACCAATTGCTAATGTGGAAGATGGTCCTATGAAGAAAGCACAATGTGGTATGGTTGGATATCGCTGGCACAATGAGGATTTTCTCTTCATATTTGGAGGATACGGTATCCTCCCAATTCGTCATCAACCTCAAGCTATGTATGTACCTAAGAGAGGTAAACCAGAGTATGGATGGACAAGCGAAGTCCATACCTTTGCTTTACAGTCAGGTAAGTATAATGTGATTAAGGTTTGTAGGTTTTGGAACAGTGAAAGTTTGTGATATAGCAATAACTTGTTATTTCATAGCATATTAATGTTACAATAACAAGAATAATACACTGAAGAAAAACGTAATTATAACATTTCATTCACTCGTGTTTAAGAGATACTCCTACTATGGAATGTTTTTAACTGAGGAAATGTGGCATAGTGAATCAGATTTGGTTGGTAATTAGTATCAGCTTTTACATTTGTTGTGTGTTATTAAAGACTTAAAATGTTCTAATACGGTTGATGTCATTCTTCTGCTCATACCATGGCATCCAGTTATTCAAACAAGATTAGGTTGATGTCAACATTACATTGTTATTCATCAGTGACACCTATGGGGTTTCCACTTTCTCACTTTGTACATTATTATGTGATGACTGTGATCACATTCTCTTCCTTACCTAATTGAGTAAAAAATTTGAGGAAATATACAATTCATTTTTAAGAAAAGTAGTGTTGGTAGGATTATTATGCCTATTCTCAATACATAACTACATGTATGTGATTAACTATGAAATGGTTTCAAGTGAATTTTGCAAAAGATTGCTAAGTAATCATGAATTTAAAATCTTACTTCCTCAGGTTGTTGGATGATCCCAAAAGTCTCTGGAGAGCCTCCTCCACCTTGTAGCAACTTTAGTATGACATCAGTCAGTGATACTCGAGCTGTTGTTTTTGGAGGGTTTCAACCTGAGGCAGATCGACTTAGTGATGTGTACATTGTAGAATTTGGGAAGGAGACAGTGGTAAGAATTGCACTGGATTGATATACAGTACAGTCCATTAATTTGAGAATGATGTAAAATGTTTACCTGCTTTGGAATTTTGTTTCAAAACTCATGAATTTAATAAGTTGGCATGTTGAAAAGTGAGTGTGTTCACATGTCTAAATCAATATATGTAAGCAGAAATGTTTAAGCTGTGTATATTTGTTATATTGTCTCTCTGTACTAAATAGACTTCTAATTGTTTTGGCAACCTGTTATATAGGTATGTGTGAAATTTTTCTAAATCTATGAAATATACAAAAATTCTCACATAATGGCCACAGAATTCTAATAAGAAAAAGATCAGGATAAAAGCAATGCAAGTTTAATTAAATGTGATTGTGGCTATGGGATTCCACTGTGTGGTTACTATCTATGAATTTTCATGCCACTATTCTTTGCTGTTATCCCTACATTTCATGGATGTTGGAAATTTCTTTGTACTCTTTTGCCTACCACACATAGCATGCTAGGCAGTGCTATAATTGTTTTGAACTACATGTTAACTATATTTATTTATTTGTCCACTCACTTCATTTAATTATATTATTGTGTGCAACAATTGAAAGTGACAATGAAATAAATCACATCCTTTACCTGCTGGTGCATATAGCAACAACTGAATTTCATTAATACTAACCACGAGCACTACAACAATGGGTTTGACTGACCATCTTGAAAGTTCTCATTTGCCCTCTTCTCTCCCTATATTTCTAGCATTCTATAACTGTAGTCTTCCTCAGATAATCAGTCTGCTACTAAATATTTAATCTTGTAGCTCTAGTCAGTGTTTTAGTGTAAAGTCTGTATCTTTCAAAACGATTATTGAATGATTTTTTCAATTATGATCTTTATATTTCATACCAATGATGGAAATGTGTTTCAATGCCATCTGAAGATCACTTAAACACCAATAAAAGTAGAAGTACTAACTAAGTATCTGAAATATAACTTGTGTTTTCATTAACCCTCACCACTCTCTGCATAGGTGAGGGTTACAGTACTTGCTTTATTTATCTGTCTGTTAAAAATCACAGGTAATATGATAGACTTGATCACTGCTAAAAATTATTGTATGTTCAAAATACAATTATCTCCAAGTATGTGTGATGTGGGTATTTTCACAAAATATTTTGTTCTGAAGTTATAGCAATTTCAATTAATACATGTTCTGAAAGGTTTTTGTATCCCCTATTATTTTACAAATAACATATCACATGATCCACATGGTCATCTTTATCGTTTTAATTGTGAGGTATATTTTCTTCTGCTACTATAAATGACTTAGTTTAAGGTGGTGATTTAGGCAAAAATTAACTACTCGTATAAAGAGCCTAGTGGTGATCAGATTAAGCCTTGAGAAGTCCTTGTGTATTTTTTTAAGAGCTGGCTTCTTATTTCAGTTCATACAAGAATGGATGGTTTGACGATTATCTCCTGTAAGAGGCTACATAGCCTTTTCATGTTTGGTCATTCTGGTCGAAAGATATTTGTCTGTTTGACCTTTTAATAATTGACTTTATATGAATTAAAAGGTCGTAATTCCATAAATAGAAACTGAAACTACATTAACTAAATTCTCCATACCCACATTATATTATTATTAATATAATGTGGATATAGGCATCTTCCTTATAATCTTGTTTCTTATAGTTCTGGAACAAAATTGTTTCTTCTGTGGACTCTACTTTTCCTTGGCCAACTGGAACATGTGATACTTCTATGACATTTGTTCCTGGCTTATATGGAACAGAGCCATGCCCTTGTATTCTTGTAGTGGGTGGAGAAAATGATGAGGGTAAAACCCTCAGTGATTGTTGGATATTGGACTTACGAAGTACCACATGGACTCAGGTGAGATATCTTTAAATAGTATGTTGTAATCCTGTTAATATTTTATGTCTTGTTTTATGTCTTGTGATTCTTTGATTTAGTATAATTAGGAGCACTCATGTTATGTTATGCCATTAGTCCTCATAGATGCTTTTAAAGTAATATTATGACTCACAGTGTAGTAGTAAAATAATAAACATTTGTGCTATTACCATCATTATGGCTTTCAGTAATGACAGTCATAACTATTTTATTCCCACAAGAAGTGCAAGAATAATAAACATTGACTAGAAAAATGTTTGATTAGCAAACTCTTCATAACAGTTTAGAATCTACAAGCTTCTTCTGACTGTATTTATTTCACTGATAGGTACCTCTTCCTGGAGCTGTGGCAGGACGTGTTTACCACACCATTTCTTCTTTTACTATTGGCCCTCATTGTGTATGGTTAGTTTTGTTTGGGGGTGTGGCTGAAATGGAAGACTTCAAAGACTGGCAAGATCAGCAGATGATGGCTGACACTGCTGTTGTTGAGCTAGGTTAGGTGATTTAAACCCCTATATATTGTTGCTTTAGTGGCTCCATAAAGATTTCAGAAATTAAGGAAAAGTGAGTGCAAGGGAATTGTGCTCAAAGTATGCTCCAACTTTTTGGTCTAATTAAGAATTTATGTGACCTGTGATTGATAAATTCTACCTCCAAATAGTTTTGGCAATCGTTGCTTATGTATTGTTGAACTAGGTCTATGCTTTGTTTACATACAATTGTAATTATTCATGAAACTTAGGTCCTATATAGAAGAAAAAACAACTGCAGTAATGTGAAGCCCAAAGCCATTATCAAATTGGTTATTGATATGTTGTCATCATCACCTTCTGCATGTTACTTTCTTGGTATCCTTGGGCCATTGTACATGCATGTGACAAAATTGAATGTTACATAGAATCCTTTATCAAAGGTCTGTAGGTTAAAAAAAAATTTGGAAAGAATAGGTTACCCCTCCTCCTTTAGATCTGCCACTGAACTTTATAATAATTGTGCTATTTACACTTGTTTTAATAAATGGGGTATTTTGTATGTTTACTGCTTACTTTTAGTTAAGAGAGGAAGCGAGGAGTGGGTGGCAACTGTCATTTTGGATAACTCTGCTCCCGTACCTGCTACTTTAGAGGAGTATCTCCGAAAGCTAGGTGATCGTGTCTATCAGGGAAGAAAGGACTGGATTAGGGTGACCACTAAAGTAATAACAAAAATTTCTACATATTTATTTGAACTTTTTAAAAACATTTTAGACTCTTTCTATGTTACCAGCTGATAAGGAACAAGCTAGAGCAGAGAGAGCTGAAAGGAGAGCTGATTCAGCAGAACAAGAGGCAGCAGAAGCTAGGAAGTTAGCAGAAGTAGCTCAACAGCTAGTATTACAAGCTAAGGAAAATGCAGTAAAGGTCTCTAAACTTGTTTATTTTGCCTAAGAATTCCAATATTAATTTTAGCACATACATGGTCCTAATATTGTTTCAGACCACCTGTGTGTCCATTTCACAAGTTTTAACATATTGTCAAGAGCAACAAATGAAATTAACATGCATAAAGAAACTGCCACACAACCAATAATATTTCTTAACACGAGTTCTTTAAATTGGGTGTGACTGATCAAAGCTACTACCTGAGAAATGTCTTTTTTTTGAGCAGTACATAGCTTTTCCCAAATCCCCAATTTTATAATATAGCAATAATCCACTCCCTTACAACAGAAGCATCATCAAAGTAATTTTAGGACAACGTCACAATTATAATCTTGTTTTACAGAAATTGATTTATTAGTAATTGTAATAACATAAGAAATGAAAATACTTGTTTTGTGCATCTAGTGTGTGTTATTTATTATGTAGGAACGAAAGGAATCAATATCTCTTTGTGGTGACCTCTCTGATGCTAGAAAACGTGCTCTGTTAGCTGAACAACAGGCAAGACAAGCTCAAGAAGAGTGCCAAAAAGCTAGAGCTGAAGCTAAAGATTTGGAAGAAAGATTGTCTGAAGCAAAGAAAAAGTTAGAAGACGTCCAAGAAGAAGCACGTGAAGAGTTATCTCAGTTACGAGATGAACTTGCTTCTGTTCAGTCATCATCAACTTCTTTGATGTTTTCTTCCATTGCATACTCTTCCTCTTCAAGCTTCTCTCTAGGAAGAGACTTTGAACAAGACTGGGTGATTAACGAAGATGAAATAGAATTTGAGAAAGAGGCACTTTTGCGAATGAAAACAGGTGATTTACATGTTGGGTTCTTTCGAAGCACAAAGGTGATTGTGAAGAAACTACACAAAGTATCATCATTGGAGGATTTCAAACAAAGTATGAAGATTGTTAGCAAATTACGTCATCCCAACTTGGTTCTTTTTATGGGTGCTACTACAGGAGAAACACCTTTAATTGTAACAGAAATGGCACAATTTAAATTGCTTAATGTACACCTTGAAGGTGCTCCCCTTTCTCGTGGACACATGATCTCTATTGCCAAAGATGTTGCTTCTGCTTTGAATTACCTTCATCTTCAACAACCCTGTCCAGTTGTTCACGGCAGTGTTAGTAGTCAGACTGTGCTTTTAGAAGCCAGAGAAAATGGATGGAAGGGAAAACTTTCAGACACAGGCTTCTTTCCTCAGTTGTCACATCCCCTTTCTACTTATGCTGCTCCAGAGATGTTTGATCCTTGTTCTCACTCTGTTAAATTGGACGTGTATAGCTTTGGTGTACTCTTGATTGAGTTGTATTGTCGCAAAGCTCTTGGCAGCTCATCAGGAGAACGCACCAAGCAAATAGAGCATATCAATTGGCCTGAAATGGTTGTGATAATTCGGAAATGTCTAACTGCAGAGCCCCCTGATCGTCCATTAATAGGTTGTGTTCTACTAGATCTTCAGCACCTTTAATCACGAAATTCATATTTTTGTATATTTTTGTTGACTACTAATTAACAAAAGGTGAACAGTATTACTCTTCAATAATGTACATGTACCTTTTACATCAATTACTGAATGGGTAAACACTGGACATCAAATTGCCATAATGGTACTAGTAAGTCTTTGTCTGACTCTTGTGAAAATTTTATGTGATTAATGAGCACTGATTCATGGCAACATGCGTATAACCATGTATATTTACAAGTACTCAAGGCAGTAAGTAGAACCTGTATCAACAGTACTGCATATATGCAGTGGAGCAGGTAACTATAGTATGAATAGTATACACAGTGTTGTAATTACTGCAACCATCAAGTAATAGTGGGTAGTCTGGTGAGGCCAGCCCCTTCTCTTAGCAAAGGGGCTGCCCCGACCAGACTAACTGTTTTGAAGCATTTTCATTGAAGATCATTGATACAATGTTTATTCATACATGCGGTTCTTACCCCACTGTGATGAGGACACGTGGCACATACATGCTGGTATGAGTGGTATGTCCACAGACACCTGGTTCCATAATAAGCAAACTGGAGCTAATAGCAGCCTAGGTAGGTAACTCTTGCCCAAACTAGATAATGGTCTTGTTTGTCCTTTCTTGTTGCATTTGGGCTTGTGTTTGTTTATTTATACTCACTAAAACAGTTATGTTACAGAACATAGACACATTGAGAGGAAGGGGCTAGGCCTAGGCTGGCTTGCAAGATGACATTAAAATGTACTAACTTTCTACAACTGTCTTCTCTAAGCAAAGGGCTGACCTGGCCAGACTAATCCGTCATAATAACAAAGATTGTCTTCTAGTATTTCTTATAAAAAGTATATAAGCCAGAGATAAGTTTGCAGTTATTTGTTTCAATTTACTATAGTTATTTGCAAGTCTCAGCCATATCAAAGGAAATATTTTGGCTCTATAGTCGTAGTGTTTTTTAATCTTTTTCAATAATTCTAACACATGCTACAACTCTTACTTTCCTTTTGTACCAGTAAAGTGTTGAATAACTGTAAATTAAATATCTAATCTATTGTACTCACAATTTGCAGTAATAACCATTCTATAGGAGGGTGGGTTGGGGGCAGGGCTGTTGTATACTAAAGCTATGTTACTACACATATCCTTTGCTTTCTTGATAATATTTGTTTTGGGTATACCAAGGTTTGAAGATATGGTTTATCAGGATCATAATAATTAAACTATTACTGATAAACACCCTTGTGTACAGATTGAATAAAATTAAAATTGGTCTGCATGCACATGAAATGTATGCAGTTCTGCATAATTATAAAATCATGGAAAAATAAGAAAATATTTATAGTTTCTCAAATAAATTCAGCTATCATTTCTGACTTCTAACAATTACAATATTAAAGTGTCCAGTTCTACTTTTCACATACCTTCGTAGACGCGATGGAGCACAGAAGTGTTGTGGAGGTTTGGGTTCTGATGGAAGAGGTACAATGTAAGTTAGAGAGGTACTATCCAGTAAAGAGTAACCTTTCTTTCTGTCTACAGAATTGTATTTAGATTGCTTCATGATCACATTATCAGATTGCAATGATGATAATGTATTTCCAATAAAGTTAACAGTAGTGCCCTTTACTTCTGATGAACTTCTATGGACTTGGCTTTGTTTCTTTACTTGATCAATTACATCACTGGTACAACAGTTTTGATTATGTGTCTTGTACCATTTGCTAGTGGAGAAATTAACTTCTTTAGATTCATTGTTGTATACAACACCATTATCGACAACTCCACTCTCATGGCTGGTTTGGTGAGTGATACGATCCCATTTACAAGGAGGATTGCTTTTACTTGAAGTTTTATGATTGCTATTTGAGACATTAAGTGGAGGAACGAGGGATAGTTTTGGGGATGACAACCTACATGTGCTTGTGACTACTGGATTACTCACTTCTTGGTCCAACTTAAACTGTTTCATATCTAATTGTTTATGTGCTTTTTCAAAAAGGTTTATCAAGTATTGATAGTCTGGTTTGTCATAATATGTCAGCTCTTGCAAGTGAGTTAAAAACAGTTCAAATTCTCTTGGAAAAGGAGTAATCAGCTTCCTGTGATCACAAACTTTCTTAACTTCTGCCACTTCCTCTTTCTCTTTAAGTTGTCGCCATGGTAATTGTCCAGTTCCTAGTTCAACAAGCATATAAAAAACTGACCATAGATCATCATGTCTACCAAGTTCATGTCCAAGATGAGCATTTAGAGATGCATAACGAACTGTTCCTCGAAATCCAGCAATAGGTCTAGGTTGTTTCAACTCTCCTGTTGGTGTTGTGTATTGACGAGAGAGTCCAAAATCAAGGAGATAACAAGTATCAGAATCTGTTCCAATGCCCATAGCAAAATTAGAAGGCTTTATATCTCGATGTAAGAAACCACGGTTGTGAGTATCTTGCACCACCTTAAAAATCTGCATTCCAAGAATTAACACAGTTGAAATTGAGAATTTATGGTTTGGTTGCTTCTTACGTAGTTCTGAAAGGTTCATGCCCAATAATGACATAACAATAAAGTTGACATTCTCAGTTTTTCCACAGTCAAGTAATGTACAGACTTGACGAACACCTTGAAGTCTTTTAAGAACTACAGCTTCCATTTTCAAGACTTGTTTGTTATTCTTACAAGATTCTAATTTTATAGCACAGATCTAAGAAGACAGAAACTTGTAAATACATACATACTATTTGAAGTATTACCTAAAAATTGCTAGATATATATATATATATACCTTCTCAGTGACCAGATCCTTTGCACTGTATATTTCTCCAAAACCGCCAACTCCAATTCTCTGAATTAACTGCCATCTTTTCTTTAAAATAGTCCCCAATGATAAAAGAGGCGTCGACGTTTCTTCAGTCATGTTACTTCAGTATTATGGTTAGGCAAGATTACTAGGTATGTTTGTGTGCATATCGCCATGGTAACATCAATCACGTGTGTATTTAATAATTATCGTTATTTTATTAATTATAAGGATGACAATGAATACTATTAATTATTTGATTAGGCCTTTTCATTTGCAATTGGGTCCAAGTGAGCAAACAAGTTCATCCATTTGTTGCTACTAGGATTCTCAGTACCTTTACCCTTGGAAACATGCCTTGGTTGATTTGCTTCAGACTTCTGACTTGTAGAGGAGAATGTAGACACAGTTTGTGCTGACAATAACGCTTTAGGTGTTTCTGTGCCAGTAGATGGTTGGAGTGGAACAGGAATAAGTGGCATAGGAATTGGCTGACAAGCAGAGGGAGTTAAAAATAAAGAAGAGTCTAAGCCGAAGCTCTCAACTTGATCAAAAAATGGCTTTGAGGAACTACTTTCTTCACAATGATCCAATGTTGATAAGAGAGGGTCAAATACAGAGTCCTCAGAAGTCCTATCAAAATCACTGACTGTTGCAGTGGATGGAACTTCCTTTGGGTGTAGCAACTGTTTCACCTCCTGTGTTAAATCTGATAGACCTTGCTGTCCTGTTAACAAATCTTCACTCCAACCTGTTTTCTCTCCTTTAATTTCCTCCTTTAGATGGGGCTGGGACTCTAAAGCTGAGTACAGATCCCACTCTTCGGTTAAAAGATCATGAGGATACTCACTGGATGGTATTTCTTCTTTAATAAGTGAGTCTGACACATGAGGAAGACCTAAAGTGTCTGTCTTTGATATAGAATCATCATCTACTGGATTAGAACTGAATGTGTTCTCCTGTGATGGAGGTGGGTGAAAAGGCATTACTAGTTCTTGCTGCAGTAACCCAAAGAGATTATCAGTACTGGATTGACCATTTTGAGTTGACGGTCCAGGTGATTCTTTTTGTGGTACCTCTGCTGTATCAAGTCTACCTTCATCCATTTGGAGTTCTTGTATTTCCTCTGTTAGGTTATTGAGCTTATATTGGTGCTGAGTTTGACCCCTTAATAAAAAAGAGTATATTAGAGAACTAAGTAACTGCCTGTGCTATCCATCAATCCACAATCTACATGTCAAAATATCAATCTGTGTACTTACCTTAGCACAGAAAGTAGTTTATGCAGCTTGTTAGCAGACTGGTCTAGATATGCTAGCATTTCTGTTTGATAAAAAGGTAACGTGCAAGAGAGAAGGTTACAGCGACTAGCAGCCACCATGTTTATTTTCTCAATTAAATTATCCTTCATTTTCTCATAACTGCTTTTACTTCGTTTCACTGTAGCCTGTGCCTAGTACAAAGAATAAAGCTAGTCTGAATGAACCAACTTCATTGTATTCTATCATAGATAATAATATGCACAAGTGGATATGAACTGTATGTAGATGTGCTAATATGTGACATCCTATGTGTGACTTCTGTTACATTGTATTATAATGTTAAAATCAATAAAAGGGATGAGACAGAAACAGGTATTAACACAGTACTATCACTAAATATACTTTTTTCTTGGTATTTTTATGACTCTTTTAATAAGGTCTTATCTGTTTCTTGATGCTTCCAAGCATCTAAACTTCATTCCATAACTTTTATAGACAACTGGCATTTTCCTGTCAATTTATACTCCTTCAAGAATATATGCAGGCAATACATAGTCTTAAGTACATGACAACAAAAACTAATAAACACCCTATACATTAGAAAGTGTCATTAAGACAAACAGTTAAAATCACAGTAACTTTTTGTAGGAAAAAGATACTAGTAAACAAATAAGTTCAGTCAGCATACGCACTAACTAACAATATTGCCAAAACAAGAGACAACTACCTCTCATTATAACTGAAAATGCTTAATTAATAATAGTGCAAATGAATAGAACACCTCAATGTACTTATAAATACAATATAACAATATGTTGTTCTATTGTACCTCACGGAATCTTGTTAGTTGCTCTCTGGCATCAGGATTGTGTAGCTTTTCTGAGACATCTTTCATCCAAAGAAGAGCTGCCCGATAGTCACCTCGAGCTTTCTCAAGTCGTTTAATTGACTCTGAGAGATCACCAATCGCACTACTTGAAAATGTTATGAACTCTTGCTGTAGACGTGTTATTGGCTCTACCATTTTTAGCCTGTAAAGAAGTAACTTAGAGTAATGTAATGAAGTAATGTTGAGTTGCATTCAAATAGTGATGGGACTACTCATAATAGTGTCCATAAAAAGGAACATATCAACTTTAGTGTACTTTCAGTTTTTCAATCCATTTAATTCATTTACATTGCCTTAATGCACTTACATCTTCGCATTCTGGACAATAAGGACATGACTATGTTATGAATGTATGACTAAATGATTTTTAGGAACAAATTGTTCATGAATTGTTGGGTTTTCATAGAATAGGTAATGATACATCATAGTGATATAATGTGCCCCAAAACATCAAACTTAAGGCTTCTTCTAAGAATAATAACAATACTACACATTGCATCCACAAATTGTAATAGGATTTTGAATAGATATAAAACCATACACATGGTTGAATTTATAGAGAAAGAATCTCATTAGCAAGGGTTTATATACAGTGTGTTTCAAATTACTAACCTAATTTTTGCATTCTGGTCATGAACCTTGCCCACTTGCTTCATTACCTCTCCAGCATGTGTAAAATCATTTTCACCATGACTAATAAGATAATCACCCAGCCCAATCTCATTGGATGACAAAGCTACACAAAGCAACATAACATAGTCATAATGATACACATAAAAAGAACTAAAACTAATGAATCACTTTGAATCAACTGAAACTATTAATTAAAACAAAAGCATATTTCACAAAATGGTCATAGGGTAGTTTCAGTAGTGTTGATGTTGGTATTTACAAACGTATTCACTATAATTGACGTTAGAGCGTTAAAGAAGTTTAGCACAAGTCTACAAGTAATAAAAGCATTTAAAAAAATTGAAGGAAATGTGTGGACAACAATGCCCAAAATGTAAGAAAAATGTGGGAATGAAAACACAAGTTTCTCATAAATAGCTGATTGTTATCACTCTTACAAGCTTTTATTTAATCCTGAGAATATACTACCAACACTGCATATCTGTACCAGTGTGAATTCCTTGGTCACAACAATAAAGTCTTAAAGGCTGCTTACTTGCCAAAAGCTCATGTACAATGTCTAAAGAGATGTGGATGTCACAATTTCTACATTCAGTCAGAGATTGCATAAGTAGAGACGTAGCACAAACAGTTGACGACACCTTTGCAAAAAACTTATTTGCAGCAAAATTCTAAGGTGCACTTCACATACCACTGGTTAGCCCTACCTTTAATTTAGCTCTGCATTTGGATTTTCTTATTTCTGTAAACTTCCTTTGAATTTAGTACTGTTAATAAGTCAAGTGAGTTTGCTTTAAAGAAAAAGCAGTCAAACTCACCTACAATGATGTTAAATGACATTAGTAATGGAGACTAACAACAAGTATATTATAAAATTGTCCTCTACTTTTATTAATGTTAGAAGGATTTCCCATTAATAAAACTCATTTCATGAAACATAGTGGATGTCCTAACCACATATTGGTTAAGAGAAAATGAATTGCTTTTCATCACATCGTACTCATTATGATGACTATACAGTAAACGTCCCACTAATAGTATGTTCAGAAGAATATTGGCTTATATAACAGGGTAAGAGAAAGGATAGCACAATGAAGTTATCAAATATTAAATGAAGCACCATGGTCCACAGATGTGGAAGCAGTTGTCTCTGGTTTATTTGTTGGTGTGATGGAAGCAGGAACTCCAACACAACTGCATTATATGACAAGAAAGGTTAACACAAACATTCTTACAAGTTTCAAGAATAATGGTGTCAATAACTATTTACAATGATGCAAACTTCGAAAAGCACATTTGCCATGTCCAAGATATCAGATCACCTCCTAATCCTGCTGTAGTGATAGGATCCAATGAACATGTCAGTGATTAGTAATGTTTTGTGCATCAACTCCAGGTACAGAGAATAGTGTCATGAATATTGATATAACTTTCTGTGAGTTTGAATGCACATGTGTCACCTACATGCTGTAATACAAAGGAGTAAAAAACAACCTGTATTTCTTGGATCAATTCTTATACATTATCGAAACAAGATTACAATTCCCACCATCATGTTAGTGTATAAACACTTGAATTTTGCACTTTCTAGTCATAAAGCAACTAAATATGGTGGATTCATGTGAAGAGATGCTTTAGTATTTCTTCCTGGTACCAAAAGTAATGCAAGGCATTTATAAATCAGTAATACAGGCAGGATAATTAAGAACAGTGATATGTAAGGCACATTAACCTTAGTGGAAACATCAGAAACATGCAATATCACATGTGTACATGTCAGGAAAAATACAAACTGATTGTTCTGTCCCTTTCTGTAGTTGATCAAATCAAACTATTTTCAATTGGTATGTTGCCAATATTAAACCACATTGACAATGGTCCGCCTACTTCAAATCATGTTTGTGGTGATTGTCATGAAAGTCATGATAAATCTACCATGACAACAGGCTCCTAAAAATTTCTGTGGTACACAACCATAATTATATGTACCACAACTTCTTGGTGTATAGAAGGAATATCAGACCTTAACATCAGCCTGAGGTGAAGCCAAGGGCTAATATTGAGAGGTTAAATTCTGATATTGCTACTATATACCTTGAGAAGCCGTGGTATATATGTTACATTCACATATATATACATCTGAAGACATGGCCCAAAACGATTTTAGGGACACCTGGCATGCACAGTGCACCAAGTGCCTATTTTCTAAAGCTGTTTGGTATTAAATCAAAACATATGTAGAAAGAGAGCAGTTGAAATTTGAGTAGATGTGCAATATCTGTGCTAGAATGCTAACACTACAACTTAACATAGTCCTTTATACTAGACCTAAAACTGTTACAAGATCTTTCTATAGCTCCAATCAACATGATAGAGGTAAATCTGCAAAACAAAGTTTGCAATTGTAAAAAATCATCTAAAGGCTATTTTGATGGTACTATTATTTCTGCCAGGGGTTTACACTTGCCAAGACTGAAGTTAAATTTTGCTGCTATTCCAAATTGGTTCGAAAGCTTGTTTTAATAAGTCATACCCAATTGAGAGCATATCATTCATTGGATGCAATGTGCAATGACAGTTATTTAATGCTCATTCATTGGCTTTGAAATTTTGCAAATTTATAACAATACCACAAAACAATCATACATATAACATACATGTGTCATATATATCTGGTGCAGAGGTCAATATGCATTATATAAACCAACCAGCAAGAAAATCTATAAAATATATCATGTGAGAGCCAGCGCTGTAGATGTAATTGTGATATATTTTACAAAATCACAAGTTGACAGGTTATATGCATACCACACAGTCAAAGTAATCTTAGGTCAGCCTAGCATATACAGCATGCCAGGCAACGCTATATACAACATCTTCGAGTATGTATTTACATTGAAAAATCATGTGGTATTTCTAAAGTAGAACCTAAACAAGTTTGTGCAAGCAGGGTCAAACAATAATCAATGAAGTTTTATCTCAAAAGAAAGGATCTTAATGTACAGTCAGACATGAGTATACCTCGGATATGGTAGCCACAACTATCCAGTGCTTGCAGTAACATATGACATGACATCTGTAAGTGCTCAGCTTTCTGTATGTAAATGTGTGTAAGTGTGTGAGTACATGATTGTAAAAGCAATTGTGTAATGACATATAAAATACCTCTAACTTGACGTCAATTTCTGCATCACTTGCCACAACATACTCATCTTCACTTTTCTTGAATTTTTGGCGAACGGTATGCTTTGTTTTCCAATACTGTTTTCTCAACCGGTGCTCAAACGTTGGGTTTTGTTTATAACCATCTTCAACAGACCCATAACTAAAAGAGGACACTATATCCAAGTTACTGAACCCTTCCATTAACACTAGATGAAGATATAATGCCAACAAGACGTTTTTGACTACATTCAACCAGTACACTCACTCTATTAACTTTGAAAACAGAGAAGAGACAAAGACCGGAACAACTTCCAATTAGTGCACTCACAACTTTGAATAAGCAGGAAGTAGGCGCAACAGAGTGAATGACGTCGTGCCTATGCCACTTTCTTAACGAAGTTAACATTATCCTTGATTTAATGCTATTAATAGCAATAGCATATCTGCTATTTGTTATGCTATTACTGCTAATAGTAACAAGCATTAGTATTATAATAAATTCACTGTGCTATAATTATTATTATTGCTATTATTATAATTATCAACAAATCCACTGAGAGATCTACTATAATTATAGGAATGTATCCCAGAATGTTTAATTAAATAGTCAAATTCTAATCTCAAATGTCTAAAACTGTTAATAATAGCTATAACCCTTAAAGTTAATTAAATGTAGTAAGGAGTGAATTTTATTAAACAACTATTAACTAAGAAACTACACAATGCCTAATGGCAGATATGTAAGAGTTTAGGGTCCTCTCACCATTGGTTGGTTGGAATTCTGATTGCAAAGTTGTATCTTTTCCTCTCTCTCTCGACAACCTTCTTTCTTTTAGATCTTCTGACTCCGCCTGCTTAAAATTGCTTATTTCTGCCTGTTCTCTTTGGGACAATTCTAAAACTTCAAAGAAATCAGGATGAGCTATTCATGTGACCATAGTTGTACCAACCCTCAATGCTGTTTTTGTTCATGGATCTTTGTAATTAAAATAATTCCACACTTTTCATGTGAATTGGTTATTCATCCAAGTCTTTTTGAAATATTCGGCAAATGCTTTCACTCAATCATTGTCTGACATGTGTGCTATTACGTCATTCTAAGCTATTCGTACAAAGAGGTACAATTGCTATATAGCTGCTGTCATTAGAATGAATTGTCCAATAAGATCATCTTCCCAGTAACCTTTTGTTAAATGAATGTTCTGTACTTTTCTCCTTAAGCTTTGCACAAAGTGAAAGAAAAATCCATGTACACAATCATATCAAGTTATCGCAATGATTACATAATATAAGAGCCTTATTTTCACCTTCATAATTATCACATAGAGGCTAAAAAGATGAAATAACATTGTTATTAATAAGTCTCTCTTTCTCAAGCATACCTTTGTCTGAGGTTTTCCATCTTGTCATAGGCATTGCTAGAGGAAACAGAAACAGTATGTTTTTCAACAGTGACACACAGAGCAGTGAAACATAGCCAGAACTGCATGTGTGTGGGTAAGATGTTACATGTATTATCATGTTAGCTACTACTCACAGTGTGTGAATACATTCCAGAATCTTACGAGTTTCTTAATTGGTCTTTGTCAATTGTAATACAAACTGTACAATAACTGACTTAGCATAATCCTTTGATTGACCTTTAACTACAGACTATATAAAGAGATAAGACATAATATTATATCATTCATAGATCATTCATTAGACACTACTTATTAAACATTTTATAATTATACACTATACAAATACAAATAAGGTGGTAAAGATCATTATGAATAAGGGAATAGGTGCCACATAGGATCTTCAAAATAGCAAAAATAGTCTTTAAAGGATCACATGCTATTTGGCCCTCATTAATAACCAGTACAAAAAGTGTACATGTACATATAAATGTACAAGTACACATGGTGATGTTATACCTTCATCATATCTTTGAATAGGTTAACTATTAATTTTCTATCACTAATTCTCACTCAATAGATCTTTGTAGATAGATACCAATGTTGACCTTTAACATTAGCCTCACCTAAACAGGTTTGGGATATTTAAGACTTTCTAATGTCATTGGAGCTACAGCACTATCACCAGTGATTTTTTAAAGTAATGATACAAATAACACACAATTATAATATATCACTAATATGGTAACATTTATATTATATAAACGTGCAAACAATGCATTAGTGACTAAGTATGATGAAACTTTATTCATCTAGGTACCAATGGACAACTTTAACATTATTGGACATGTACATGTAAAGGAGATGGTTCCAACATATGAATGGACAAATTAACCTGCATATATTTGAACCCAGCCCCTGATAGACTGCCTTTTAGTAGACAACAGAGATGATTCTCGTTGTAGAGAATATTGGACATTGAAGATGCCTGTCTTGTTTTCTTCTTCAGTGAATTGAGTGGATGAATGAATGATGTAACAGTACATCAACTGACTTTACTAGTGAAGTCAACAATCTCAAAATGTAAGTACCTCAATTTTACAACGTTTTTGCATAGCAACAGCAGTGGTTGAACAGGCAAAGTAGCAGGTTTATCAGGTTGACTCAGTATTTCAACTTGTCTAGCCTGTATATTATTTGGAAGTACATGTAACTCAAAATGAACAACTTTATACTGTTCATCAACTTCAGGATCTATGAGAGTCTTCCAACCATCGTAACTAGTAGAACACTTACACTATAAACAGCTGTTAAAAGAGCATTTACAGTAGATGAAAATATTCAAGCTGTCTTTGTCAGGTCTAACAAAGGGAGATAACATTGCTATATGATAGTAGATAGTTTATATGGTAATTTCTTTTCTAATTCTACAGCATCACTGGACATCACAATCAAGGCTCAAGTATCGCAAAGAGTCTGGGGGTGTAAGTTAACAGCCTACAGTACTAATTTACACTAATTCATAATGTATCTGTTACGCATAGATGCAATGATAACTTATACCCAGTCTTGGGTTAAAAAGTTACACTCTTTTAACAATAATAATAATAATAGGGAGGGATAACCAAACCTTCTAATTAATAAAATGAATTTAATTGAGTTATTTATAGTTTCTCATCTGGATCACTTTTAAAGGATCTCTTCTGATTGACCAATCAAATTCTTTGGATCACGCTGGAATTGACCAATCAGATCTTCCTTAGATCTTTCCCAAAATTCATTCTCATTTGATCCACTAGCTCCAGTCTTAGACAGTTTGCCTGTCACATTTCCTTCCTCCTATTTCAGTACAAAGCATGGGTTATTCATGGTAGTCATGACAGAACATCAGCATTGCCATTGTGACTGCCTTTGCGGTGTTGTACTGTGAAATTATATGGTCGTAGCATCAAGCTCCATCGCATGAGTCTTGCATTCTTATCTCGACATCGCTGTATCCATTGTAAAGCTCTGTGATCTGTCTGCAAAATAAATGGTTTTCCTATAAGGTGCACTTGGAATGCTTTGATTCTGAGCACTATAGCTAAACATTCTTGTTCAATTGTGGAGTATCGTTTCTCTCTGTCTAATAATTTTTGACTGTAGTATGCTATTGGGTAATCATCATCTCCTTGACTCAACACTGCTCCTACACCAACTTGAGAGACATTAGTTTGTAGGACAAAGGTCTTTGAATAGTGTGGACTTTTCATAACGGTTGCGGTAGTAAGCTTGTTCTTTAAGGTCTGAAAAGCCTGTTCAGTGCTCACTGTCCAATTCACTGTGTCAGGCTCTCTTTTTCTTGTTAAGTTGGTAAGAGGCTCTGCTATGGTAGCGTACTCCTGGATGAAACATCGGTAATATCCAGTCATTCCAAGGAATGTCCGTATGTCCTTCTTAGTTTTTGGTTGTTCCATTCGTTGAATAGCCAATACTTTGCTTTCTTCCGGTTTGATTCCATCTCTTCCCACTCGATGTCCTAAATATGTGCACTCTTTGGCTCCAAACTCAAACGTAAGTCCTGCCAGTTATAGTTGTTCAAATACTTTCCGTAAGTGTTGTAGGTGCTCCGTCCAGTTAGAGCTGTAGATGACTACGTCATCCAAATACACTCCTACAAACCCACTAAGTCCACGAAGATTTGATCCATCATTTGCTAAAATGTTGTGGGTGCCACGCTAAGACCGAATGGCATCACTGTAAATTGATATAAACCCATCAGACTACTGAATGCAATTTTTTCACGATCTTCGTCTGCCATTGGTACCTGCCAATATCCTTTAGCAAGGTCTAGAGCTGTTTTGTACTTGGCATTTCTGATCTGATCCAACATCTCATCTATTCTCGGCATAGGATATGCGTCTAATTTTGTTACAGCATTGAGCTTCCTGTAGTCGACACAGATTCGGTTGCTTCCATCCTTCTTTCGGACCACTACAATGGGTGATGACCACTCACTGTTAGATTCTTCAATTAGTCCGTCACAGAGCATTTGTTCTAATTCATCACACTCTTCCTTCTTGAATGCAAGAGGTATCCTGTATGGTCATTGACGTACAGGTCTGCTATCTTCAGTTATAATTCGGTGCTGAGTCTGGTTAGTTCATCCTGGATGTTTCGCAATGATGGTTGGAAACTGCTGTAGTAATTGATAAATAGCTTGTCATTCTTCTTCAGATAGTTGTTCTCCAAACTTTGGTGGGTCTTGCTCCCATCGGTATTCCTCTAATTCTTCACTTTCTTTTGCAATATTTACATAGCAAACTTCTTCCTGTTCACGTGTATGCCATCGTTTTAATAGATTGGTATAAATTACTTTAGTAGTTCCTCTTTCTGGTATGTCAATTTTGTAACTGACTTTTCCCAGTCGTTTAAGTACTCGATACAGTCCCCTTCATTGTCGTTGAAATTTATGGGTATTGTCTGGCAGTAGTAGCAATACTTGCTCTCCTTCTTGATATTCTATGTCTCATGGCTTCTGATCGTACAATTCTTTTTGTTTTTGTTGTGCTTTTTCTAAGTTCTCTTTAACTAGGTCACTCATCTCTTTTCATTTTGGTTCGAATATCCATCACATAGGCAGCAAGATCTCCACTTTCAGGCAACCATGCTTCTTTCAATATGTCAAATGGTCATCTTACATCATAAGAACAGGTCAATTCAAAGGGACTAAATCCAGTTGTCTCCAGGGGAATCTCTCAGTATACAAATAATACCAGTGGTATTAACTTTATCCCAGTTTCATTTAGCTTCCTCGAGGGTTTTACGAAGCATGAGCTTCAAGGTTTGATTGAATCGTTCAACCAACACGTCAGTTTGTGCGTGATATGACTGGTACAATTCTCATAACAGTGCTGAAGTAAAGTTGGTGCCCTGGTCCGTTAGAATTTCCTGTGGTGTTCTGTGTAATGAGAAGAATTCCAGCAAAATTTCTGCCACCTTTGATGCTGTAAAGGTTCGTAAAGGATAGGCTGCAGGGTAACGAGTAGCATAGTCACAACTCACAAATGACTAGTATATACTGATTTCCACTAGCTGTCATTGGTAGTGGACCTACTACATCCATAGCTATACGTTGAAATGGTCGGCCAATTACTGGCATTGATATTAAGGGAGCTTTGGCATTTCTCTTAGCCATCTTCTGGCATTCCGGGCAGGATTGCACATATTTCTGAATGTCTTCAGCAACTCCTAGCCACCAGAATCGCTTCCTGATTCACTGCAAGGTTCTCTCACGACCCATATGTCCTGCCATCAGTTCGTCGTGGGCAGGTTTAAGTATGTTGTTCTTAGTAACCTGGGTAGCAACACCTGATCACACACCTCAGTTGTATATATGCAACTAATATAATATACCAAATATACTTTCCAAAATGTAATGTATATTAGGAACTTTACAAGTTGGTTGGTCAGGTCTATAAATGGCTAGCGGTTCTAAAATAGTCCTTAACATAGCACCATTTGTATATTTGTATATATTAGTTGTTTACAAACCAGACTTCACTTATAGAGTACCTTATGTCAAACAGGGGAATGGAGTCTTGTTAACTAGACCACTATAGACCACTATATAATATGATTATGGATCTGTCATACTTACATCTACATTAGCTGATGGCTTTCCAAGTTCCAACAGTTGGTGTAATGGCTTTCAATACAGACAACTGATCAATACTATCTCTTAAGACAGCAACTATTACCTCTCTAGAGATGAAGAAAACATCAAGTTAAGTCTTTAGTTATATATTGAGCTAAACTTACCTTTCTAACAGAGTAAATAGTTCTGTATGTATGTGTGAAGAAGATAATTGTATTCTAGACATGCTTGGTCATCCAAGTTCAATGCTGTCGTCATGGCAACATTTATATTAACCCCTTGTCAACAATTGAAAACTGACTAATAAAAAATTAATTATCAAAACTAAATCATTATCAATATTGGATATGGTACAATGGACGCTTTATGTTGTATCTTCAAAAAAGAAATCTTCTTCGGAAACAAACGGCTATTTAGATGCTAAACTAACTCATTTTCCTTTAGTTGAAACTGATCATTTTTACAAACAAGACTTAGTCTCACATTTTAGAGTTCAGCTGCTAACCAGGTGCAATGGACAAGTCTAGAATTTGGTCCTAAATGTGGTTTTGTACAACAAGAAAACAAACTGGCCAGTTTGTTCATTCTGTATAAGAAAGCTGGCGATAGTGAAGCTCCACAGATACTGTTGTATCATCAGTGATTACCACTGATTAGTATTAATGATTAGTATTAATTGATGGATGTTCTGATTTTCAGCACTTTGAATTAAACTCTCCTGCTAGACTGGTTTTCATACCAGGTATATCCTGATTCCTGAATTACATGTGTCACTAAATGATCGATTTCTTCACTTCTCTGTTTATCCATTTATCTACCGCCATTCATCCATTCATATAACCAACTAACCATTTGTCCATCTATCTGCTCATCTATCCATTCATTTGGTAAGCCAGCCACCTATCCATTTATCCAATAATCTATATAATATTTATTTATTTATTTTATTTAGGTAACAAAGTATGTATTATAGTTAATGCTGAAAAATGATGCCAGTTATTATTGTCTGCATGTACATTTACCATGTGTTGCTGCCCAAGAGGTAATGACATCACTTAATTCTTTAGAGTATATTCTCTCTCTCTCTCTCTCTCCCTCTCTCTATAGATGGTCCTGGTACATACAGCATTGTTCAATGTGGTCATAATATTTGTTCTAAACTTAATGCAAAGGAATCTCACGTTGACTAGTCAGCTATTGGACAAGTTGTATTACATTTGACAAAGATCAATAAAGAAGCTTGTAAGATTCTGGAATGTATTTCCATACTGTGAGTAGTAACTAATATAATACATACATGTATCATCTGACACACACACACACACACACAGACACAGTTCTGGCTATGTTTAACTGCTCTGTGTGTCATTGATGAAGAACATACTATTGCTATCTCCTAGGGACAATGGGTAAGACAAGATGGCAAACTTCATATGTTTAAGGAAGAGAGAATTATTTATAACAATGTCATTTTCATCCTTTTAACCTCTATATAATAATTATGATGATGGTGAAAATAAAGCTCTTATATTATGTAAACATTGTGGTAACTTGTGTGGAGAATGTGATCGTGTACTACATTATCACAAATGTACTGATAACAATGAATGACATGTGGAACATAGCTGTTGGAGTGACAATGACCTCCATCTTTCTCCAAATGTTCAAAGAAGCTGTGAAAATGGATCTTCATGAAGGCTGTGGTCATATCAAACTCTATTGGACTATATCATTAGCTGACTCTTGTACTTTGAATGGAATGGTTGAATTCAAATTACTGTAGGAGGTAAGGATATACAATATAAATATTCACTGATACTGTTAGTCTCTAATTTATTACCAACTACTATACCTCATTTAGCTTCACTACAACCCAAGGTATTGTATCTGTTTGTCCATCTGTTCATCTGTGACATGCCTCTCATCCATTCATCATTTAATCCATCCATCCAAGTCTGTGACCTGTTCATTCATTCATTTATTCATCTGTCCATCCATCCATCAATTACCAATGTACTTTGTCCTTACTTTATTTAGTCATAATTATCAATATTGGTTATGGTACAATGTACACTTTCTGTTGTATCTTCAACTGTATAAGAACTTTAAATTCTTCTTGGGGAAAGAAATGGCTATTTAGATGCTAAACTAACTCATTATGTTTTAGTTGAATCTTACTATAATTGCAAACAAACCTCAGCCTCACATTTCAGAGTCCAATTTCCAGACCAGGTTTAGAAGATAAGTCTGGAATTTGAACCTAAATGTGGTTGTACAAGAAGACAAACTGTGGCCAGTTTGTTAATTCTACATAAGAAAGCCAGTGATAGTGAAGCTCCACTCACTACAGAGACTTTTGTATCATAGTATTAATTGAGACAATCTATATTTCTGATTTCAACACTTTGGATTAGATGTTCCTGCTAGACTGGTTCTCATACCAGGTATTTCCTGATTTCTTATACCACTAAAATAATCCATTTCTTGACTTATCTGTTTTATCCACTCATTCAAGCACTATCCATCCATTCATATAACCACCCATCCATTTGTCCATCTATCTGTTCATTCAGCCAGCCATCTAGCCATTCATCCATTTATCCATTAATCTATAATAATATTTATTTAATTTAGGTAATGAAGTACATATTATAGTTAATACTGAAACAGAATATGAGAAAAGAGACAAATCCAATCATTATATCATCAAATGTCAACTTATTGGTTAAGAATGATCAAGAGATAGCAAACAGGTGATAGTCATGTGAGAATCATGTGATCATAATAGAGATGTCATATGAGAATCATGTGATCATAATAGAGATGTCATGTGAGAATTATGTGATCATAATACATATGTCACTACTGTTTTCTCTTTTTAATGTTTGTCTCTGATGGAGAAAGAGTTAGTTAGCTATGTGCACTGGTATAATCCTCACAGAAGATTTTAACCTTCCATATCCTGGTCAGTGAAATAATGAGAGCCATACATGATGCCAGTTATTATTGTTTGCATGTACCATGTGCTACCATTGACTAGTGTACTTTGATTGACCTCTCTTTTTTTAATAGAGTTACCTGTTTATCCTAATGATACTGAAAAAGCTGATATGAGAATTGTTCTAGCTGCTGTTGAAGAGGTAATGATATCACTAAATTCTTTACAATACTCTCTCTCTCTCCCTCTCTCTCTCTCTATCTATCTATCTATCTCTCTAGTTACTTTTTGGTTCTGTAGCTCAACAGATGGTTCTTCTGTCTGCATGTACATGTACCATGATGATACTATGAGCAATAATCTGAATAGTGGATCTACTGAAACCTTCTGAAAATCTTATTAAGAACATGTGATAATGATAAACCTCATTCTATTACTATGAGATTGACATAAAGTAGTCAAGCTATTTACAGCCTCCATTCATATTGCTAACCAAAGGACTTGGGAGTAAGAATGGATAAATAGATGTATGGATGGGTGGGTAAATTGATGGATGGATTGGTAGATTGATAGATAGATTGATTTAGACTTGAAACAGAGGAATGGATTTGTAGATAAGTAGACGAAGTGAGAGATGTAGATAAGTATTTAGTGTTTCTATCTACTCTCATATAAAAACATGTAAAATAGTTATCTCCCTCTATTAGACCTGACAAAGACAGCCTGAATATTTCCATCTACTGTAAATGCTTTTTAATAGCTAATTATGGTGTAAGTTGGTTACTATTCATAAAGGTTGGAAGACTCTCATAGTCCCTAAAGTTGATGAACAACATAAAGTTGTACACTTTGAGATACAAGGTAGACAAGTTGAAATACCTAATGAACCTGCTACTATGCCTGTTCAACTACTACTGTTGCTATGCAAAAAGACTGTGAAATTGAGGTACTTAGATTATTTAGATTATTGACTTCACAGGTAAGGAAAATTGATGTACTGTTACATCATTCATTCATTCATCCAATGGCAACCATCTATTCATTCATATAATTTTATTCACTTACCTATCTACCCATCTATACATTCAGATATTTGGTGGTCTCCTTTTGTCTATCACTTAATCCAAAGAAAGAGAAAAAGAGAGATTCTGTTAATACAAGATCTCATCTCTCTTCTACACACTGCTTCTGCTAGAATTAAACTTCAAGTAAGAAAGCAGATATGTTGAGTAGTCCCTGTTGTTCATTCATCTATCCATCAATTTATTCATTCGTTTACCACTGTATTTAGCTGTTTATTTATTTTGCAGTTTATCTCCTGTACCATAACTTCCATTAAAAATCCAATTATCACATACATATGCGTGTACTATTATAACATGTGATTATTGTCTCAATTTCCATTAGGTATATTCTCTTTTACAAAGTATTCTTCCATATATTAAACCAAGAAACTTTGTTACAGTGACTGATCACTTCTGGGTTACAGTGCTATAACTGAGGCAGTTAATTCAGGTGCTACTATCAATCAACTTGGCCTCCTAGACTGTTATTGATAAATTGCTGTCTATACAAGTTAAACTAAAGGAGCAAAGCTCAAATATATGCAGGTTAATGTGTCCATTTATGCGTTGAAACCACCACTTTTATATGTACATGTTCTGTCATGGCAATTATTATCCTACCTAAAATTTGTCCGACCGGATAAAATATTGCAGAATTATTTTATCCTAGGATAAAATATTGCTGCACGATTTTGTCCTATCTGCACTAAATTTATCCTAGGATAATAAATTGCTTGGAATATTTTATCCTAGGATAAAAAATGGTTTGCAATATTTTATCCTAGGATAAAAATGGTTTGCTAAATATATTTTATCCCAGGGCACTAACAATGGCCTGCTATATTCTTGTCTGAAAAAATATAACTTCTTATATTTTATATAATATTTTATGTTAACATAAACTTTTTTTGTCTTTGTTTGAGGGCTGATAATGTTGGTATATTTTAAAAACTGTAATAAACTTTTGAATTTTGAGTTGGCATCTAAACTCTCTGTCTTGGCCACTTGTCAACAATTTAGAGAGACTCATTCTCATAAAAATCTGTGGCAAGTATGACTTATATGAATATTGATCTATAATTTTACTCAGTAATGATCATTACTTTGAATAAAGTTTCAGCAACACCATAGGCAGGCAAGGGAATGACCTCCACCCATTTTGTAAAATAATCTGACACAGTGATGATTCTCATTTCTATATGTTGGAGATATTGGGCTGACAAAGTCAATTGCCACATGTTACCATGGAGAATATACTGATATGGTATGAAGCTCATTGTTGTGGCGATTGGGTTTTGTTCATCCTCTGACATTTATTAGAAGTAGCAACCTACATATGTTGATATAAAACAACACT
The DNA here is from genome assembly GCA_963965975.1 of Xestospongia bergquistia. Classification (NCBI taxonomy): domain Eukaryota; kingdom Metazoa; phylum Porifera; class Demospongiae; order Haplosclerida; family Petrosiidae; genus Xestospongia; species Xestospongia bergquistia. The sequence continues at coordinate 5,506,614 of OZ014419.1, read as the reverse complement.
AATTTTAAACAAACCTAACCACTTTTTTGGCATCAATTCATGTACCTTTCCACATAAATCATTCCCTATTTCGTCTTACAGTTTTCTTAAGCCTCATATGTCCCAATGTTGGATCAATGTTGGAAATTTTTCTGCCTTTTTACTATTTATTCTTCCCCTAGTTGAACTGGCTCCATCTGGATATTTCTTCTCTGACACATAATGAGAAGGTTCATCAATTATATATAGCTCGTCTTTCTCAGACATACTTTCTTTTTCCAGCTAAATCTTGACAAGTGTGAATTTCTGAGCAGTATATCATGTGTCAAAAAGACTTGCATCAGTTTTTTTACTCGGCAAAGGACTCTTTGTTCAGTTTGGAGAGATAGCGACACACGTAGATATAAAATTGCAGGGCGGACGCGGATATAAAATTGCAGGTTGGGATAAAAAACAACAAGCAATTTTTGATCCTAGGACAATAAATTGCGTAGGATAAAATATTGCGTGACAGTCCAATAATGTTGTCAGTTAATTTGCCCAATGTCACTTAGATGAATAAAGTTCCACCATACCTAGTGACTAATGCATTGTTTGTACATGTACATAATATAAAAATTACACATACTAGTGATATATTATAACTATTTGTTATTTGTATCATTACATTAGAAACTCACTGGTGATAATGCTGTGGCCGCAGTGAGACTAGAAAGGCTTAAAGATCGCAAACCTGTTGTAGGTGAGGCTCATGTTAGAGGTCAACATTGGTATCTACAAGGATCCATTGAACAAGAATTAGTGATAGATATAGTTAATCTAGTCAAAGATATGATGAAGGTATAAACATTAGCATGTGTACTTATAGATGTATAGGTACATGTACATTTTTGTACTTGTTACTAATGAAGGCCAAATAGCATGTAGTCCTTTAAAGACTATTTCTATTTTGAAGAGCCTCTATTCCCTTATTCATAGTGATCTTTATCACTTTAATTGAAATTGTATATAATATAATTATAAATATATAATAAGTAGTGTCTAATGATCTGTGAATTATATTATATTATATTATGACCTATCTCTTTATATAGTTTGTATTTAAAGGTCAATTGAAGGATTATGCTAAGTCAGCTATTGGACAAGTTTTTATTAAAATTGACAAATGAAAATGAAGAAGCTTGTAATGCAGATTCTGGAATGTATCCCACACACAGATGACTATCAGACTATTAGTGGAATTAATTATTAACATTATCTGATGGTTAAGTCAATGTCTCCTCTAATGATGCTATGAGCAATAGTCTTAGTAATGGATCTATTGAAACTTTCTAACAAGAAAATCACTCATTTCCACTTCGAAGTTATATATTTGCTAACATCTAATAAAGAGGATTGATTTACTGTTACATCATTCATTCATCTATCTATCCATTCAGGTACTTGGTGGTTTTTCCTGTTATCTACCACTCAACCCAAAGAAGGAGAAAAAGAAGAGACAGATTTTAACTTAGAGCAAACAGAAGAATAACCGTCTTCAATTACAAATGTTCTCTTCAACAAGAGTCATCTCTGGTCTAATAAAGGCAGTCTGTCAACATATCATTGACTCTGTTCACACAGAATCCCTAAACCCTATACACTAACCCTAAACCCTAGCCCTAAATCCTAACCCCAAACCCTAAAACCCTAACCCTAACCCCTCAACCCCAAACCCAAAACCCCAAACCCTAAACCCAGCCACAATAGGCGAGCTTCTCCCAGCAACGAGAGCCCACCTTTCCCAGGCACAATAGGCCCCCTTCTCCCAGCAACGATAGGCCACCTTCTTCCAGCCACGATAGGCCCCCCCCTTCTCCTAACGACGACGGGCAACCTTCTTCCAGGCACAATAGGCCCCCTTATCCCAGCGACGATAAGCTCCCTTCTCCCAGCGTCGATAGCCCGCCTTCTCCCATGCACAATAAGCCTCCCAGTGACGACAGGCCACCTTCTCCACATCACAATGTGCCCCCTTCTCCCAGCGACAGTAGGCCACCTTCTCCCAGGCGCAATAGGCCCCCCTACTCCCAGCGAAGATAGGGCACCTTCTCCCAGCGACGATGGGCCACCTTTTCCCAGACACAAGAGGCATCCATTCTCTTGGCGACAATAGGCCACCTTCTCCAAGGCACAATAGGCCCCCTTCTCCTGCAACAATACGCCCCATTTCTCCCAGCCACGATAGGCTACCTTCTCCCAGAGATGATATGCCCCTTCTCCCTGCAACACTTGGCCCCTTTTTCCCAGTAAGCCCCCCTTCTCCAAGTCACAATGTGCCCCCTTCTCCCAGAGACGATAGGCCACCATCACAACTGTTCCACCTTATTATTAGCCACTGGTATATATTGTTTACAAGTTCACATTGAGAAGCATTGTTGAGGATTTTCCAATATATCATTTCAGATAATGTTTTTTATATATTGCTGTGTATAAAAGTAGATGATATTCTTATATCAATATTATTAGAATATTTTCAGATAACATCCATATAATTCTCAGTCATGCATACAGAAATGATTTAGAATACTTTCAGGGTACTAGGTAATGTAATGATCTGTGACTGATGTTGTGTTTTCTGTAAACAAGTCTGTCCTGTTGATCAGATTTGGTGTGCTCAGGGGGTAGTTGTTACACACATTCAGTGTAGTTACTATGACAACAATTAATTCATTCTTGCACAGTGATTACAACAGATACAAATGATCATGATAATTTACTATGGATACCTCTCATTAATCATTGCTATGGTTACCTTCTCTAGGATGACACAACTATAGGATCGCACAAAGGATAACTTGATTGATTATTATATAAACAGCAACTTCATCAATTTAATGTTTCCAGAACATGCCCGAGAGAGTGAGAGCCCCGTAGGCGCCCAGAAACCTGGATCGGCGGGACAAGTGTCAGGACACGTGGAGTCGGGTTGTTTGAGATTGCAGCCCCAATCGGTTGGTAGACTCCATCCAAGGCTGAATACATGCGCGAGTCCGATAGCGGACAAGTACCATGAGGGAAAGGTGAAAAGCACTTTGAAGAGAGAGTTCGAGAGACAGTGAAACCGTTGGAAGGGAAGCTCGGGGTGTCGAGGCGGTCTGTGGGTCTGCCAGTTCATCGATCCGTCGAGGCGACGGCCCTTAAGTGGGTCTGTCACTGACGGGCGTGCATTGTCGCGTTCCTGCGGTGACCCTCAGCATCGGAGTAGCTCATGGCCGAGAGTGGTCGGCCGGGTAGGTAACCTCGGAGGCATTTGCACTCAGAGGGACATATAGCCCTCCGATTCGGGCGTCGTGGCTTTTCTGTGATGTGTCTAGGGCGACATAGGGCGAGGTTGTGAGGTGCGGGCCGTCGCCGTTTTGTGTGACGGTTCAGGCTGTTTCCGTTCGAAGGGTCTCGGGCAAGGTATGTGACCGGGTGCTTAGTGTTCTCAGGGACTTTCAGCGTTCGGCGCGTCCTCACCGACAGGCACTTCGACTGGATTCGTCCACGTTCCTTGACTAGGTTGCTGGCGTCAAGTCTGCACCCCGTGCCCCGTCTTGAAACACGGACCAAGGAGTGCAAGAGGTACGCGAGTCTGGAGGGTGGCGAACGTTCGGCTGTGTCCGTTCGCGTTCCCGAGAGACCCGTCGGAGGCGAAGTGAGAGCAAGTGGACCCGTCGGAGGCGAACTCTCTTCAAAGTGCTTTTCACCTTTCCCTCACGGTACTTGTCCGCTATCGGACTCGCGCACGTATTCAGCCTTGGATGGAGTCTACCAACCGATTGGGGCTGCAATCTCAAACAACCCGACTCCACGAGTCCTGACCCTCGTCCCGCCAATCCAGGTTCCTGGGCGCCTACGGGCTCTCACCCTCTCGGGCACATTCTGGGAACATTAAATTGATGAAGTTTCTGTTTATATAATAATCAATCAAGTTATCCTTTGTGCGATCCTATAGTTGTGTCATCCTAGAGAAGGTAACCATAGCAATGATTAATGAGAGGTATCCATAGTAAATTATCATGATCATTTGTATCTGTTGTAATCACTGTGCAAGAATGAATTAATTGTTGTCATAGTAACTACACTGAATGTGTGTAACAACTACCCCCTGAGCACACCAAATCTGATCAACAGGACAGACTTGTTTACAGAAAACACAACATCAGTCACAGATCATTACATTACCTAGTACCCTGAAAGTATTCTAAATCATTTCTGTATGCATGACTGAGAATTATATGGATGTTATCTGAAAATATTCTAATAATATTGATATAAGAATATCATCTACTTTTATACACAGCAATATATAAAAAACATTATCTGAAATGATATATTGGAAAATCCTCAACAATGCTTCTCAATGTGAACTTGTAAACAATATATACCAGTGGCTAATAATAAGATGGAACAGTTGTGATGGTGGCCTATCGTCTCTGGGAGAAGGGGGCACATTGTGACTTGGAGAAGGTGGCCTATCGTCGTTGGGAGAAGGGGGGCTTACTGGGAAAAAGGGGCCAAGTGTTGCAGGGAGAAGGGGCCTATTGTCTCTGGGAGAAGGTAGCCTATCGTGGCTGGGAGAAATGGGGCGTATTGTTGCAGGCAGAAGGGGGCCTATTGTGCCTTGGAGAAGGTGGCCTATTGTCGCCAAGAGAATGGATGCCTCTTGTGCCTGGGAAAAGGTGGCCCATCGTCGCTGGGAGAAGGAGGCCTATCTTCGCTGGGAGTAGGGGGCCTATTGTGCCTGGGAGAAGGTGGCCTACTGTCGCTGGGAGAAGGGGGCACATTGTGATGTGGAGAAGGTGGCCTGTCGTCACTGGGAGGCTTATTGTGCATGGGAGAAGGCGGGCTATCGACGCTGGGAGAAGGGAGCCTATCGTCGCTGGGATAAGGGGGCCTATTGTGCCTGGGAGAAGGTGGCCTATCGTCTCAGGGGGTAGGGGGGCCTATTGTGCCTGGGAGAAGGTGGCCCATCGTCGTTAGGAGAAAGGGGCCTATTGTGCTTGGGAGAAGGTGGCCAATCGTCACTGGGAGTAGGGCCTATTGTGCCTGAGAGAAGGTGGCCTATCGTCGCTGGCAGAAGGTGTGCTTATTGTGGCTCGGAGAAGGTGGCATATCGTCGCTAGGAGAATGGGGCCTATTGTGCCTGGGAGAAGGTGGCCTATCGTCGCTGGGAGAAGGGGGGGCCTATTGTGCCTGGGAGAAGGTGCCCTACCGTCGCTGGGAGAAGGGGGGCCTATTGTGCCTGGGAGAATGTGCCCTATCGTCGCCGGGAGAAGGGGGTACTATTGTGCCTTGAGAAGGTGGCCTATTGCGCCTAGGAGAGGGTGGACATATCGTCCTAAGAGAAGGGGGCCTATCGTCGCTGGGGAAAGGGGGCCTATTGTTTCTTGAAGAAGGTTGCCCGTCGTCGTTAGAAGGGGGGGGGAGCCTATCGTGGCTGGAAGAAGGTGGCCTATCGTTGCTGGGAGAAGGGGGCCTATTTGCCTGGGAAAGGTGGGCTCTCGTTGCTGGGAGAAGCTGGCCTATTATGGCTGGGTTTAGGGTTTGGGGTTTTTGGGTTTGGGGTTGAGGGGATAGGGTTAGGGTTTTAGGGTTTGGGGTTAGGATTTAGGGCTAGAATTTAGGGTTAGGGTATAGGGTTTAGGGATTCTGTGTAAAACAGAGTCAATGATATGTTGACAGACTGCCTTTATTAGACCAGAGATGACTCTTGTTAAAGATAACATTTGTAATTGAAGACGGTTATTCTTCTGTTTGCTCTAAGTTAAAATCTGTCTCTTCTTTTTCTCCTTCTTTGGGTTGAGTGGTAGATAACAGGAAAAACCACCAAGTACCTGAATGGATAGATAGATGAATGAATGATGTAACAGTAAATCAATCCTCTTTATTAGATGTTAGCAAATATATAACTTCGAAGTGGAAATGAGTGATTTTCTTGTTAGAAAGTTTCAATAGATCCATTACTAAGACTATTGCTCATAGCATCATTAGAGGAGACATTGACTTAACCATCAGATAATGTTAATAATTAATTCCACTAATAGTCTGATAGTCATCTGTGTGTGGGATACATTCCAGAATCTGCATTACAAGCTTCTTCATTTTCATTTGTCAATTTTAATAAAAACTTGTCCAATAGCTGACTTAGCATAATCCTTCAATTGACCTTTAAATACAAACTATATAAAGAGATAGGTCATAATATAATATAATATAATTCACAGATCATTAGACACTACTTATTATATATTTATAATTATATTCTATACAATTTCAATTAAAGTGATAAAGATCACTATGAATAAGGGAATAGAGGCTCTTCAAAATAGAAATAGTCTTTAAAGGACTACATGCTATTTGGCCTTCATTAGTAACAAGTACAAAAATGTACATGTACCTATACATCTATAAGTACACATGCTAATGTTTATACCTTCATCATATCTTTGACTAGATTAACTATATCTATCACTAATTCTTGTTCAATGGATCCTTGTAGATACCAATGTTGACCTCTAACATGAGCCTCACCTACAACAGGTTTGCGATCTTTAAGCCTTTCTAGTCTCACTGCGGCCACAGCATTATCACCAGTGAGTTTCTAATGTAATGATACAAATAACAAATAGTTATAATATATCACTAGTATGTGTAATTTTTATATTATGTACATGTACAAACAATGCATTAGTCACTAGGTATGGTGGAACTTTATTCATCTAAGTGACATTGGGCAAATTAACTGACAACATTATTGGACTGTCACGCAATATTTTATCCTACGGAATTTATTGTCCTAGGATTAAAAATTGCTTGTTGTTTTTTATCCTTCCCTGCAATGTTATATCTGCGTGCGTCGATATCTCCCCAAACTGAACAAAGAGTCCTTTGCTGAGTAAAATAAGTGATGCAAGTCTTTTTGACACATGATATACTGCTCAGAGATTCACATTTGTCAAGATTTGGCTGGAAAAAGAAAGTATGTCTGAGGAAACGAGCTATATATAATTGATGAAGCTTCTTTTTATGTGTCAGAGAAGACATATCCAGATGGAGCCAGTTCAACTAGGAAAAGAATAATTAGTAAAAAGGCAGAAAACTTTCCAACATTGATCCAACATTGGGACATATGAGGCTTAAGAAAACTGTAAGACGAAATAGGGAATGATTTATGTAGAAAGGGACATGAATTAATGCCAAAAAGTGGTTAGGTTTGTTTAAAATTTAGTGTTGTTTTATATCAAGATATGTAGATTTCTACTTCTAATAAATGTCAGAGGATGAACAAAACCCAATCACCAAAACAATGAGCTTCATACCATATCAGTATATTCTCCATGGTAACATGTGGCAATTGACTTTGTCAGCCCAATATCTCCAACATATAGAAATGAGAATCATCACTGTGTCAGATAATTTTACAAAATGCGTGGAGGCCATTCCCATGCCTACCTATGGTGCTGCTGAAACTCTATTCAAAGTAATGATCATTACTGAGTAAAATTATGAACAATATTCATAGAAGTCACATTTGCCACAGATTTTTATGAGAATGAGTCTTTCTAAATTGTTGACAAGTGGCCAAAACAGAGAAATTCAATAGTTTATTACAGTTTTTGAAATATACTGACATTATCAACCCTCCAACAAAGACAAAAAAAGTTTATGTTAACATAAAATATAATATAAAATATAAGAAGTTATATTTTTTAGACAAGAATATAGCAAGTCATTTAGTGCCCCAGGATAAAATATATTTAGCAAACCATTTTTATCCTAGGATAAAATATTGCAAACCATTTTTTATCCTAGGATAAAATATTCCAAGCAATTTATTATCCTAGGATAAATTTAGTGCAGATAGGACAAAATCGTGCAGCAATATTTTATCCTTGGATAAAATAATTCTGCAATATTTTATCTGGTCAGACAAATTTTAGGTAGGATAATAATTGCCATGACAGGACATTGTATATAAAAGTGGTGGTTTCAATGCATAAATTGGCATATTAACCTGCATATATTTTAGCTCTGTTCCTTCAATTTAACTTGTATAGACAGCACTTTATCAATAACAGTCTAGGAGACCAAGTTGATTGATAGTAGCACCTGAATTAACTGCCTCAGTTATAGCACTGTAATCCAGAGTGGTCAGTCACTGTAACAAAGTTTCTTGGTTTAATATATGAAAGAATACGTTGTAATAGAGAATATACCTAATGGAAATTGAAACAATAAATACATGTTATAATAGTACACGCATATGTATGTGATAATTGGATTTTTTAATGGAAGTTATGGTACAGGAGATAAACTGCAAAATAAATAAACAGCTAAATACAGTGGTAAATGAATGAATAAATTGATGGATAGATGAATGAACAACAGGGACTACTCAACATATCTGCTTTCTTACTTGAAGTTTAATTCCAGCAGAAGCAGTGTGTAGAAGAGAGATGAGATCTTGTATTAACAGAATCTCTCTTTTTCTCTTTCTTTGGATTGAGTGATAGACAAAGGAGACCACCAAATATCTGAATGTATAGATGGATAGATAAGTAAGTGAATAAATTATATGAATTATTTCCTTACCATTGAAATCAATAATAATCTAAGTACCTCAATTTCACACTCTTTTTGCATAGCAACAGTAGTAGTTGAACAGGCATATATATGGTTCATCAGTTCATGTTCATAACAGGTTCATCAGATTGACCCACTATTTTAACTTGTCTAGCTCATATGTTATTTTGAACTCCATCTAAATGCACAATTTTACACTGTTCATCAACTTCAAGTACAATGAGAGTTTTTTAAACATCATGACTAGTAGATAGAAATACTAACTACTTATCTACATATCTCTTTGTCCAATCATCTATAAATCCATTCCTCTTTTTAAAAATCTAAGTCCATCCATCCATCAATCTACCCACCCATACATCCATCAATCTACCCATCCGTCCATCTATTCATCCATTCTTACTCCAGAGTCCTCTGGTTATCAATATGAATGAAGGCTGCAAATATCTTGATTGCTTTATCGTAGACCACAGTAATAAAATAAGGCATAGTACATGTTCATCATGAGATTCTCAGAAGGTTTCAGTAGTCAGGCCATTGCTCATAGAATCATTAGAGGAGACTTTGAGTTTACCAACAGATAATATGTTAATAATTAACTCCACTAATGTGTCCTGTAAATATAAAAATGCATTGTTCATTTACTCCTGTGTTAAGTATTCTGTCCATTAGTAACATGCATGTCTTATCCATCAATCTGATAGTTATCTATGTATTGTACATCTAGAGAGGAGATTACATGATTATCACATGACATTGTGAGATATCATGATGTAACTATCAAGTTGTTAACATAACAACATCTTGTTATTTGACTATCACATGACTTACTTCTCTGAGTATGACAGACCATTCCAGGTTTGATCAGTGCAATAGAAGGAGCTGCAAAAGATACATATTCTCAGACCAGCTGCCTTCAATCCTATGAACATCTTCTTTTAACAACTTCTACAATGAGTCTACTATTTTTTTTTATCATTTATGGTTGTTGTGAACTTTCTCACTCTCTCTTTTGGTCTCCTAAAATGATGTCTCCAGAGGAAGGACATTATAAGTTTGGCCATCTCCTGTTAAAATAGAAGACATGTAAATCATATAACAAGAGTGGAAGGGGATAGTTGGTGCATAACATGTACATGTAAATCAATGTATATATACATATATTGAGAGGAGCCATCAATCTTAGCACACTGTTAGGGATAGTTTGGAAAATGACAATTATATTTAATTATTTGCTTTAACTGCTACTGATCCATTAATACATACTTGTATATCATAAGAACCAGCTAACATTGGTACCCATGTCACAGTATATGTACCATTCTTATGTGAAGTAACAGGCATATAATCTACACTCCTGTAGTAAGAGAAAATACATTAGATGTAACACATATACATGTGTACTACTCACCCTAATACTTTAGGAACATAGATGTGATAGAACCACAATTCCTCAAAGGAGTAGTCAGAATAAGGCTATAAGTAGATTATTCTTTCATATGACTGTTATCAATCTGTCCATCTGTCCATCCATCTATTCACTTACCATCATCATAGAAATTGACAGATAGACATGGTTTGTTCCTAATATACATACAATAAACTCAATCTGTTTATTGAAAACTGGAGTATCTGTTGTCTTTAGTTGAAGATCTGATGTATTATCTGATGTATTGCGTCTGAAAAAAGGACCCGTCCATTTAATCGCCGTTTACCCTACCCTTTTTATAAGGAAAATATCTGTAATCCAAGCTTGAGGTTTGATTGTGTGGAATTTTTTCATTCGGTGATGTAGTAAGAAGTTTGTACTTTTCAGACTCTGTTAGCACTGGTTTTTTGAATTGCTACCTCTATTAGGTTTAATGGATGATTGTGGCAAGGTGAAACAATTACATTGCTTGAATTTTCCTCACATGAGTTGGAACACTGTGCCATTCCTGATCCTGATGCAGTAATGACATCATTATCACCTGTGATCATAGGTGTACCAAGATCATCCTCACTGGTATCTTGTTGGGGAATTTGGGATGTACTGTCTCCTGTATTCCTATGTTGCTGGGGACTCTGAGGTATACTGTTACCAATACTAATATATCTTCATCTTGTAAACTGTCATGTGGAAACTCTTGTGACAGTGAATTACTAGTACTAGATAAGTCATTATTAATAGTAGACCGAGATGAGTGCAACTCTGAATCATGGGCCTGTGAAGATCATTGACTATAATAATCAATTCATAACTATTATTATTACAACATGTACTGATGTTGAGCTTGACTGGTAAATAAAGACCTGATGTCTTTAGTACCATTGCTGCTTTTCATTTTCCACTTTCCCATGACACAATGACATGAACTGAGGACACTTAGTCACAGCTGCACAAACACATGTAGTAACCTGAAGTATACTGAAGTCCTAGGTTCCAACAATCAGGCAGTCATGCATGCAGTTAAATTTTCGCAAGTCATTGTCAACTTAAGTGTAAATACATGATCATTTTTGAAGTTAACAGTAAACTTGACTGCTGCAGTGCATTATCAAAAGTGTAGTGCTACATGTATTTTTTTTCTTCATGGAGTTTCAGAGTTTTACTTTAATTCCACCCCCTCTTGGGAATTTCTTGATCAGCCACTGGATCTGATAGCAATAACAAAAGCATGATGTTTACTTTCAGTTTCATGAATCATTATGTGTACTGCTTAAATCAACCAATCATTTTTGAGTTAGTTGACAGACAGTATACTCTCATCTTCCTATAATTTGATTACAGTTGATTTAGTTAGTAGAGTTCCCTATTTGAATGTAGTACTTACTACTATCTAGCTAGTTGACTTTCTTCCCGTATTACTATAGTACCTAGGAACTTGAAAATAGAGATAGTGGCCAGCTAAAGGAAATACACTTTAAAGATGTCTCAAAAACAGCCTGTAAGTCTATCATCTTTCTATTACTATGTCATCATATCTATATATCTCTGATATTAACTAAACTCATATAAAAGTATTATTGTATAGACAGAATATCTTTCTAAAAATGCTCTTTATTTACAAGGCTCATCTGAATAAGCACTATACTACAAGTAGATGATACATGTCTGTATTTATAATAGAATGAACAGCTGTACTTGGTAGCTAGTGCTGGAGACATCAAACAAGTCAAGTTATTTATTGAGCAAGGAGCAGATGTAAACTATCATAATCCAGATATGGTAATTAGCTAACTCTTATGATGTGTGATTAAATTAAAAGACACTGACTGTGAAGGAATAGTTCAGACTAAGTGTGTACTATGACATAAGCACGTTTGTTGCTTACTTTGATTTTCTGCAAAAGTAGGTGTGGCAATGGTTATGCCTACCAAACATGTTTGCATTAATTTATTATATAATGTTTTGTCAATGAAGTTTTATTATACAATGGCTCCTCAAAAACATTTTTCCTGACTCTACAAACGTTCTAGGAACTATATTATGGAAATATTATTATTAATTCGCCAATTTGTAGATTCATTACAAGAGAATATGTCACACTCATATTCATACACTCACTCTACTTATAAATTCATAATCTACCAGAATGCTGATAAAGGTCTAGTATGAGTAGTTTATTAAAATTCCGAACAGAAGCCTAGATCATGAATATTTTTTAGAGTGTTCTTAGGTTTACTGTATTCCAAACTTTATACTTCAGAATCAAAACTATTTTTTATTTTTTATCCATTCATAACCAGTATAGTCAGCAAAAACAATAGTATAATAGACTTGTGTTAAAATCTTCGGAATAATTTCTGCAGTTGCAATAAATTCAATAAATGAATTGAAAAGTATTTAATTATAAAGTATGTAAAGTAAAGTCACATGTTTTCTATATCATGTTAGGTTACTAATGATTTGATTAATGTTTCACAATGTTGTATATTTTTTACTTCATATAAACAATCATCTCACTTCGAAACTATCCACTATTTAGTATCTTGTATGAGAATCATAATTAGGTGTTTATTATAGTTGTATACATTTGCACAAAAAATCTATTTGCTTGTTCACACATTTCAATATAGCAATATTCTAGCCTACTAATAATTTGAATAATTTTTTATCACAGTTAAAATGATTAAGTTTGTAATTTCATATATAAAAGTTATCTTTTATATACAAATCCAATCCAATAATTGTACATCAAAACTTCTAATGTTAACAGATCCACAGACTAACTATAATTGTATAGTAAATAATATTAGAAGTGAATTAGCTAGATAGCTATCAAATGGTAAAGGACATAATAGACTTTATTTTTGTATGGACAGCAAATACTTAAGATCACAACAAAAAACAAATAATATCTATAATGCAACAACTAATCAAATATCATATAATAAGTCCTTAGTAACAGCTAAAGAGTCACCAACTATTAGACACCCAGATGAATGATTGTTGTTTTGATCTCAATATAGAAAAATTTTAACAAATGTTTTAAATGTAATTAGTAAGGATGTAAAGTAACGTTATCACATATCTTTCCTATCATGTTAGGTCCATATCTTGTAAGTTGCTCATAGATATGTAATGAGAACTATGCATTTGTAATAACATTAACTAATAATTATTATTTATTACCTGAGTATAACCAACATAGTTTATAACAACTAATATTTCAGTAATATACTAATACAGTACTCCCTCTTTTGAGAGACCACTCCCATGCAAGACCACCTCTTTTGAGAGACCACAATTTGTGTGTACGGATGCATTGCAATACAAAACAACCTCTAGTCAAAGACCACATCTTTTGAGAGCCCAAAGACCACTAACATTGTGCATTTTTAAGACCATTAGAAGTGTAAATTGCATGTAAAATACAATGCATGCACATAATTGCATATCATATGACTTACAGTTGTAGTTAACTAAAGTAGAACTACCAAGTAGAATTATTAGAGCTAAATAAATGTACATACATTTTTCTCATGATTAAAAATTGATCCAACCCATTACCTTGCCCACCTCTAGTGGAAGACCACCTCTTTTGGGAAACCACTATTAATTTTGTTGGATATGAGGGTGGTCTCTCAAAAGAGTAACTACTGTAGTATGGATACTATTGTGATATTGTATGTAATCTTTAAAACAAATTTCAATAATTAATTATACAATATCTACATTTTGAAAATATCATTGTTAATAATAAAAATTATCATCTACTCTTATATAATTGCAGGCAACACCCCTGATTGCTGCATCTCAATATGGACAGATTGAGGTTGTATCATTCCTATTACAAAGTGGTGGTAACTCAATTGCCACCAATAAGGTGAGTGTTCAAATACCAAAAAATAATGTTTATAAATCCACATAATGTATACACTGTACTTAGGTTATATTGGAGGTTATATTGAGAGTAGTGAAAGATCACACACAAATATAGATATTTCTGATTAGTAGTCAAAGATGGAATTGTCTATTTAATTTCTTAACAAGTCAACTGTATATAGTACTTGTAATATGGAGGATGTTATATGATATCAATATATTGCTTGATGGTACTAAATGACTAGCACCCATTTAAGCTTTACTTTGCATATTCAAACTTTTTAACTAAAAAGATAATCCTAATAATCTTTCAATGGTACAAGCATTGCTATAGACAGCTTAGATTGTACAAGACTGCTTAGTTGAAAAAATGTTTGATTGGTTAGGGACATTGCCTTTACGTACATTTAAGTGTCAATTAGTTACACACACAATCAATATGCTCTTAGTAACAATAAAAAAATACTTGTTACGAAGGTTATTATACAAGTTTTATATTTAATTCTTTTTTATTTGATGTCCAATATGTTAATCGGATAAAGGATACAAAATAGTTACAATTACATAGATATAACCATAAAACTGTAGTAGAAATACAATATAAGAACTGCTTTGTATGACAAACCAATTAACAGATATAAACAATTACAATAAAGCTATCAACACTAATGCACAAGTTTGAAAGTGTCACTAAATAATAGTAATTGATATTGTTGAATGACAACATTTAGCTCTTCAATAGCAAAGTGTAAAGTTAGTTCACTGTCATGCTGACAGTGTATATAATGATCTTGTTGCCTAGCTTCATTTACTAAGTATCAATAGAAGTTATCATTCAAGCATTTTTTTAAATGAAAAGTATTATTACTGTCAGTGACTAAATACATTCTAGAACTGACATACTTTCTTTATTAAACTTACGTCAAGTCAGTGACGGATCTAAAGTGAGATATTGTAACCTTAACAAAGCTATGCAATTACAATAGTATATCTTCAATATAGTATTCCTACAAAATTCAAAACTTTCTTAGCCAAGAAACATATAATATTTGTACTACTTTTTAGCATGTTCTGGAGACAAGCCAGTTTTATGTATATAGTATATCTCACTAATTATGCATCTATACTTTAATTTGCGCATATATATAAAGTAAATTAGACACAGAGACCAGATCAACAATTCATTGTAATCATACACAAGACATATAATAACACAATAATGTGCTAAATATTTGTCTTCAATTCTGTATAGCGTTGTTTGATACACCACCTTGTCCAAATATAAACCACTACAACTACAGTACAGGACAAATACTTTAATTGCTACAGGGTTAGATAAATACAGGCCCCAAATCACTACCTACTAAGGCACCACAGAAATAAATATCTGATTCAACATTGACACTTTTAGTAAATTGAATTGAAATCATTTTAATACAGTATTAGTACCTTTAGTTTGACTGGAACTAAAATAAAAATGAAGTACTAAGATTACTTTTACTTCAAGTAAAACAACACTAGTAGAGCTCATGTTAAATGTCTAATGTTTCTTATATAATTAACTGTTATCATCATCATGTTACTGTATGGTACAAATAAATCTATGATAACAAATCAGTAATATCAAACTTATATCATCATATTACACCTACATTTTTTTAATAATTAGTTATACTGTGATACAATTTAAAGCATTAGTCAACATACTTTACCAGTACAGTCTATGTACATGTATTACGTGTACTTTGTATTGTGTTATTAATGTGCCAATCTCTTCAGATCAACTTGACTCCTTTGCATTATGCTGCTCAATATGGAGAAACTGAAGTTGCTGTACATTTGATTAATAATGGAGCTAATCTAGATACTGTTGATGAGGTTACTATCAAATATTTACTATACTAAATACTAGTGATATCGCCATTACAGTCTCAATTTTATCAGTTTACATTACAATTATTTGATCATTTCAACATTACCATTACATTTGCTTAAACAACAATCAATCACAACTACAACTACTTTTCTATAATTAAAATTATCATTACTCATGCAGTCTTTGAAGAGTATTATGTCAACATTTTCTTAAATATAGGTATATTTATGTAATCACATAGACTGCCTAATAAAAATTGTTGCTCTGCAACTTCGAAAGTTTTAGTGGCTAGATATTAAAAAATACAGTTATTACTAACTGGCAATGGTAGGTTAGCATTGATACAACTTCGTATAAGATAAATTTTAATATCAGTAGAGAAGGCAAATTCTTTTCCATGTTAGTGAATTCTAAAAATCAATGACATGCATGCTTATTTTAAACAAGCGATTCGATTCCATTTCAAAACCTTATTATCCATGTATGAGAATATTCTAGGATTTACTTTGAAAGATATAACACAAACTCTAACCAAAAGTATATGATTAATCTTCATCTTCTATTGTGTACCTGTGTGTCAAAATTGATGATAATGCATACCTTTCCAATAAAATACCTGCTCAATATGAATCATTATATTGTTTCTCATTCATTTGAAGTCTTATAAGCATTTTTGCTGCCGGACACACAGTATTAATAATGGCTTTGGATCATATGTTAACTATATTTTTATGTCTGCATTTCAACTTGCTTTGTTAAGTTATATTGTTGTATGTGACAATTAAAAGTGAAGAGTGACTGACACATATAGCAACCAGTAAATTTATTAACATTAATCATTAGTTCTACAATGATTGATATGATTGATCATGCTTGAAGTGTCTCATTATCTGCTTCTTTGCCTATATTTTTAGTATTAAATACTATCAGTCATCCTCAGACAATGCAGTTTTGAACATAGCTCTAGTCAAGTATTTGTAGCAGAACAAGATTTAATCTACACTAAAAATGAAAGATAAAATTAAATTGCATATAATAAAGTTCTAACATTAATTATTATGCCAACTAAACAAAACACAATGTATATATCCTCATCACATTTAACATAATATTATGACCAGCATGGTACATTTTTGTTGTAACAAGACAATAACGTTTATTTAAATAATTGCTACTACTCACAAAATTGAGTTAACTAACATTCAAAACTTCAGTAACAAACATTAATTATTTGTGTTATGTAATTCATAGCTAGCTGCTTCTATCTATCATTGTTTCATCAATTCTTCATTGATTTTTGTCTGATGAGCAGTCATAATACAAGGATATTATCCAAAGTACTTTACATTTCTGTGTGGGTGGAGTCAACAAGACACGTTGTATAACACTAAGCAGTCTTACAATGTTTTCATTAAAATCACTCTTTAACACAAAAAATGCCAATTATACAAGAATATAATGTAACAAGGCTTCTAGATATTCTAATACATAGCACTGTTTCAGTATATATGTATTGATCAATGGTTGCAAATGAATAATGTACCACCTTGGTTATTGTCATCAAATAAAGCTAATTATGATACATTATATCAGTAGTCAGTATCATGTCTGATGTAGGTGTATGTTATAATTGAGTCTTAATCCCCATTTTTGAAATTTTTATACAATATAACCTGTAATATCACAAA
This sequence comes from Xestospongia bergquistia, assembly GCA_963965975.1. NCBI lineage: Eukaryota > Metazoa > Porifera > Demospongiae > Haplosclerida > Petrosiidae > Xestospongia > Xestospongia bergquistia. The sequence continues at coordinate 5,489,153 of OZ014419.1, read as the reverse complement.
GATTATTACTATACTATATCAACTATGAATAATAAACAAATATATTAAGATGTTCTAGAACAGGTTACAGACAGGATTTCTTGTCATTAACAAAGAACCAACAAAAAGTTTGTTATAGTGTAAAAATACAGTCTATATACATATATTACTTTGTATTTTTTTCTATATATTTTAGAACAAGAGGACTCCTTTGCATGTTGTTGCATTTTATGGAATGACAGAAGTTGCTACACTTTTGATCAACAGCAGAGCTAATCTACATGCAGTTGATAAAGTTAGTACCATATAAATTATTTTATACATCACATATAATATTGTCATGTACATAAAATCAAGATGTAGCACTCGTCTTTACAAGATGACATACTTGTATATATATTAATGATACTCCTGTGTGTCTTACATACATGACATATAGTGAATGGTACTTATAGTTAGCACTGACATAATTTCTTATTATATAGTCTTTGATCTCAACAGAGATGGCAAATTTTCTTTTACCATGTTAGTGAATGTTAAAAATTTGTAGCAATGTACCTCTTTTTGTTAGGCATGTTGGATTTTAAAAACAAGTGTTTTGAGCAACAGTTGCTCTTCCCACAGACAATACATTTGATGTTATAAAAGGAAGTTGGCTAGAAGATTTGAACTTGTTGCTCTGTGTCCTGAATTTTGACACATTGGATATCCTTCTCAGCAGCTTTAATGCTGTCACCTATTTCAATGGGTTGAGTAAAGAGAACGTTAACTTTAAAACCCATGCCACAATTCCATGAACCTATCTTATAACTTTTTATTCAGATACACTTCAAAGGAACTGTTTATACACAGTTTCTTTAATATATCCAAATACTCTGATACTGTCTCACTTGCTGACTGATTTCTATAATGAAAATTGAGAAGTAATGTTGCAAATACTTCACATTTACAAGAATGTAGCATATATTTTATAGGCTACCTGCTGCTTTCTTCATTCTTTCTACTCTCCACTTTATAATCCACTTACTTCAATTTCTTTAATTGGTTATACAATTGTATATTACAATCAGTCTTGTCAACAATAGCATGAGGAAACCTTGTTTACTTCCAATAGGTCACATTTCATCATAGCTAAATTTTCCACTAAAATTGTCTCAATCTCTTCATCATGAATGACTTATACTCTCTGTAGCATGCAATGGTAAAGTATTTTCATCACCATTACTTTTAGTTACTACAACTTACATAAGTATCCAGAACATTATAGTTTAAAGGCCAAGACTTTTGCTACAATCTGATATATCACCTAGCAAATATCCAGGAATGAAGAGGACCATGTGACATTGATTTTCCTACAGGTATATAGTTTCTAAGAAGCATATACTTAAGAATTCTTGTAAAACTAACACTGATTGGCTACCTATGTAGAGATTTTATATTGTTTCTGTCTTTATTCATACCTTTTTCTTTTGTTTTTGAGATTGTCATCCCTACATGTTTCCATTTTAAATTGCTTTATATTATCTTATAGTATGTATTTCAATTGTATAAAAAATACTTTTAATAACACAAAGTAATTGTGGCATTTATGAAAGGAACAATTCTTATTGTAAATCAATTCAAAGAATTATAACTTCAGTATAAACTATAAAACTACATGGTAGTGTCATTCAAAATCATTTGAAAAGAAACAGAAACATTACATACTTTACTCAATATTATCTCAATCCAGATATTATATTTTGTCCATTTGACTTTCTTATGACACTCAATGATTCCTAGTTCTTATGAGTACTGTAATGGAGATTGTAATGGATTTTTCGTTAATTTACATTTTTTTGCTGAGTATGTTCCCTCCTGTCTGCTATTCTCCAATCTGCATACACATGTCATGATAGTGTTGTCTTTGTATACTCCAGATTAATGTTATGTCAACATAGAGCATTATTATACAATTATTTTTTGTGCAAATGTATTATACAAATAAACTGGTTGTATATTACTTCTACCTTACTACACCTACGTAACAGTATTTAACAGTTTTTCTCTGATACATTAGGAATAGCCAACATTTGGACATAGTGTACTAGTACAGCCTATGTACATGTATTACTTTGTGTTGTGTTAATAAAGGTGTCTATATAGTTTAGGACAAGAGAACTCCTTTGCATCATGCTGCAAGTAAGGGAGAGACTGAAGTTGCTGTGCTTTTGGTTAACAGAGGAGCTAATCTAGATGCTGATGATAAAGTTAGTACCATATACATTTCATTCATACATCACATATAATGTTGTCATTTACTTATAATCATGATGTAGCACCTTCTCTTTACGAGTGTTGTACTTGTATATACAATAATAATACTCTTGTTTTTATAACGTATATGACACCTAGTGGTTGTTATGCTTTTGCTTGCATTGATATAACATCTAAAATGGTCCTTGACTTGCATGTTTCTTGTAAACAAAACATGCAATTGCATTTGCAAAACAGCCCTGTACTGTCTGGGATTATTCTAGAATTTACTTCACAAGAACATATTATAACAAAAACTGCAGGTTGACTTTAGTTGACATTATCACCCTTGACCATTCTGTTTAACATTAACTGTAAATACATGAACCTAGTAAAGTTGACTATAGTTCTTAAGAATACCCAAAGAGTCAGAGAGGGGTACTGATGGGAAGAGTTGTATCTTCTTGCGTTCTGTAATTACTGAAATTAATGGTATCAATCTTTCATTCACAATTGAGTGCTGTTGGAGAACATAGTAACAGTTAATGCATTAACTACACACCATAGAAAATATAATACTTGTTCTTTTTTAGAAAAAGTCATTTACTAGTTTAAAGTACAATTCTGAGCAGGTTTGATCACCCCCTTTATTGTAATATTAGCTAGTATGTTCTTTAGAACAGCTTTTATCATTAAGCAGAGTAATTATGTTTCTTATAACAAGGAAAGTTATAAACAATTATTTTCCCTTATGAATGTTTTCACAGCTAATATGACTTCTAGATAAGTCAAAAAGTATTTCCCCTCTCACCTACTGCTTTCTTGTATCTTTATCTTCTCCTCTTTTGAAGATCCACTTACTTCACTTTCTTTAATTGGTTATCCAGCTCCATATTACATGCAGTCTTGTCAACAAAAACATGTGTATAGCTTGTTATTTACTTTCCAATAGCTCACATTTCATTATAGCTAAGTTTTCCAGTAAAATTATCTCTAACCCTTCATCCTGAATTGAATTATTCTCTCAGTAGCATGAAATTCCAGATTAATTTTCATCACCATTGCTTTCACTGCCTTTATTTTCAACACTTAATGCAAAATCTTCACTTATCATTCTTTTAGAAAAATAGTATTTAGTATAAATTTCAAAAGTAGTGTTCACACAATGATAAAGTGTCTTTTAAATCTTACATAACAATTATCACATTTAAATGACAAATGAAACACAGGTCTTGTAAATGGATGGCTTAAAACAATGATCATCATCAGTTAAAAGTTGATTGAGTCTCCACAGATTTGCTATATTATTTTAATGATTGTATTGGCAATGGTTCATAAAGTCAAACCAAAGTTATAAATACCCAAAAAGAATGACAACCGAGTAAAATGAAACTTTTTCAAATAAGAAAGATCTAGGAAACAAACAGTAGAGATGAAAAATAAATTAGTGCAATAAAACTTTCATATGTAACCAGAATTTTACAGTAAAAAGTCTGGACTCTTAGCTACAATTTGATATATATTAGTCTTTCAGTGGTGGATATCCAAGATTGAAAAGAATCAGGTGACCTTTATTTTTATACAGGTATATAGGTTTTCAGAACCATTATACTTATAAATTCTAAGATTGATGTTCATTGGGTATTATGTTGTGATTTGATATGGTATGGATTTTTTTTCATCCATATATGTTTCTCTCGTATTTAGCCTTATCATCCCTACATTTTTTCATCCTTTAAATTCTTTTATATTACTTGCTTTATGTGTTTTGCTTGTGTCAAATAATCCATTTAACAAGCACAAAATAATTGTGGCATGCAATATTATTACAGGTACATGTATTGTAAAATCAACACATTGTAATTATAAGAATAAGTACATGTTTCTCTTATATATATATAATAAAAATTAATAGTGCTTCATATTTCTTAATTTATATTGGACTATTAGCAGTAAACATATACACTTATATATTTTTGCTGCTAATAGTCAAATATTGAATTAAGAAATATGTAACAATATTAATTTTTGTTTAATATACACTCAGTGGAGTACATGAATGTTTTGTGACATAGAATCCAAATATGACTAATATTGTGTTAAGTAGAAATATATTTTATAAATAAGAACATAAGCATGAGGTCCTTTTAGTACAGCATCTAAAAGCTATGTGAATGTAATTAATGTTAATGTTAACTTGTTTGAGCAGAAAAAAATTTATGCCTAAGTTTTATATTTGCCAAGTTTATATGAATATAATCTACAATCAATCATTTCCATAATCTAGTATACTGCAATATAATAGTGAAAACAAAGTATTACTTTTACATTGCAAAATAATAGACAGCATATTAGTTTTGATATTGTGTTATTGATTGTCTCAACTTCTTATCACAGGATTGTAAAACTGCACTTGATTTGGCACCTAATCATCATGTTTTGAGAGTGTTAACTGATACAAGTATTTATTATGTAACTAGTGCATGCGTTCTATCATAATTATTATATGCAGTGATCATTGGTTAGTTAATTGAATCCACCACTGCTACAGTAATACAATACATTCATATTGTCTTTATTTTACCCATAAAGAGAAAATGTCATTGTTTGTGGAGTCATGACATCAATTTTATTTCATACTGTTTTGTCTAACTCCATTAATATTGACAAATGACAAATTATTTAATACAAACAAAGATCACATAATAATTATACTTAATTTGCTTTTCTTTGTATCTTTTATAATGTAGACTTACGCCTGGTTCATGCAATCGTTTGAAATATGATCTCCACAAAGGTGTTGTTCATCTTACTAACATGTCACTGGTTCTAATGGGGCCTCCTTGTGTTGGAAAAACATCGTTCAAGTCCTTATTATTCAAATGGCTTACACTTAAAGCTCATGATAGTACAGCTTTAGCAATGAGACCAGTTCGTGTAATAGAAAGAGTGGCAGAATGTAATGATGGCAAGATTTGGTTAACAGTTACAGGCCTTGACCTATTGAAGATGCTCTCAGATGCCATTATTGCCATTGAAAATGAGTCTGCGAAAAACAATCCTTAAATATCAGAAAATGCTAATGACAGCATTTTATCAGTTGACCCAATGTCACATTTAGATGAAAATATTTTACTGGAGTCAACAGAACAGAACTTTGCTCTAGAAGAATGTGATTTATCTGCTAATGAATCACCTGTTCCAGCTGAGGTGGCTTCTTTACAAGATCATGAACCAGTACAGTCAGGACTATATGTACTACACCACACCTCTAACAGTCCAGAAACATCAAAACTACTGCTTTTGAGGAATTAACACCTTTGTCACGACAGCCTGATACTGACCACTATTCTACTGATATGGTAGAACTCCTTACTAAACGAAAAAAATCAGAAGATCTCCGTAAAGCCACATGGATAAATATTGTTGATAGTCGTGCTCAGTCACCGATGTATCACAAGCATTTGTTCATGGCAATACAATGAACATTATTTGCACAAAATTAACAGAAACACTTTCTGATAAGCCTCAGCTCTTATGCGATTTTCATTTGTTGAATCGCTAGAAGATATTTTACCAGTAAATCAGTGCTTAGAAGTAAATACTAAGCAGATTTTTCGTGAATATGGAGTATTTGATAGTTCTTTACTTGGTAAGCTTTGCCTTCCTTTTGTTGCTCCTCTGTTTTCAGAAGGGAAGTTTCTTAAATTGCTATGATATCTCTGTATCCTTGCTCCTCTTTCTTCAAATAAAAAATTAAAAGCAATACTTTATGCCAGTTGCGTTACCACCATGTCATATCACTGAAGAAGATACAAGTGTACTTAGAATGTCATGTGATCCAATGATAATTGCTTTTGAGACTAAAGTTGTTCCTCAGGTATGAAAATACGCTCTTATAGATTAGTTAATTGGTTGTGACTAGTTTTAGTCACACTTACTATTATGTTTCTGCTTGCTTTGTTTAGGGTGTATTTCATGCTGTAGTATTGCTCTTGCTACTCGAGAAGAGAAGCCTCAATTTTATATTAGTTGTGAAACACATTTATCTACATTTTCCACACAGCTCCATTACGCTATTTTACTTGATACCTCGGTAGATCTATTTGGCTCAGTTCTTCTAGTCGACAAATTCTATTGGATTGAAGTGTATTATACTGGCCTTACCAAAAATTGCTTTCGACTTCGTCAAGTCATCTGTGAAACCATATTAACATGTGGTGATATACTGGCATATGAAGAAGGAGCTTTAAAAGCTGAAGTAACAGTTTCCTGTCAACGACAACATCAGAAAAGAGGATACAAGTTACATCCTGCGTTAATAATATCAAATGAAGATGATCCTCCATCCATTAGATGTAATATTGAGAAGAACTTGCCAACATTACAGTTAACAAATGAAAGACAAAGATGTTGGCTCATTGGTTAGTAGATTCTACCCCATTACCTGCCATAGCTCCTTTCCACACAAATATACCAGATGGACCTTTTGGTATGTAATAAAATAAGACTATACAGTTTATGTTATTTTCGTATTAGATGAGACACATCTCTATGCTGTCTTACAGGCTGTTGATGATGTAGTTGATTGGTACACACTAGGTATATACCTAGGCTTTTGAGATTCTGTTTTGAAGGCAATTAAAGAAGACACGTTTTATCAATCAGAACCAGGTTGAAGAAAAATGATTACCATATGGTTAAATGAGGGCAGAGCTACTAAAGAAGCTTTGATTAAGGCAATTAGGGATATGAAGTTACATCGTATTGCTGACAAAATTGCTGAGCTACCTTCATAATTAATGTGATCCAATATTTACTTTTGTATGTAATTACAAGTTTGAAATTTTGATTTTGAATACAGTTTGAATTACATATAATTATGTCATTGTTGTTAGTATTGTTAGTCAAGCTACTGTTTTTGTACAAGAATATTTTGTTGTCTACTGTCAACTTAATTTGATTTTCTTTTTCCTTAATAATGTAGTTCTTTTATTTTTTAAAGTAACAATGTGGACAGACCTCACTAAGATGGAAAAATTAGAATATTATTAACCTGAACTGTTTTCTTCTCGTTAAAAAATCTGAGTTCTAAACTGTCCTGTAGCCAACTATACTTTCAATATATATATGAATGTATGTATTTGATATAGATGAAGATTGCTATACAGTTATTAGTTTAGCACTATACCTATAGCTCGATCTAATAATAACACTAAAATTCATGCTAAGTACATTCAAAAGTTGTTCTTGCATACTGAGATTAGAATTATAATAGTAATAATGTGTCATCCAAGATGATCCAACATACATATCTCAAACGAGATAAAATTTGTGTGTATATGCTTCAAAATTAGTAGTACAAGAATGACATGAAATTGGATGTCAGTTCTTGTACTACTTGTAACAAAGAGACATCAATGTGTTAACTATTAAAATTATTAGAAATTAACTTAAGCAAATTACTATTGTACCTACATACTTTATTATTATAGTAGCAACTAAAATATTGATTATGAAATTTAGGATGAACCAAAATTGATTTCAATAGCTATAATGGAACAAATTAGTCTAAAATAGCTGCTGTTTGATATTAAAACAGCTAAAAATTGTACAGTTTTCAATGTTTCCCAAACTCATGCACTCTGAGTGTACATGTGGTTTCCTTAGTCATTGAAATGCTTAGTGTTCAGTAATGGTATATTATTGTCCACTTTCTCTTAATCAAATGGGAATTAATTCCTATGTGTTCATTACATTATTAATAGTTTGAAGATGAAATAACACAAGAAATCTCATTTATGCAAATAAACTAGAATACACTATCACATTAAAAGCAATGGTGATACAATGTAGACTAAGTCTGTCCAATTACACATCCAAAGTTAACTAAAGCTTTAGTATAAACAACTAGCCACTTAATGTTATACAATAGTATAATGTAAAAGTTATCAAAAGAAACAGTACTGTATACTTCTGTTTGATAACGACACCATACTTTGCACTGATGATGATCAGACAAAGACACTACTGCAAACAACTTTTTGACGTATTCTCTTTCTACTCTAATAACAACTGTACATTCAACAAAACTCGTACCTGTGCTAGTCTGGTTTCAAGACTAGAATCATATGAAGCCAAAACAAATGAAGAGTGATAATGTCGACTACCATAACCAGCTAAAATATAGTTTCCGAACATTACAGCTTTTGTTTTGTAAGTGTAAATGTAGATGTCAAAATCTTTGAGTGATGGTTCAGCTTTCATTAGCTTATTCACTTTCTCAATTTGTGAATTTGAAACTACAGTTAAACACCTTAACCAATTACTACTTGCAACAGTCACTACATACCTTGCCTGAGTCTCAAATACTTGTATCACATATAGAAACAGGTTTACAGAAGTGGTTCATTATTACAAAACACATCATATATGATCCATTATTATATACTATACATATAAATTATATACCAAAACTGTAAAAGATGATTGATTGCAAGTTGATTTAATTTTAAATACAGTGTATACAGGTTGCATAGTTATAAAAATATCAACATATATCCCATTAATTAGAAATGTATTACAAAAGTGAAGGTGATGTAGCTAGACAAACTGTACTACATTAGTAAAAGCAACAGTTTATGCTTATTTTCAACAAAAATAAATTTGCATTTCCAATCTGTACATATAACTAGTGGTAATTATACTGTTGTATATCAGGTTTATCCCAAGTATAGCTGTTAAGTACTTCATATATTTTAAGTGTAGTCTGTTAAGTTTATATCAGATCATTCTTATAACTGGGAATTATAAAAGTTGATGAATAGCATTTTAAATTTTTAGGTTTTTCTGTTTTCAATTATAACATTTGAGAAACGACAAGTCATCAGTCAAGATCCTTTAGTCATTTCTGGTATTTGTCTTCACAGTCATCTATTTTTATAAATTGTCTAGGATGTTCCAATGCATAACTACATTATATTTATAAGATATTTTGGAGATACTTTGTACAGCAAACTCAGACATTAAATAGTGCCAGTAATACTACTTTTAATAATGGATAGTTTATGGGTTTTCTTTGTTCTCATTACTTAGATAAATAGCTAACATGTGGACAGGATATTATAAGATCATTATCACTGGCATCTTCTTGTGCTTTTTTGCTTGGACATTTTCTGGTGTGTTTTATTATCAGCGTATTACCCTAATAATCCATTAATTTTTTGTAATATATGCACTTGCATATCTTTGTACTGTAGTTGGATATGGTGGTTTTCATGCTAACATTGTTCAATTCAATATTGATCAACTTGTAGGAGCTTTAGCAGATGAACTAAGTTCTATCATTTACTGGCATAGTATTAATGGACAGTTTCAAACATTGGCTGGAAACTACTCCTCTCATGAATTCTATCAAGTTGATTGCTAAAGTACTCAACTATGCTAGGAAGAACAAGTACCCAAAGAATCATAGTGAATTGACCTACTGGGAGGAGGACTACCATGCCAAATCACTCATTATCAGCACTTTATATTAGATAATGTATATAATGTACTTTATATCAAGAAATTAAAATTTGTTTTAGCCCTTTTAATGTATTTACTGTACAGGTAACAACAGACACCTATAAAATTAACTGGGATAGCAGCATAACTAATTCTTGCATTACTCCTGCTCTGCTCTACTAAATGGCTTTTTAAAGCCACCATTACAAGAAGTTGTGCTGTTGTTGTTTACTAGAAAGGGACTGTGGATGATTCAAAAACATGTGTTGCAAGCTGCTCTATTAAGTATTCTTTAATTCAATATACTGAGACTTTATAGGACAGTATCTTCCATACTAAAGCTCTTTCCTCCTCTCTCATGCACTCATTCTCACTCTTTTTTATCTTGTCTAATATGTCAGTTAAATCTTTGTCTCAATTTATATGGACTCTAACTAAACCTTGTTCTCTGGCATTCACGATTTCATAATAGTATAATTTGTTGTTAAGCTGCATTCAAATGTGACAACATGCACCTTTAATTAATATTTAGCATGCAGTAGTGACAACAAGGTTGACTTCTCCTCTATAAGCACTCATAACTGTACCAAAGGCTTTGATAACTCCAGAGATTAGTTTCACCTAATGTACCTGTAAAATTATTATGACAACACATAATATGTCACTGTGGATTAAGGACAACTAACCAAAGAGGTTCACAGTGAGATCAGAATACTTTTTTCCTTTTAAAACATCATTAAGACCAGCTAAAGATGAGTAAGTATTAAAAAAGCGCTTATCTTAATTACTTACTTTGCTTTTGTTGTTTTCTGACAGTAGGGTTATTAATAAAACTAGAGAGAGCTGGTGAATCAGTTTCTATAAAATTAAGAAATCCATTAATTTGAAAAACAATTGTATAAACCATTACATGTGCATATACACTCTACATGTACTTCATTATAAAATTATACATTAGCAGTTATAATAAGAGTTATATTAATATCTATCAATTACCTGAACGTCTTTTAGTTCCTCTTCCGTTTTCTCTAATAATGTTTTTATAAGCAGCTAAAAACAAAGCATGAGCATATCTTCTTTCTAATCCAAACACTTGAATAGGAGCCTATAATATAAATATATAATAGCCACGAATCAAAATGGATATCGTTCTTTGGTTAGAAATAAAAATCTAATGATCACATACCATTTAATAATTTAGCATTATACATTAAATTGTCTTATACACATTAGTCTATATGTCTAGTAATGTTATTAATATCAGGTTGATTCAATTTTAGGGTGGAATCTAGTTACTATAATTTTTATAATTTACATAAACTAGATAAAGTTGCTGGCTTGAGACTATTGAGAGCAAGAACACATATTGCATGTACGTACTCATTAACAGAACCAAATCAAATACTCTTTATTGAGATGATTCCCTCATTAAAATGGTAACCAATACAATACCTATCATTACAGACATTTTAGACAATTACCTTAACACTTTGTTGTACAGCTGCTCCTATTGGTAATGTTGTACTCAGATATCTCATTAAACTAGTCTAAATGAATAAAAGAACAAGTCATATATAACATAATGTACTGTAAATTCTAAAGTCATTGAGATTCACTTTCATATTGATTGTCTCTAATTGTCAATCCTGAAATGAAGGAGGTTACCTATTACTGAATTTTGTGACAATGACCAAACCAGAAGTCAGACTCCACATAGTCTCATACCCAGACCTACAAACATCAGGAAACATTGTAGGTCTGGGTATGATGCTGTACATAGCTCAACATTGACTAATTTCATGTTGGATATGATGCATGTAGCTTTTTATTAAGAGGTTTATATACAGCATCATGTAAGTAATTACTGAATGTCACATAATTATTTCAATATTTGTTTTAGCTATATACTTGCTAAATGGTTGACTCTGAGCCAGCTAAGTGCTCTCCAGGCAGCAATGGTTTTTTATGTGATACTCATGTGGTGTATAGTGTAAGGAAGGTGTGGCTAATGCTTTTGTTGACGCGCCCTTAACAATATGGCTACTAAAACAGAAAGATATTATTGTGATGTCCCCTTCATTTATTACATGAAATGTAAGTGACAATAGCTGTTAAAATATAACTGTATTATTTCTTAATTAACTTCATTAAATAAGAAAAGCATTTGTACAGATCGAAACACAGTAGTAATAGTATCAGCTTATAATGGAGGTGTATGATGTTTGACATTCTTGTGCTGGATCCTGTGACTTTTTGGAATTACTGATCAACAGTTGTTATTAAGTGGTCATCCTCTAATTATAATTTTAGATGGTATAGTTTAAAGAAAGTCAAGTTCATAGACTTACTATATCTTTGTCACTGACTACTGTACACTCTACAAAGATAACTGTAAAATATAGACATTACAGATATATACATCAATGAAAGTGATTTATAATGTTTTGATTTTTATTTATGTTAATATCTTGTTATATTGATATGATTTTATATTTATACTGTTTTAACTATTGTTCATTGGGAAGCATACTTAATATATCATATAGTTTATGTTCCTCAATTGGTCCAAATGCTTGGCAGTAACTCCACCCATTCTAACGAGGTGATGACATACTGCAGCACAATGACAGGGCTTCATATATTTGTGATTAATAAACTTATATTCAGACAGACAATGTTCATTGTGTACTTGATAAGATATAAGGAGTTATATTGTTGTTCCTATCATGGTGTAATATCCATGATCAACTAAGCATGCTCAGTTTGAATAGCCACATAAGTGGCGCCAAATTTGTACTAAAAATTGATAAACTAGACGCCATTTCTTCATTTTAGCAACCAGTGTGTCTGGACTTTACTTCTGCAGGCCTGTTTAGCAAGAGAGAAGAAGGAACTGGATTCAATGCAGACAGAAGAGGGAACTGGATTCCATGCAGCTAAGTCATTTGACAGTGTTCTCTGCAGTAAATATGAGACAATGATATTCCTCGCTGCAACAAAAAAAAGACAGTAGCAACAAATACGGTCAGAGTAGCAGTACTCCAATGTGTTAGTATATCTAGCTTGCCCAACTTAGCTTTTAAATTCATTGAGCTTTAGCCCTTAGTTTTAGTGCATCTGTTGTCTGAACTAGGCCTGTTGTAATATGCAACACCAACTCTGTCTTTTTATTTCTTTACATTGTCCCTTGATGTAACCATCATCATATCCTGTAAGTAACCCTGTCTCCTTAACTTTTATTATGTCTACTGTGTTCTAATGTAATTGTCCCCTCTACTGTGTGCTGTCCTGCTACAATTTTCTAAACTAACTGTTCTGTCTACTGTTTTTGAATGTAACTGTCTCATCTACTGTATCTAAATATAATTCTCCTGTCTACTGTGTCTAAAATAACTGTCCAGTCTGCACAGTGTTTTAGTATAATTGTCCTGTCTACTGTATACTAATATAATTGTCTCATCTACTGGGACCTAATATAGCTGTCTAATCTACTGTGTTCTAATGTAACTGTCCTGTCTACCCTGTCCTAATGTAATCATCAAGTATAATGCATCATAGTATAATTGTCCATCTACTTTGTCCTAATGTAATTGTCTAATCTGCTGTATCCTAATGTAACTTTCCCTTCCACTGTGTCCTAACGTAATTGACAATCTACCTTCTCCTAATCTAATTACCCTGTCTACTGTGTCCTAATGTAACTGTCCAATCTACTACTTTGTCTTAGTTTAATTATGCCATTTACTATGTTCTAACATAATTATCCTAACTACTGTTTCCTAGTGTAACCATCTGTTTACTATGTCATAATGTAACTTTCATATATACTGCGTCCTAAAGTAATTGTCGTATCTACTGTGTCCCCTAATTCAACCATCATGTCTATTGTGTCGTAATATAACTTTCCTGTCTAATTTGTCCTAATGTAATTGTCCCATCTACTATGTTCTAATGTAATTGTCTTCTAATAATCATCTGTGTTCTATTATAACATTCCATTCAACTACATCCTAATGTAATTGCTGATCTAACGTCTTCTAATGCAACTGTCCCATAGACTGTGTCCCAACATAAGCTCCAATCTACTGTGTTGTAATGCAACTGTCCCCTCTACTATGTGTTAACATAATTTTCCCGTCTGCTGTATCCGGATGTAAGTTTACATTCTACTATGTCCTAGCATAATTGTCTCAACTACTACTGTCCTGTGTAGTGTGTACTAACATAATTGTCAGGTCTACTGTGTGATAATATAACTGACTGTTCTGTCTGTTGTGTCCTATTGTTACTAACCCATCTACTGTGTCCTAGTTTAATTGTTCCTGTGTCCTAACGTACATGTCCCATTTACTGTGTCCTAATGTAACATCCTTTCTACTGTGCTATAATGTAATTGTCCTATCTACTGTGTCCAAACGTAACTGTCTCATCTACTATGTTCTAACAAAATTGTCCCATCTGCTGTATTTGGATGTAAGTTTCCATTCTACTGTGTCATAGCATACTTGTCTCAGCTGCTACTGTCCTGTCTAGTGTATCCTAACATAATTATCAAGTCTACTGTGTCTTAATATAACTAATTATCTTGTCTATTGTGTCCTATTGCAACTGTCCCATGTACTGCGTCATAGTATAATTGTCCCTGTGTCCTAACGTAACTGTCCCATTTACTGTGTCCTAATGTAACATCCTGTCTACTGTGCAATAATGTAATTGTCCGATCAACTGCGTCCTAACATAATTGTCCCATCTGTTTTTTCCAGATGTAAGTTTATATTGTACTATGTCCCAGCATAATTGTCTCAACTACTACTGTCTTGTCTAGTGTGTCCTAACATAATTATCAGGTCTACTCTGTCATAATATAACTAACTGTCTTGTCTGCTATGGTCTACTGTAACTGTCCCATCCACTGTGTCTTAGTATAATTGTCCCTGTGTCCTAATGTAACTGTTCCATTTAGTGTGTTCTAATGTAACATTCTGTCTACTGTGCTGTAATGTAATTGTCCTATCTACTGTGTCCTAACATAACTGTACCATCTACTACATGCTAACATAATTATCCCATCTGCTGTATCTGGATGTAAGTTTCCATTCTACTGCGTCCTAGCATAATTTTCTCAACCACTACTGTCATGTCTAGTATATCCTAACATAATTATCAGGTCTACTGTGTCATAATATAACTGACTGTTCTGTCTGCTGTGTCCTATTATTACTATCCTATTTAATGTGTGCTAGTAGAATTGTCCCTGTGTCCTAACGTAAATGTCTCATTTACTGTGTCCTAATGTAACATCCTGTCTACTGTGTTGTAACGTGACAGTCCTATCTACTGTGTCCAAATGTAACTGTTCTATCTACTATGTTCTAACATAATTATTCTATCTGCTGTATCCTGATGTAAGTTTCCATTATATTATGTTCTAGCATAATTGTTTCAACTACTACTGTCCTGTTTAGTACGTTCTAACAGAATTATCAGGTCTACTCTGTCATAATATAACTAACTGTCTTGTCTGCTATGGTCTACTGTAACTGTCCCATCCACTGTGTCCTAGTATAGTTGTCCCTGTGTCCTAATGTAACTGTTCCATTTAGTGTGTTCTAATGTAACATTCTGTCTACTGTGCTGTAATGTAATTGTCCTATCTACTGTGTCCTAACATAACTGTACCATCTACTACGTGCTAACATAATTGTCCCATCTGCTGTATCTGGATGTAAGTTTCCATTCTACTTTGTTGTAGCATACTTGTCTCAGCTACTACTGTGCTGTCTAGTGTATCCTAACATAATTATCAGGTCTATGGTGTCTTAATTTAACTAATTATCTTGTCTACTGTGTCCTATTGCAACTGTCCCATCTACTGCGTCATAGTATAATTGTCCCTGTGTCCTAACGTAACTGTCCCATTTATTGTGTCCTAAGGGTAACATCCTGTCTACTGTGTTGTAACGTGACAGTCCTATCTACTGTGTCCAAACATAACTGTTCTATCTACTATGTTCTAACATAATTGTGCTGTCTGCTGTATCCTAATGTAAGTTTTATTATATTATGTTAAAATGTCCCATTTACTGTGTCCTAAAGTAACATCCTGTCTACTGTGTTGTAACGTGACAGTCCTATCTACTGTGTCCAAACGTAACTGTTCTATCTACTATGTTCTAACATAATTGTGCTATCTGCTGTATCCTGATGTAGTTTTATTATATTATGTTAAAATGCCCCATTTACTGTGTCCTGAAGTAACATCCTGTCTACTGTGTTGTAACATGACAGTCCTATCTACTGTGTCCAAACGTAACTGTTGTATCTACTATATTCTAACATAATTGTGCTATCTGCTGTATCCTGATGTAAGTTTTATTATATTATGTTAAAATGTCCTGTTTAGTGCATTCTAACAGAATTATCACGTCTACTGTGTCATAATATAAATAATTTTTTTGTCTACTCTGTCCTACTGTTACTAACCCATTTACTGTGTCCTAGTATAGTTGTCCCTGTGTCCTAATGTAAATGTCCCATTTACTGTGTCCTAATGTAACATCCTGTCTACTGTGGTGTAATGTAATTGTACTATCTACTGTGTCCAAACGTAACTGTCCCATCTATGTTCTAAAATAAATGTGCCATCTGCTGTATGCTGATGTAAATTTTCATTCTACTGTGTTCTAGCATAATTGTCTCAACTACTACTGTCCTGTCTAGTACATTCTAACATTTTATATCAGAAGTATTGGGTCATTATATAACTAACTGTCTTCTCTTCTGTGTCCTCTTGTTACTATCCCATCTATTGTGTCCTAGTATAATTCTTCCTGTGTCCAAACATAACTGTCCCATTTAGTGTGTCCTAATGTAACATCCTGTCTACTGTTTTGTAATGTAATTGTCCTAACTACTGTGTACTAAAGTAATTTTTCTATCTACTGTGTCCCTATGTAATTGTCCCGTCTGCTATGTCCTAATGTGACTCTTGTCTACTGTGTTATAATGTACCTGCCTCGTCTACTGTATCCTTATGTAATCATCCATTCTATTCTGTCCTAACATAATTGTGTCATCTACCTATCAGTCCTATCTAATGTGTCCTAATGTAATTGTTCCATCTGCTGTGACCTAATGTAAGTTTATTATCTATTGTACGTTAGTTAACTGTCCTGTCTACTTGTCCTAACGTAATTGTTCCTTCTAAATTGTCCTAATGTAATTTTCTTGTCTAGTTTGTCCTAATGTGACTGTCCTGTCGATTGTTTTCTAATGTAGCTGTCCTCTTTACTGTGTCCTTATGTAACCATCGTGTCTATTCAAACTTATTATATTGTACTAAATCTATTGGTTCATTATTGTTAGCTAGAATTGTTAATGTTATGAGGTGGATTTTTATTATGCATGAATATTTAGCCTTTTTTGAGTGTAATTTATATGCCTCAATTCATTTTTATGAGTTCTAAGCATGATGTTATTAACTGTTTACTTATTAAGTACATGATCATTGTTTCTATGCTTTCATTTAATGTTATATATCTAGTCATACCAAACTGGTTGTGAGTTGTGTATATGACATTCTAACCAATGTTAGCCAACACTATTTATTCCGTTATGTAGTTAGATTTTTATCTTCTAAGATGATCTGGTCATGTTCTCTCAACTGTTACCTTGTAACTTCGATATATTGTACATGCAATAATTGTTTTTTATAATTATTATATTACTGGTGATTTCTTAGCTATACAATTTAATATATACAGCCACTACAATATAATCGTGAGTTATATATAAATTTCTAACAAACTAAATACTGTTATTTTTACATACATACACATATATAGAAAGAAAAAAATGGCTACTGGTAAGTTATACCTGATAACAGATATTAGTATTATAATAAATTTGTAATCATTTAGGAACATGTATTGAAGATGATGTTCCTTTTAATGGTGAGTTAGGACAAATAATGTATTTGTTTCTTTTCTATGGTTGCTGCTCTATATCACGGATAATCTATCTGCTGGGGTCTCTCAGTCTCACCAACATCTTGTAAGCTATATCTATCACTTAATGATATTGAATTATGATATAAGTCTCTGATAATTGTTGTGAAATAACTTTCTACACTCTCTACAGTGATGTTGGAAATATGTTTCTACAACAAAGGTAGTGATCTGGAAGGTAACGAAATTTAGTCAAGAGTAACTCTAATCACAAATATATGTATATGCATGAGAAGCCTTTATCTTAGCTTTCTAGACCATATTAATTTTACTTGAGTTGGTACATACATTGATATAATACAATATTCTTTGCATGCCTAGAATGTGCACTGAGCCTTAAAAGTACATCTATAATATGAGATGCCTTAGCATTCCTTTTAATAGAATAGAGTATAGGTCTAGTGCATGTACTGTATAGAACTTGTTTTTATAGCTCACTCAAGGATTAAATGTTACAACCTACACTATACCCTAATAGCATCCTCTGTATAAAAATGTGTAACAGTATTTAGCCAAAATCTTGTTTTCAATTATTACAGTAGAGCCAGTCATCTGTCTAGAGTACTAGAATATCTTCCATCTCTAGTAGTTTTAGGATTAACTTTTGTAACCAGTACATTCCACCTTGTAGTCATTAGTAGTCCTCTCTGCTGTGTCCTAATTTAACTGTCCTATATACTGTCTTCTAATGTAACTGCCCTATCTATTGCATTCTAATGTAACTGTCCCATGAACTATGTCCTAATATAACTGTCCAATCTACCATGTTCAAATGCAACTGTCCTGTCTACTGTGTCCTAATGTAACTGTTCTATCTACTGTGTTCAAATGTAACAGTGCTATCTACTGTGTTCTAATGTAACTGTCCCATCTACTGTGTTCTAATATAACTGTCCCATTTACTGCTTTCGAATGTAACTGTCCTGTCTACTTTGTCATAATGTAACACTCCTGTTTATTCTGTAACTGTTCTATATTTACTGTGTCCTTTGTAACTGCCCCATCTAATGTAACTGTTCTGTCTCCTGTGCCCTAATGTAACTGTCATATCTACTTTGTCCTATAGTAACTATCCCATCTACTGTATTTTAATTTAAGTCTCCTGTCTATAGTGTCCTAATGTAACTCTTCATCTACTGTGTCCTAAAATAATTGTCCCATCTACTGTATTCTAACGTAGTTATGTCATCTACTGTGTTCTAATGTAACTGTCCCATCTAATGTGTCCTAATGTAACTGTCCATTTTACTGTGTCCTAAGGTAACTGTCCTATCTATTGTGTCCTATAGTAACTGTCCCATCTACTATGTTCTAATATAACTCTCCAGTCTATTGTGTCCTAATGTAACTGTCTCATCTACTTTGTCCTGTGTTAGAGACAACGGACGGAGGAGGCACTGTCTTACATTTGAATCCGTATCAACCAGATCCTGTCTCTTCTCGGCAAACTTCACGAAAGCGGACTTTGGACTCTACGTCACAGGACAAATCACAATTGGAGATTGACTTGTTCTCATCCGTCAACAGACCCGTGTATAACACAGTGTACTGTCAAGAAATCGTGTCTGGTTCTCAAATCTTTGGCAAGTATTACCATGAGTACAACGAAAGACGACTCTTCAGCATCCATTTCTAAGGACGAGATCCTCATAAGTAAACATTATGTATTGTCTAAACATTACATGATAGGTCAAGTGTTAAACAAAGTTAACCAAGAGTATGATTTAGCTAACATGACTTTAAGACAAATATGTTGTAGAAGTGCTCAATTGATTGATGCATGTACCATACACAAGTTTGGTTTTCCCCCAAACCAATTGCAAAAGTGCTTCTATTGTAAACAACCTATAGTCACTGACATTCCGTCTTCTGTATGTTCTAAGAATGTTTGTTGTTTGTTGTCAGTCGGTATATCTAAAGAGGATGTACTACTTAAAACATACCAAACGTGTTTGTCATGCAATGAGTTTTATAGAGATTATGATGACAACCCTTGTGAAAGATGTATGGAAGAGCAAAGAATATCTAGATGTTTTGAGTTAGATGAGTACATTGAAAGGTTTACCTTCCAGATTTTCCGACAGAAGTGGAGGTATAGAGCGAGGAAGTCATTCAAGCACTTACAAACTAAAGTCAAAAAAACTTTATACTTTAGTAGGCCATGTTATTTGTGTCATAAGTTTTACTGCGCTCATAGGATATCAATTGTTTTTCCTGAATGTAATTATGATCATTTTGTAAAGTCTTTAGACAAATAAATTTTTTGTTGAAACAGATTTCTTTGAACACACTTTCTGAAGTGTTGACAATACACAAACTCTGCTATTCTCAATGGAAGACATTTGTTGAGAACTGTCCGATATGTTATCATCTGGGACCACCCCCCGATGCCCCAGTCCCTCTGACTCGAACAGCCAATATGGAAGGAGACATTTGCATGAAAGTGGGTCCTGTGAAAGTTTGTCTGGTGGAATTGGGAATGAAAGTGAAGTCTTTGGAAGACAGGTTTCAGTCTTTGAACACTCAATGCAATGGCAATGCTCAGACAGTGGACAGGTTGAACCTCTTGGCAGGCAAGAACTCCGAACAGATTCTGACGTGGGAGTCTGCCACGATAGACCTCAAGGGAGTGGTGATGAGGTTGCAAGTGGACGTACAAGATCTTCAAAAGAAGATGATGGAATTGGAGATATATGTGAAGGAGGAGAACCAGAACATATTGGACACTATGAGAAAGTATTATGCGACATATCTCCACAATGAACCACATGAGAGGACTTCGGATCTGTCGGACTCAATGAAATGTTTGGAGAAGGGGTTCGACTGACAGATGAAAAGTCAGTACCAAGCTAGAGTTCAAATAAACAAGTTATCAATACGAGTAAGTGGTTTCTCGGATACTCTGTCAATAATGTTCCATACCCTAAACCAAATGGGAGGCGTTGTGGGAGGCATAAATCAAGCCATTAGGGACCTTATCCCAGAGTTAATGTCAGATGTTAACATGTTTTTTACTCTTCTTGTCACACCTATACATGCAGGTTCAGAGAGTGGATGTACTGAGTTCAAAAGAGGACTGTCAATAACAACTCCAGAAGATGATACAAGAGTACAAAGTTACAAGGTACGACAATTTTGCTGTGAAGATGGAATTGCAGGCGAGAATAAGTGCTATAGAAAGGGAAGAGAAGATATCCAGGTTGGAACAGCTTCAAGATGCCATGAAAAGTCTTTGACGAATTTGCATCGTACTTGTGCACACATCGTCAAAGACGATCCACCATCAAGGGGCAAAGATATTCCTATGATTCCATTAACACCCTCATTACCGACCATAACAGGAGAAGTGGAAACTCTGTTGAAACAAGTTGCATCGTTGGAAGAAAAATTTGTGACTCTGGAACAGCAGTCGATCAGCTTGACGGCAGATAAAGAGACTCTCACCATTCAAGTGTTGACAATACAGACGAGAGTAGATGCAGTGATAGCAAAAGATATCGATACCAGAAAAGAGGATCGACAATCTAGTACTGAGCAACATGAAGACGTCCAAGAAAGTGGACAACATGTCGAAGTACGTTCACAACGTGGAGACATACTTTGCCAGTTTACAGACAAAAACTTCAAACAACAACTTAGATTTGATCCAAGTACAAGGAGATTTACAACGCAAGTGACGGATTTGAAGTCTCAACTGGACAAATGTGTGAGGGAGTGGGATCGAAACTAAGGGAGCCTTGCAGAGGACATTTGAAGAATCGGAGCATGATAGAGACACTTCAAAAGGACATGGATCTAGAAGCCATCAAGAGGTTGGATGCAATGTTGAAAATGAACACTCAAAAGATCAACAGCCACTCAGCCAACATAAGAGTTGGAAGCAGAGTCAATAAATGTCATCAAGGAAAGGTTGACAATCCTCCAGATGCAGATCGGTCAAGTGATGGAAAATCCTCATGGCTCTGGAACGATTTTTGACAGGCTAGAGAAATTGCACAACTAACTAAGTATGACAGCAGAAAAAGAAATGGTTTCTATTTCGGAACTTGCAAACAAGATAATGGATGAACTTTATGACATGTTAGTTTCTTTCATTAGACGTCGCACATTCATGGACAATTTTTGCTGGTCAATTTCAAACACACTGGAAGGTCTTTGTGCCTTTTGACCATTCACCATCACATTGTAGGACTGATACATCCGTCCGCTGCCAACCTCTAACCGAAAGGCTTGAGAGATTTCCGAGAAGAATTCCACTTCAGTCTCAGCAACAGTAGAGCATCTCAAGCCAATTCCAAAGGAGGCAGAGGTCAGGTTGTCCAATTTGAAATCCCCAAAGGAGAGATACGTCACTCCTTGATAGAAATGAAGAGGGCAATAGTAGACCCAGACCAAGGTATCATGCACTATTTTAGAGCAGGTTACAACAGTCACCACAGATGAAAGGGGTATGCCACTGCCTATCCAAAGAAGGACAACAAGATTGTGGAAGTGTGGAACGTTCTACCTGAAGAAGGTACTCTCTAATGTCAGAACACTGCAAAAAACATCCTAAGTGTTTCGATGTGAGTTCTGTAACTAAACCTGTAGACAGAGTTTACGTGGAAGAGTTCTAAATGTACGAGCGCATAGTAGACAAGTATGGGCCATTTCACAGAGACAACTTGCTGTTGAGGGACGACTTGGAAGACAACAACAGATACACTCTCTACGTGATGAACAGTTCTCAGAAGCAGAGGTTCGTGGATGTGCTCACAATAAAGAAGGAGAAGATCAAACAGACGGTGCCGTGGTACAAACTCTATGACAGGTTCTGCTACAACAAGTTGGAGTAAACACCCGACATGTATTAGCAGGGCTCTAACATGCTTACTTCTTTTCTTGACGTGAACCAAATTCCAGTTTTGGAGTTCTGTTCCAACCTGAAGTCCATGCTTGATGGAGGCAAAGGAAGAAAGAAAAACACCATGATGATATGGGGACCTTCTAACACAGGAAAGTCCTTTTTCGTAAGGGCACTCAAGAAAGCTCTCATATTCACTTCAGACTTGGTGAGATCTACAAACTTCAAGTTTTCCTCATTTGCCAACAGCAGACTGATACACTTCGAAGAATTTGATCCTAACACTTTGTCTCCCTGTTTTCAAAGCACTCTCAAGAACCTATTTGAAGGAGACGAAGAACTTGTCGACGTCAAGTACTCCAGGCCCATAAAAGTCTACTCAGTACCCATCATAATAACTACAAACTATGATCCAGAAACTCTTCTGCGTAAGCTCTGTGACAACGACGAACTGTTGTAGAAAGCTTTTCTTAACAGAATCTACATCCATAAGTTAGTCAATTGCAATTTTTGTGTTATAATTTATTTCTTTATCTAGGTTCGAAGTCACATTTTGCAACCTGAATATGGTGAGCATCCATCCTCAAGTGATAATAAATTTCATAAGAAACAGCGGGGAAAGCACAGTAGTAAATCCCAATAACGAATCTGCTACTACTCATTTCATCAGCGAATACAACAAGTTCGTGTCATACAGACCCGAAAACCATATAAACACCTTAAGGATAGACGTACCTACAGATGATTTGGATGCTGAAATAGGCCTCATTGAAGATGCAAATCCCCCTTCTTTGTAGTAAAATCTTAGACATGCTGCTTTAACTATATGCTTAGTTTATACTTTTGTTATTGCTGATTTACACATATGCCACTATTACTATTGTATTGTTATAATTTTGTATCTTCAAATTTTATTAATAACAAGACATATGAATTTAAAACAAAATTAATGTAAATCATACAATTTTTGTAATTGTGAACTAAATAAAGGATCTCCAAAAGGATCCTCACGATAAGGTTCATCTTTAATGTACTGTTCTTGCTTAACTGGTACTATGACTTGCTCAGCTGGGTACAGTTCGTCTGGGTTTCCCTCTGTCTTTATCCTTTGCAAAATCATAGTTGTGAGGTAGTTGGAATCTCCTAAGAGTTTTGCGTTCTTAATTTCTATTTCTTTGACAGCTATTTGCCACTTTTGTTCTTTGCTTCTGATCGCTCCCTTCTTTTCGTTAACTTCGTGCATGCCCATGTACTTGGTTTTAATGTTGGCTTCCCTCTCCGACTCACTCTCACCGTAAGTTGCTTCTAGAGGGTACGAAACATTGAGTCGAGACTTGACGCTACGAGCTCTACTCTTGTCATGTGTAATTTGAGCTTTGATTTGTTCTTTGTCTACATCGAGACCCAATTTAGTACGATTTTGAAACATTTCAAGCATTTAATCTGCAATTTTAAGATAGTCGTGTTCTTGAGCATCGACTCTGGGCTCAAGCTTCTCCTCCTTCATTCCTTCTATGCCTTCATCCATTATTTCGAACATGTATTTCTCAGTTTCCTTCATTTCCTCTTCAACTTCTTCTTTGGGAGGCAACACAACTTCGTCCAGTTCCTGAAGGAAATTCTTGTGTTCCTCCTCTTGAGACAAATTACGTCTTCCTGTTTTTGAACTGGAAGTTCTCTTTCCTCCCTTTCCCTTTCGTGCTGCTCTTGCCTCGTCAAATCAATCCTTTCACATTGCGGAGATCTCTCTTTAGCTTCCCTTTCTTCATAAATTTTGTGTTGCTCCGCAAGTTTTCTTGACTCTCTTTCAAGTTGCTCAACATAGGGATACTCCACCTGTGGATAAAGGTCTTCAATGTTCTCTACTCGATTGGGAATCTGTTCGAAAAACTCTTCCAGTCCTATTTCTCTTTCGACACCAGTATGTTCCACATTGCGTATGATGTTATATTCTTGTCCCACTTGGGCCAAAAGCTCTTAAGGAGTGGCTTGCATTATCCTCTCTTCCCCAGAAGGCATCTCAACCTTCACCATGCCCTTGACGTTTGCTTCCACTTCCTTTTTAACTCCAACCTTTATCTTACCCTCTTCCTTCGGAAATGACTGCACTTCCATGGCGGTGATCTTAACATCACCCACGTCATCCACAGGCAAAGGTGGCATCATCTGAAGACCAAATGTGGTAACAAACAAAGCTTGAGGAGCTTCTTCTAAAGGTTCAAATATACCTTCAAGCTCCTCCTCCTCTTCCTCATCAATCGTAGGCAACGGGGAAGGCATCATCATTTGGGTATGAGGATTGTATCGCATAGTTCCCAAGCCAGACAAACAAACCAATTCAGTTGGGGGATTGTACACTAAAGAAGGTTGCTCTATTTCTACTTCTGTAGGTGTAGGTATAGGTGTAGGCATAATGGTAGAACTAGGTGTGGGTACGGTAGAAGGTGTAGTGGGTGTAGGTGCAGAAAAAGGAGACAAAGACAGTACACAAGGAGATTGTGGAGGAGGAATGAAAGCAGAATGATGATAAAATGTCGGTACGTGCAAAAGTGTAGATGTTTGTTACTGAGTAAATAATAACAACAAGACAAAATGCAATGTCACTCACAGGTATGCTTGAATAAAAAGATCTAGTGCGATGTGCAATAGGACTTGTTCCAGGTCTTGTCACTGGACTGTACGGAGGTACAAAACCAGACAAGCCTGGACCTATGTGGGTGAAGGAGTAGGAGTAACATATGTAAGCCTAATTTAGTCCTAAGTAAATTTTGGTAAGCAGACCTAGTTCCTGTACTAAGGCTGTACATACCTGGTGAATTACCAATCAAAGAAGATGTCGTAGCTAATGGTGCAGGGGATGGTGGGTATCCACCCATAGCTGCAACTCCGAGACTACCCACTGAGGACAGATTTTCAGTCAAACGAAGTCCTTGCCAATGAGACACCAAGTAACGATTCTGATACCTCCAATCATCAGCTGCTCTCAACACTTCGGGCCTCCACACAGTTCTCATCCAGGCGTGCTTTCTGCATTCTCGTACGCATGAACTATCTCCGCTTCCATGTTGACCATCTGACCCTGATCTAAGCCAGTAATGAAACCGGATATTATGTGAAAGGAATTGCAACGCATACCCCTCAACACCTCGTAAGTGTATCTACCAGACCTGGACACTCGAGGCGTGCAACTGGGATGGTACTGAGCCTTTCAGGTCAAAAAGAGAAGTTTGTCTGATAAAGATCATGCTCGGGATCTGTCACACCGTATCGCTGTCCCCTTTGTCTTGTTGGCTTATCTACAGCATACTCGTACCCAACAAAACTCAGATATTTCGGAAAGTTGAATGATGTTGTTATCTCTGTGACCAACTATCCCACAGTGTAATTTCTTTGCAGGGACACATCCCCAGCAGGCCTCTGATAAGTAACATAGTCTGCAGACTTCTGCCTCCACGATCCAGCTTGCGCGCTCACAGTTGTTTGCCAATTTCTCTACTCAGCCATTTTCAATTCAAAAAATTAATTCTATTTAAAGTGCATACACATTACAAAATAAATGTACTAGGTGTAATGCAGTTTAAAGTGTATTAACCAGACACAGTATATTCAGCATCAGGATAATATTCATACATGTAAGTAGTTGTACCAAACACAATGTTCGTAACCCTTGGTATGTCTTACAACAGTCTTGGTAATTTTGAGGAGTCACAGAACCGTTCGTTGTAACACCAGTCCAAAATGGACCAATATCAGGTACTATTGAATAACCATCTTCTAATTCCCGTGGGTCTTCATATCAATGGAAGGCTTCTGTTGCAAAATGTAAGGAAGATGAATGACAGTATGAAATTGTTATCCCGATCTCTCACCATATGCCCAACCAAAGTATTTAATAAAAACATACTGCAACCTTCCAGCATTACCATTGTTGATGTGAGTGTAAATAAATCTCTTGTGGGGATAATTTGCATGATCCCGAATCCACATAGCAACACCTAAATAATTTGATTGAACCTTGTACATTTCGTTATTCTTTTCAAATGTCAAATTCCAAACATACTCTTTTTGAAGATTTGTATCATTTTCACATGGAGGATTAATAGCTATGTAAAACTTCTGATCATTCTCATGTCTAGAAGTGGATCCCCAATCATTCTTGTGTTTCGTCAATGCAATAAACAACTCATTGCTTTCTGGTGTATAGCTTGCATCATCATTCCATAAGGCTTTTAGCGGAAACTGCCCTACGACCAAAACACTATTGCCATCTTGAAAAGTTGCAAAGTCATACAAACGAATTTTCTCCTTCATCATAAACTTATAATTAAATTTTGTGTCAGCAATGCTGAGATCAACATCAACTCCCATGTTAAAAGTACAAGCTGATCCAACTCCTTTACAATCATTGGAGTCCACAACAAAATCAATATGCGTATACCACGGAAAGTCCTTTATATTTAAAGGAATTGTAGTAGCTATGTCATCCAAAAAATAGATGTCACCAGGCTTTGAATGACTCATTTGTTGCATTTCCACGAACAATTTAGACAGACATGCAGTGTTGTCATGTATAGTATTAGCTAAAGTCTTGTAAATCTGTTCCATTGTACGAGTAGCATTTACAGATGTCAATGCTGCTTCTCTTATTTTCCCAGCATTTTTAACCCAACCTTCATCTGTACCATTTCATCTGTCGTATTTTTAGCCATCTTATCATTGTTCGTGCTTTGCATTGAAATAGCACCAGCACTAAAAACATCACAGTTACTATTCGTAGTACTAGCAGTATTATAAGCAGATTGACTAGTGAATGCAAAATTCTCATATGCAACTAAACTTGGACTCGTAGATGAGTAAGGTTTTGAAGGTAATGTATAAGTTTCATTCATTTGTATCATTGATATGCCCTGATTAGACTTGGTAGCAACAGGTAATGTCAACCCTAAATGATTATCACTACTTACTGCTGCCGATTGATTTCTAACATATGCTTCAAATCCATAAACTGCTGATGGTTGATGACTCGTTGGTTTTAACATTTCCATAATGGTCGATGCTGGAGTCTTCTCTGATTCCATAGCAAATCCAGTAACTTCAACACTGCTTCCATCTGTTGCTGTTGTAACTTGTGGTTGAGAACCCATCAACGCAAATTCATCATTGTCAAATAATCGTCCTCTTCATGTCCTTTCAAAGCCTGCATAGAAAACAACTTCTTACCACTCTTAAAAGCCAAATTCCATTGTACTTTTGATGTAAACTCTTGTAATACTCAGTCTTATTCTTCAAAAACATGTCAGGAGGTGTAGGTACCAACAAAGCTGGCAAAAACTGTTGTACTGTAGCACTGACTTCATGTGCAGTTGAAAAAATGCCATGAACAATGTCATCCAATGACACTCCCATTGACACAGCCTGATAACCCTTCTTGTATTTTGTGAGTACCTTGCGATCTTTTTGACTGTTACAATACAAAGTACGAGCATTCTCCCTCTTAAAATAAACGTCACAGTGCATAGCAAAATTTGCATATTTCAGCAGGATTATCCATATGTACTTTATCCAAAGACCTGTGATGTTACAATTACACTACAACAGGTAAACACCACGCTTCATAATTTGACGTGCATGAAGGAAACGTGGTGAATTTGTATAAACTTCTTTGGAAACAAATCACAATTCCAAGTTAACATCAACATCATCATCAGAAGTGATCAAATCATAATCAGGCAACTCATTTTCTTTCATGTCTTCAGGATCGGGATATATCACCTCCCCTTTATTATCTTCCTCAAAATCTTAATAATCAAAGAAGGGAGACTCTTCCAATGCTAAATCATTCCAATACGTAGCAATCCAATTCATCTTGATATCACACACAGTTCTGGCTATGTTTAACTGCTGTATGTGTCATTGATGAAGAACATACTGATGCTATCTTCTCAGGACAATGGCTAAGACAAGATCACAAACTTCAGATGAAGGTATGCTTGAGAAAGAGAGAACTATTTATAACATTGTTATTTTCGTCCTTTTAGCCTCTATGTAATAATTATGATGATGAGGGTCTTTATTATATAATCATTGTAGTAACTTGTGTGGAGAATGTGATTGTGTACTACATTATTACAAATGTACTAATAACAATGAATGATAAGTGAGAACTTAACTAACGTGAGTAACAATGACCTCTATCTTTCTCCAAATGTTTAAAGAAGAAGCTGTGAAAGTGGATCTTCATGAAGGGTGTGGTCATATCAAACTCTATTGGACTATATCATTAGCTGACTCTTGTTCTTTGAATAGAATGGTTGAATTATAGGATGTAAGGAAATACAATATAAATATTCACTGATAAACACCATAGCAACATATGTGTACATCCTAAATTCCCCATTTTGTTATAGAACTAATTGACATTAATTGATTAGTAATTATCCTAGCAACAGTATCCATGACAACAGTGTCTATCTATATTACAGGTGGAGGTAAAGGTGCTTGTAGGTTTTGTGGTACTACCAGTAATACTGGTCTATTAGCTATTAGTAATGTTTGTAGTGATCCCAAATATTAAGAAAGAGCTAAGTCTGTTTGTGATAAGTCAATGTTTGTAGTCATCTCCATTGTGGAGTAAAAGAAGAGAAAGAGTGTCTCCTATGTCTTCATGGGTGTGGCCCTCAAGATGAATCCACCCACCCTTCATTAAAGAGATACTGGTGATATGTATATGTATATAATATGTTATACAGAAGAGGGACTGTCGTGTGCTCCAACTATCCAGTTAGAGTGTGGTCTTGTTTTTCATTATCAGTGTTGCTCTCAGTAAGAAGTGGTCTGGACAAAGGAATATCTTCAGGTTTATGTTATGCTCCATTTGTGAGGTAAGAGTGTAGCAGCTGTCCATTTTAACTGTATACATTTGATCCATTAATCTGTTGTCCATCCATTCTATTATCTCTGCTAGTCCATTTTGTAATCATCAATCTATTTTTCACTATACAGGACAAAACTCATAGCTCATCTTCATCTCTCAGATGTGACCACAATGTGCTTGGTAAAGCACATTGTGCTAGTGCTATTTTGCTGAGTTTGTTCTAACATTGGAGGTCAGGTAATATATTGTTATGTACTTCACAGGATCATTCTCATTACTGTAAGAATGGAAATTAGTCTTCTTTTTAATGTTGTATAGATATGTCCAAAACATGGGACTGATTTCTTGAAGTGCAAATGTTGTTCTGTGTCCGTGTACTTCTGTTTGCTCCCATCCACTTTTTGTAACCCACTTCACAATGATTTCCTTACTTTCTGACTTACTGTCACTATGTCTAGTAATCCTACAAAATGTGCTACTAATCTACCAGTAGATAATCCTAGACTGTCTGACACACCTACATGATAAGAACTGGTAAAATTACTTACACCACTAGCAGAATGTTTGGTACTCATCTACCAAGTCTACTATTGATGAAATATGATAGAAATGTTTTGAAAGCAGTAGATTTCTATGAAGGTGAGTACAATGTATAAGTTAAAGATTGTTATAAGTGTCTTCATCTTTAATTATTAAGGTACAGACAATGAAGATGCAAAATTACAATTAGTTGATAGTGTAATGAAAAAAGATGACAATCAAGCCAGATATACTGTAAAATAAAATAAGTATTTTCAAATAATAATCAACAACCACCTCGTTTTAATAATATTTCAGGCCAGGGGTTGTGGTTTTCACTCTTTAAGTGTTCTTGAGACTGATCCATAAACTGGACCAATTAGAAGTTCCTTTATTCAAGGTCAGGTGACAATCACATAACATGTAAATATATACAATATAATTACAAGTCATATTATAGTCCTTATGTCCAGCTCAATGTCAACATGATGTCCACATTATTAGATGTTACAGTTTTGTCTTTGGAGTGTGTACTCAGTAGTGGACCAACAATAGAGACTGTTGAAATTTTCTCATCATCATTCTTAGTCTCTAATTTACTACCAACTACTATAGCTCATTTAGTATCTATTGCTTCACACCAACTCAGGTATTGTATCTATTTGCCCATCTGTGATCTGTCCTCTTTATCCATTCATCCTTTAATCCATCCATTAATACCTTATGCTGGCTTTCTTTAGTCATTAGTAACAGTATTGGATATGATACAATGTAGACTTCTTGTTGTATCTTCAACTGTACAAGAACTTAAAAATATCCTTGGAGAAACAAATGGCTATTTAGATGCTAAACTAACTGATTATGCTTCAGTTGAAATTGATCACCCTTGCAAACAAGCCTCAGTCTCACATTTCAGAGTCCAGTGTCCAGACCAGGTTTCAGAAGATAAGTCTGGAATTTGATCCTAAATGTAGTTTTGCACAAAATGAAGACAACTGGCCAGTTTGCTGACTGCATAAGAAAGCCAGTGATAGTGAAGCTCCACCCACTACAGAGACTGTATCATCAATGACTGTTATTAATTTGGACCATATTCTTGCTAAACATGTTCTCATACCAAGTATGTCCTGATTCCTGAACTACATATGGCACTAAAAGAATCCATTTCTTTACTTTTCTGTTTATCCATTCATTCAAACACTATCCATCCATTCATATAACCACCCATCCATTTGTCCATCTATCTGTTCATTCAGCCAGCCATCTAGCCATTCATCCATTTATCTGTTCATCTATATAATATTTATTTAATTTCGGTAATAAAGTACATATTATAGTTAATATTGAAACAGAATATGAGAAAAGAAACAAATCCAATCATTATTTCATCAAATGTCAACTTTTTGGTTAAGAATGATCAAATGAAAATCTTGTCATCAAAGTACATACATCACTATTGTCTTAATACTTAGTACAGAAGTAAATGACACTGTATTTTTATATTTACAGGACACATTAGTGGAGTTAATTATTAACATATTATCTGATGGTAAACTCAAGGTCTCCTCTGATGATGCTATGAGCAACAATCTTAGTAATGGATCTATTGAAACCTTCTAACCTCAAAATCACTCTTTTCTACCTCAAAGTCAGGTATTTTCTAACATCTAATAAAGAAAATCAATGTATCGTTACATCCTTCATTCATCCATCAGGTATTTGATGGTATTTGGTGGTCTCCTGTTATCTACCACTCAACCCAAAGAAAAAGAAAAAGAAGAGACAGGTTTTAACTTAGAACAAATAGAAGAAGAACCTTCTTCAATGATATATGTTCTCTGCAACAAGAGTCATCTCTGGTCTACTAAGGTAGTCTGTTAACATATCACAGACACTGTTGACACTGAAGCGTCACATATGAAAACACTATTGAAAAAGAGTCTCAAGATCTAGAAACAGACATCACCGAAGGTAGCTATGCCAAACTAGCCATGATTGCTGTACTATTGAGTCATAGTAAAGGGCCTAATACATATTGTTATGAATTGTTGACTATGTTAAAGGGTCTGAGTCAGAGTGATTTAATTATTTGTCTGGACAGAGCCAGTTAATACAAGATCTTGTATCTCTTCTACAAACTAGCTTCTGCTGGAATTAAACTACAAGTAAGAAAGCAGATATACTGCAATAGTGAGTAGTCCCTCTGTCTATTAATCTATCCATTCATTTAAAGCTATGTATTTAGCTGTTTATTTATTTATCAGTTTATCTCCTGTACCATAACAATCCATTTAATCACATACATGTACATGTACCACTATACACACATAATTATTCTATATTATTCTCTCAATTTCCAATAGATATGTTCTCTATTATGACATATTCTGCCATATATTAAACCAAGAGACTTTACTGCAATGACTGACCAACTCTGGATTACAGTGCTGTAACTACTAGGTGGTGAAAAGTCATTTATTGTAAACATTGTCAGTTAAATGAGTTTTGGAATCATATAGTTCTACTTTACTAAACAATAAAATCCCAAATGCTAACACTGAATATAGCTAGAAAAGAAAGAAATTTAGTACAACTCATGACATTTTTTACAGTGAAAGGCAAATTATTATTGAATACTAAACAAATAAGAAAGGGTCAAGAAATTATGAGAGAGATACTTTAAATAGTTCTTCTGGCAGAATCTTTCAATATTTCTAAACTGATTTTGAGCTAATCATTTTATAACACATTCTGTTTTGGAATAATAACACCATAAACTTATAAATAGCATAGAAACAACTATCAATATGTATGGTTAGCTATGACAACTGTGATCTCAAAATAGTTTATATTGTACATATTCAAAAATTTTAAAACCACTAAATCTATTAAACATTCAAACAATAGCTTATCATCTAGAAAACCAACACGTACATCTTTTGAGAATCTATTCGACACACAACAAGTGGTTGATATTTTAATTAAGAGATAGCAACAATGGCAACAAAATAATTGTGTGATGTAGTAACGATGTGTTAGAAATAATGGTATAGTGGTCCATGAAAGAATAGATGATAGAGCTTTCAGAGTTGATATTGTGTCGAATTGGTGCCAATTTAAAAGGCACAATGCCTCTAGTAAAAGGCTAAGCTAATGTTTGCTATTAACATCTTGCTATTGGATGAAATGAGAAGTCCTGACTCCCAATGGGAAATTCTGCTTCGTCTGCAGCAAGTTATTTCCATCCATATGGACTTGTGAAAATTAATTTATGCTATAGAACTCTTAATAGTTTGTGCACTTTGAAAAACACTAATAGATGCACGCTGTGACTTGAAAACTTGTATATTATAATGATCACAATTATGTGTCCCAATATCTTATTCATTAAGGGGATAAGAGAAGACAGATACTGCACCATCAGTACAGTGAAGGCTATCTGGTAATATGAAACAATTACTACCAAAGTATGTAGTATGAATAGCAACACCTATATGAAGTGTTATGTAAAAATAATTGTTAAAGTGAAAGTTTAATGAATACAGATCCTTGTAGTACACAAGTATTTGGCCTTCTTTAGACACATCATTTTTCCAATGTCTGATATCTAGTCTGATGCTTTTTTGTCCAGTAACAAGTCAGGCTGCTGTGACATGTTATCTTACATAGACTTTAAAAAGAAATAATTCAGTTGTTAATACAATTAACTCTACAAGCAATGACCATAAAATTATCTAAATAATGGCAACCAAGTTGAATAAAATGTCATAACTTCAGGAAGAAACCCTTTAATTCCCACATCAAACATGTAGATAATTGTATTTGGTATACACAGTATTTTTATTGCAGCAATCAACTGTTCTATCTGAAGTATGGCTAATGTCCAGCTTCCTTCAGAGATGAAGTGTATCGTTTTCTATGCTTCAAGTAAGGAAACAGTATGTGCTTACTGTCTATAATACTAATATAACCAATCCTTAGCGTGATAAGAGCCTATAGATTGGAGACACGCCCATTACCAGAGATAAGAAGTACTGGTGAAGGTCGTAGCAGTTGGAATTTGTGCTGGTTATATGAAGTGCTATGCAAGTGCACCATATCATGGGGTAAATGTTGGCAGATGTGCACTCTGTCGCTAGGTTTTGAACAATAATTTTATTGAACTGATTGGAAGTACAAAGGATCACAACAAAACAGATATAGAGAACAACAAGTGACCTCAAAACTCATCAACACCTAACTTAATTACATAAACAATAATCAACACATACAGATGCACTTATTACACAACTGCCTAATTATATACAAGTAGAGTTATTAACAACAATAAATTGCATGGATGGATATAATTTGCTAATATTTGTGAAGTGATGGATGTTATAATTTGTTAATAATTTTTTTATTTCATTTATGAATTATTGTCAACAATATAGGTAGTGATGTGTGGCGACAATATATCCAGCCTCCTGCTATCCCTGATCATTAATTTGTTGTTGTAGTTGTGAAACTTGGCAAAGGTCATTTTAACGATAGTCTAGTGTATAGTTAGTTGTGTATAACATTGATTCACACCTTTTGAATCCAAACTGTTACCAATGCATGATAAAGTATGGATATCTTCCCAGAAAAATAACACTTTCCCTTTTTAGGAGCAAAAGAGAAATACAATTTAGAGATTGGTGACTACACTGTGTCTGAAAACATTGTTCCTTGTTGGGATTGTCACTATTTAAGAGAGGAGATTACAACATGTGTAAGTTTTAATTGTACTTTCATAGGGAACACATTACATGTAGGTATTCCGCATGATGTATATGGATTCCATTAAACATCATTTGGTAAGCTTATATTCACAAATCGAATAAATGTTACAAAAAAGAAATAAACTTTATTATTTTATAGCCTTTTTGTGAGCTCAGCTTTGTGTTGTTTTGGTACTGCTGTAAATTATTTCAGTAAAAGATCAACAAACATTGATGCAATAATTAAAACTAGCATTAAAATTAACTATGACTAACTAACACTTACTTAAATTTTGCTATTGTAGTTTATAAGTAAAATCACTGTGATCATTGCCTTTAGGATTGTTAGGTATATACTACATCAACAAAACCTCTATAATACTACCTCACTTGATATTTATGGTATTAATTACATAATTAGTGAGGTGTTTGGCACTGTTTCATTCAAAGTTTATTGTAGTATAGTCATGTTAATTACAGCTGGTGGCAGATGTTGTTGTGTTTATCAAATAAAAACTAACTAAAAATGACATTGTACATTGTTTCAGTAAAATATTACTACTATTATTTTTAATCAATATACTAAAACTATAACTAAAATTCATTTCATTAACAAAAAAATATTACTTTTGATGTTCATAATATTATAGGAGCAATGGCTCAAGGCTATCAATCATAAGGTGTAGCAACAAAGGTAGTCTATCTTCCAAATATTATATTAATCATGGTAAATAGCACATTGTTTTGTTACAGACATTGAAAGGTGCAATAATTGTTTGCATACATTTAAACACATGGTTGACACTATTGTAGCACATTTTCTTCTGTAGATTTCTAAATCTATTTTTCCTGGGAAAGCTGCATTTATTGAGCCATTAGCTTGTTCTGTACATGCAGTTGAGCTGGTTAATATCAAGTTCAATGACATTGTGGTTATCTCTGGCTGTGGACCACTTGGTTCGGGAATGGTAGCAGCTGCCAGACTTAAAGAAGTTGATTGCTCTTGACTTGTTTAAGTGGAAGGTTAAAATAATCTTACACACAACACACACTGAACTAAGTATGTAGACTAGATACATGAATCCATATTCTATTCTTTAGTTGGATATTGCCAGTAAATGCGGAGCTTATATTGTCCTTAATCCCACTGAATGCAATGTTGCTGAGGAGGTGAAGAAACTTTCTGATGGATTTGGTTGTGATGTCTACATT
The DNA here is from genome assembly GCA_963965975.1 of Xestospongia bergquistia. Classification (NCBI taxonomy): domain Eukaryota; kingdom Metazoa; phylum Porifera; class Demospongiae; order Haplosclerida; family Petrosiidae; genus Xestospongia; species Xestospongia bergquistia. Next base: position 5,453,237 of record OZ014419.1, on the reverse strand, counting down.
GAAGCCACTGGTACTGTCCAACAGGGGTACATTTTAATAAAAAATGTAATTTGATTATTCTTATATCACAGACTTCAAATGACAGACATTAAAATTGTCCTCCTACCATGGAACTAAAATAATAGCTATTATAAAAAAATATTATAACCTATTGCTGACAATAATTAATTTGATTAGGTGAAGTTTGAGTGGTTGTGATCAACATTGGATGCTCTGTTGAAGTAGGTGGATCTTAAGACTTTTGTATGTGTTGCTGCACTTAACATGCATTCGATTCCTCATTTGAATGTGCTGGTGCAGAAAGCTAATTAATGTCCCATCAACACATGACACTGCTACAAGGAAATTTGTGTTATTTTGAATATGAGGCTGAGCTGAAACTCAATGTTTTTCTTAGAAAATGTAGGAAGAAGCATATAATCTACTGATGAAATATTTTTCAAGAAGTTGCTTTATCTTGGACAATATATACAGCTGTCTATTATATCTTCCAGCCATACTATGGTCAGTTTAGTATTGCCAAGTAAGATCAAAACAATGTCATTTGTGATATCAAATAAATCATTCCCAACTAATAAAACAGTATTGTCATTTGCAATATCAAATAAATCATTGCCAGTAGGTTTTACTATTATAACAATTTGTAATTCATCATCAGAAGAAAAAACATTTGTGTCACAGTCCTGATATTATTCAATGACGTTATGACTTACAACTATTATCTGGAATTATGCTGGCCAGATGATTGATTTCGTAAATCACTTTAATAGAAAACAGTTTTTAAGATAATTGCCAAAGCAAGTGAATAGTAATGTCTGATATCCAGGTTGTCTACATGTTACTATAGCATCTAGTTCGTCCCATCCAGTACTACACATGCTATCCCAGTATCCATCAAGACATACTTCTACTCTACACTCATGTACTTGACTTCCTTCAGACAAACCAATAGCACCACTATTTTGTGTATGACTCTGTCAATGATCATTATTAAGTTTATTATCAGTTTGACTTTTTTACCTGTTTGTATTTTCATTTGACATTCCACATCTGCTATGAAATCATCCTAGAAGTAAAAATGATTATCATAGTAGTAGGAGCAATTGCTCAATGATGTTTATTTCCAGTACAACCACTCGCTGTATACATAACCAAATCTTTTGAATTTACTATTCAAATATACATCCTTAATTGCTACTGACCCTAAATCAGCGTATGAAATAAATGAAGTATTCAAACACTTCATATAACTTTCAGCTTACATAAATCATAATATCCCAGCTGTCAGCATACTACTTTAGCATGAGAATAAGACCAATAATATGCTTCAGTTGGCATCCATGCCCTATCTGTAACGAACTAACCAATTGATACAATTGACAGTATCTTATTATATAGTAAAGAGAAACAGAATTAGTGAAAAAGAAAACGCATTAACTTCACCTAAGCAGTAGTCCCTATGATATTAGTATATGAGCTGCAGTAGCCATAGTCATGTTTTCACAATCAAATCAATCTCACACTATTGATGCAGTGAATGCCTTTCTTCAAAAAGGATGTATCAACTAAGACATTCCCTGATAACAGATATGTTAATTGAAACACATATATATAAAATTAATTATTGGTTGATTTAACCAATACATGGTTATACAGGTTGCATCTGACAAACTAATTTTGATCAAAATAATAAACATAATACTGTTTTAATTACTAATGTATTATTGCTTATGTAGTTAAATAAACAGTCCATTTATTAATACATTAGTAATCAAAATAGTCTAAAGTTTAATTTTCACATACACAACTTGTATAACCATGTTAACAATCAAAATCAAATAATCAATTTCTATAGTGGTGGATACAGACAATTGTTTACTCACAGTTACTGTTGTAATATCCCAATTGTTGACATATAACTCTAGCTTCCTGAAAATTAGGATGTAGCAAACCACGAGAAAAAGAAGTACCACCATAAATAACTGCATATAAATCCCCCACACTCCACCTCAAAATATTTGTATATCCTTCATTCGGACTATTTCCTCCAACTAGTCTGATATCTCCTTCAATACAGTATGTAGAGTCTGAAAGAATTAAAAGGAAGTCTACATTACTGTATTTGATTACCTTACTTATAACATTGATTAATATGGATAGATTGATAGATAGATTGGGACTACTTAGTATTGCAGTATATCTACTTTCTTGTTTGTAGTTTAATTCCAGCAGCAGTGTGTAGAAGAGAGGCAAGATCTTGTATTAACTTGCTCTATCCAAATAATTAAATCCCAGATCAGTCTGACTCAGACCCTCTAACATTATCAATAAATAGATGGATTGGATGAGAAAATGACATAACAGTACATCAATTTTCTTTACTATAGACGTTGGCAAATACCTGACTTTGAAGTAGAAATGAGTGACTTTGAGATTAGAAGGTTTTTAATAGATCCATTACTAAGACTATTGCTCATAGCATTGTTAGTTGAGACCTCAAGTTTACCATCAGATATAATGTCAATAATTAACTGCACTAATGTGTCCTGTAAATATAAAAATGCAATGTCCATTTACTTCTGTATTAAGTATTCTGTCCATTAGTAAGATGTATGTCTAAATGTACCTCTATCCATCAATCTGAGAGTCATCTTTGTGTTGTACATCTAATTTATCGTTTTTATGTCACTCTCACCGATTTTCAGAGATTCCCTCTTTCAGTAAAACATCTTACAACTTGCTTTGGAGGTTATTTCTCTCTTAATCTCTTCCATGCCAGAGAAAGTTTCACTGAAGTTAGTAAATACCTGACTACGAAGTAAAAATGAGTGCCTTAGTGACTAGGTATGGTGGAACTTTATTCATCTAAGTACCATTAGGCAACTTAATTGATGAAATTATTGGACGTAATTATTCAAGTAAAGAAGTGGTTCCAACATATGAATGGACACATTCACTTGCATATATTTGAGCCCCTCCCCTTCACTTGTACAGACAGCACTTTACCAATAACAGTCTAAGAGACCAAAGTTGATTGATAGTAGCAGCTGAATTAACTGCCTCAGTTATAGTACTGTAAACCAGAGGTAGTAGGACCTCTTATTCCTATCCTTCATTTAACAGTTGATGTCATCAATATAATAGCTTTATGAGTACAGAACTTTTTAATTGATAATCTACTAGTGATGTTGTCTTTATCTCCTCAGATCAACTTCAGATATCAAATGAGACAGATCGTCACACTATTCTTCAATCTATTTCAGTTCTCAGAATGAAAGTACTTCCTCAAACTGCACTGACCTTCGCAATCACTGAACCACAAATGCATTCATCTACATCACCACTACCAAACGAAATTCCCTTCACAAGCACAAATGCATACAGACACATGTCACCAGACACTGATGTAGCAGAGAGGCAAAGAATGGATGTGCTTAGAATGACAAGAAAGCAAAAATCTAAGAGTGTTGATGAGATATTACATGTAAGAGATCAAGAAAGTTCCATATGATACTACGAAGTGTCAATGTATTGCTAGAGCTAAGACCAAATCTAATTTTAGCACTAACTTGTTATGACTCTAAAAATGAAATTGTCCCACAATATAGCTTAACAAGCATTATTAATATTATTAGTGTGCCTCACCTCATGAATAAGTGTTAGACAGGAGATGTTGTGTACCAGCTCAATTTATATTGTATATTGCACATATGGGGGAGAGAGTAGTATATTGTGTTATTGTCATTATATTCTCATAGGAGCCATCTTTGTCAGTAGAGGACCACACTCCCCAGTGTGACACTCCCACAACACACTATCATATTTCATCTCACATGTTGGACATACTAAGAGATGAGAATACTTCCCTAAAGGAAGAATTAGATGTGTATTATGAAAGAGTTTGTAGATTGCAAAAGGTCGTTTAATAACTATTCTCATTCTTACTAATAACTTTGTTATAGTTGGAACAAGAACTGGAGCATCTTCGTGAAGCACATAGATTACTTAAAGCAACCACTTCTAGGAAAGAAAGGCTCGAAGTGGCTATGACAAAAAAGTTGGAGGAAGAACTTAGAAAATTCAAAGAGGGTAGTGTTCAGCAAAAAGGTATTTTAATTTTTTATTGAACTTTCCTTTTTCATACATGAGATAATGTTCTATATTTATGGAAAGGAATCTGTTTGTTTACTAACTTTTTGTTTACTTATTGTAATTTTCGTCTACTGATATAATGTATTGTTGAATTGATTGAAATACGTGTTAGAAAGTGAACATATTGATTCACTGCTGATAACTTATTATTGAATTGTTTTTCCTATTTAGGATAATCTTATGAAGCTTGAATTAGCTTGGAGAGATACCATGATTACTAAACTTATCAAGCAAAGTAAGGAATTTCAAATCTTTGTCTAAACACATTAACTGAACTAATAATTACTTGCTAAATTCTTATCAACTTTAATATTGTATTATTGTACTTATATTAACTAATTTTTGTCAGTGTACTGAATAGTACTTGTATTATGTATATTTTTTTGATGTTACAAGTTCTTGATACAGAAATAGTTTATTGTAGTACACAAAGCAAAAGGTAATTGTCTTTTTAAAGACTTTATACCGACTTTTGCATTACAATTCTGTTTACTTCTGTAAACATTATTAAACAAGTTCTATAGTTGCATGAGCTCATTCAGGTATAGTCATTATATTATCAAAATTATAACTGAACTTTTTTTACTTTATTTTTACTCAGATCAAAATGTGACAACTGCACAAGAGCAATTAGAGAAAGATTTACATTGTATGCTTTGAAAGTGACCAGTAGAGGTAGTAGTAATGATGACAACGAAGGAGAGGAAAATAACAAAGCTACCCTGATATCAGATGTAAGAGTATTTAAAATGCATTGTCTCACTTCTAGGGAATGTGTGTACATACACAAGTGTGTCTCTTTTTGTAGAGTAAAATGGCTTCCACTTACTTTGCAAGTCTCGGGAAACTTCAGTCCATCCTTTCAGCAATGTTGTCCTCCAGCCAGAAGAGGCAGCAACTTGAGCTACAACTGCAGAAACAACTTGAGGTATATGTAGAAGAACTTAAAGAAGGAAAGGAACAAGATGACAGTAAGAAAGGAAATATGAGCAAAGATGATGAGCTGAAAATAGCTACCCTTCAAGCTGATTTAGTTAAGGTATATTTTATTAGGTAAACACAATTGTGTATTTTGAGAAAAGCTGCCTTACATAATTTCATTTTTTCTGTTATCTCTATCAACTTTTTTACATTTTTTAGTTTGAACACAAGTGTTTAGAATTGGTTGCTGAGCAACAGTTTATATTGGATGCTACTGTAATACCGAGGTAAAGACATAGAAGTGACTGTTGTCTAGTGATAGAATAACTTTTTTAAAAGTTCCTTTGTTATTATAGTTATGTGGCTACAGTAGTGTCACACCCATCATGTCTCTATCCATTACAGGGATACAAAGATTGATCAGTTAGAAAGACAATTAAAAGAGAAGGAGAAAGAAAATTAAAGATCAGAAAATACTGTACATGAAACAGTTAGAGGAGGCTCAGAAGGATATAGCTAACTATTGAGAATAGGTGAGAGTAACTTTGTTTAGACCATTTTGAATATAATTATTGATCCAACCTCACAGAGTGTCATCGACTGAAGCTACAGTTAAGAAGAAAGATACACTAATTGAAACAGTTCAATGTCTACTTGAACCAGAAGAATCTGAAGATATGCCAGCTATCAATGGTATACCAGCACAATCAGAGACTACCTCTATAATTTAGTCTATTGGTAGACAAAAAAGCTTAGAAATTATTCCTACAAACTACAAAATGGTCATGCCTGTTTGATGAACCAGTTCCCCATCAAAGCCAGTATATTCACAATTGGACACCCAAGGGGAAAATCATTTAACAAATGATAATGTGGCATATGATAGAGGCCTCTCCTCTTAATTACTTAATCGTCTTCATCCTACAACAGTAGCATTAACTCCAGCCTTACCAACTTACATTTAACATATGCAGTCTCAAGGATAAAGAATGGTTTAATGAATGGACACACACATCATTCCTAGTTGGGAGCTAGACTGGGAGTTCCATCCATATCTCAGACCCATGTTCACAACCATATGGATGTCTCTTCTCACTCCTTTCCTAATACCCCTGAATTCCAACGAAGGAGGGCTAATTATCACCATGGTTACATACACCATCCCATTGTGTCAGTGGCAGGATCACAACAATGTAGTTCTCTACCAATTCATCAAAAAACCTCATATCCTATTGTGAAATCATTAACTCCTCCACCTGATTGAGTTACGAGTCATGTTTGCAATAACTCTATTCAACCTTTAATTCACTCTAGAACTCACAATGTTAGACCTTATATTTCTTTATCTGATGCCCAATTTTTACATTTTCATGACTCATTAGACTTTCTACTAAGTCCTTCTTCTCCTCCTAGTCAAGTATCTAATTTAGTGAGCTCTAACAGAGTGACTACCCACAAACACTCATCTTCCTTGCCTTTATCAGCACAACGACTGTTGGACATTTCTCATTATGGAGAAGGTATAAAATTGAAATAACAATCTTTTAATTGCTTGTTAGACTTTAGCACCTTATATACATATTAGCCATGTTTACTACAGACACTAAATCTTGCCTTTATATTATTATATAGTACATATGCCACACTCCTCCATATAGTATTTTTGGCAAAGAAAAATACTCAGCATGCCAATAGTTATGTAATTTTGCACTAGATTATGTGGATTCCATTTATGCTTGTGTAATGATATGTCTATATACTGTGGTATTGATGTTATGTTTTGAAGTATGCTAGATTACATTGCAATGAATAAAATTAGTCTGTCAGGTAGTGTGACATATATAATGTGTGTATGGGCAATGGATACATTTCTGTTTGGATGTTTTCTACCACACAAAGAAATAAAGCATTCATCAAAAACCTTATAATATTTAACAAGAATTCCCTCAAGATATACACCTAGGTGATATGAATGACGAGAGAAGATTATAATTTTAAGGATGTCTTTTGTCTAGAGTTAACCCATTTTTGCTTATTACCAATTTTTATGACTTCAATTTCACAGTGATATTCTTACTTTATTTTGTTATAACTCTCAAATTTCAAGATTTAGTATTCAAAATTATTATGTGAGGTGTTATTGAAGTAAAATTAAGACAATGTTTTAAGTAAAGGGGTAATACTTATGTTAAATAAGTTTTAGAATTTGTTCATTTGCATTTTTAATTGTCATCTGTAGGTCAGTCTCAAGATTCTGTTGTTCTAATGGAAGGAGGTCCTTTTAATAGTAATTCTAGTTATGAGAGAAATATCCATACATCCTTAAATTTATGATTGTTTTTAACAATATCTTTTTAAGTTTATCACTATCATTTTTATTCAAGGAACGTAATAATTATGATTTTGATTTAAAGAAGTGTTTTTTTTTTAATTTTTATATTCTTAAATTTATCTATCATCATAATTACATGTAGTAAAACATTAATAAATAGATTATAAATATATTATTGAGATTCAACCATTTTCAAGCCATAACTCGTCTATACCTACAAAACAATAATTTTTAGTAACACACAGGTTATAACAGGTTATATAGACCAGTTATCTCTTCTTCTCTTTCGTCTTTCCTTTGCCTTTTCCTTTCTTCCCTTTTTTGCCTTTTTTCTTGCCACTTTTACCATAAGGCCCAAGGTGTCTACGAACCATAACTCCCCTCAACCATGCTTGAAGCTATAAAGAACCAACCAATATATATGACTGACTAGCAATGTTGTAATACCTTAGTTGCTGCTTCATTCTCTTTCCTGTATTGTTCTTCTTTTTGTCTTTGTCTTTCTTTCATAGCACGATGTTCAACTACAACTTCTTCTCTTTCTTTGTACTACAATAACTGAATGGAAGTGTCTTATCAAATAAAGTTCACTTACATTTTTTGTAAGCTCATCTAATTTCTGAAGACCTGCAGCTTTCTCAGACTACAGGCAAATATTATCTAATGTCAGATTATTATTATAGTCTTTATTTCTTGGACATCAATTGTCTTCATTTCAAGATCTTCACCATAGCATGTCATCCAATACTCCACTTTGCCATCTATATACAATGCTGTCAATATATGTGCATGTACTAATGTAATCAGTTACAATGCTACATTGGCACATTCATTTAGTGGTAATGGATGTATTATAATTCTTACCTCAACATGTTTCTTTAAGTAGTTCTCAATTTCAGCATGTGCTCCTTTCTCTCCGTGTTTGCACTGGCTACATTGGACCCTTACCTTTATATAAGAGACAATGTTAGTGTGTTAACTTCAAGAAATTTATCTCTGATTGTTTCTTGACATACTTGTTAACAAGTCCTTTGCAATCTTTAAGTTACTGAAGTTGATCCTTGAAGTGAGCTATTTCTTCATCTAACTTCTACAAGAGAGAGATATAGAAGGAATTGAACTATAACAGTCTTGTTATTTAATAGATTGTATTTATACGATGTGGAAAGTATCACAACAATCTTACAACTATTTTCTCTTCTTTCTCTTTTCTAACTTCCAACAGTTGCTTCTTGAGTTTCTTTATCTCCTTTCTACAATCTTGTTCTCTAATTAACAATACAATTAACACAACAAGACAAATGTGTGCTCTATCTTCACAATCTCTTCCATTTCTCTCTTTTTATTTTGATAAGACGTCACACTACTTTGCAGGGACTCTATAGTACCAGTCTCAACTACCTCATGTAGTGTGTCCTTTATTATAGACATCAAAAATCTCTGTCTCATTTCAATTTCTCTAAATTATCAGCCACTGTTCTGACATTATTTGAGAGCATGATGAATCTCACATACAATAAACATAGGATACCTTGTGCAGCCATTGATAAACCATGCACCTCTTCTTTTGTTTGTTCTTGTTCATATCTTAATTTCTCAAATTATTCTTTTAGTTGGTACTGGTTCTCTAAAATTTCTGCCACAGTATCAGTCAAGGCCTGTCAAGACATAATAATAACATTATGCTGTATGTACTATAATTGTGTCCTGTTGAGTTAAGCTCATTTTATAGCTAATGCCTGCATGACAAAAAACAATGCTTTGTTGACTTTCCAAAATGTAATATATATTAGGAACTTTACAAGTTGGTTGGTCAGGTCTATAAATGGCCAGCGGTTCTAAATTAGTCCTTAACATAGCACCATTTGTATATTTGTATATATTAGTTGTTTACAAACCAGACTCCACTCATAGAGTACCTTATGTCAAACAGGGGAATGGAGTCTTGTTCACTGGACCACTATAGACCACTATATAATATGATTATGGATCTGTCATACTTACATCTACATTAGCTGATAGCTTTCCAAGTTCCAACAGTTGGTGTAATGGCTTTCAATACAGACAACTGATCAATACTATCTCTTAAGACAGCAACTATTACCTCTCTAGAGATGAAGAAAAAGTCAAGTTAAGTCTTTAGTTATATATTGAGTTAAACTTACCTTTCTAACAGAGTAAATGGCTCTGTATGTATATGTGAAGAAGATATTGTACTCTAGACATGCTTGGTCATCCAAGTTCAATGCTGTCGTCATGGCAACATTTATATTAATCCCTTGTCATTGAATATGGTATAATGGACGCTTTCTTTTGTATCTTCAAAAAAGAAATCTTTTTAAGAAACAAACGGCTATTTAGATGCTAAACTAACTCATTTTCCTTTAGTTGAAACTGATCATTTTTACAAAGAAGACTTAGTCTCACATTTTAGAGTTCTGCTAGCCAGGTGCAATGGACAAGTCTAGAATTGGTCCTAAATGTGGTGACAACAAGAAAACAAACTGGCCAGTTTGTTCATTCTGGCGATAGTGAACCTCCACAGATACTGTTGTATCATCAGTTATTACCACTGATTAATGATTAGTATTAATTGATGGATGTTCTGATTTTGAGCACTTTGAATTAAACTCTCCTGCTAGACTGGTTTTCATACCAGGTATATCCTGATTCCTGAATTACAGATGTCACTAAATGATCGATTTCTTCACTTCTCTGTTTATTTATTTATGTACCGCCATTCATCCATTCATATAACCAACCAACTATTTGTCCATTTATCTGCTCATCCATCCATTCATTCATTTGGTAAGCCAGCCACCTATCCATTTATCCAATAATCTATAAATATTTATTTATTTATTTTATTTAGGTAACAAAGTACGTATTATAGTTAATGCTGAAAAATGATACCAATTATTATTGTCTGCATGTACATGTACCATGTGTTGCTGCCCAAGAGGTAATGACATGACTTAATTCTTTTGAGTATATTCTCTCTCTCTCTCCCTCTCTCTATAGATGGTCCTGGTATATACAGCATTGTTCAATGTGGTCATAATATTTGTTCCAAACTTAATGCGAAGGGATCTCCCGTTGACTAGTCAGCTATTGGACAAGTTGTATTATATTTGACAAAGATCAATAAAGAAGCTTGTAAGATTCTGGAATGTATTCCCATACTGTGATTAGTAGCTAATATAATACATACATGTATCATCTGACACACACACACAGACACAGTTCTGGCTATGTTTAACTGCTCTGTGTGTCATTGATGAAGAACATACTATTGCTATCTCCTAGGGACAATGGGTAAGACATGATGGCAAACTTCATATGTGAAGGAAGAGAGAACTATTTATAGCAATGTCATTTTCATCCTTTTAACCTCTATATATAATAATTATGATGATGGTGAAAATAAAGCTCTTATATTATGTAATCATTGTGAAAAATGTGAGCATGTGCTGTATTATCACAAATGTACTGATAACAATGAATGACAAGTGGAACATAGCTGATGCGAGTGACAATGACCTCCATCTTTCTCCAAATGTTCAAAGAAGCTGTGAAAATGGATCTTCATGAAGGCTGTGGTCATATCAAACTCTATTGGACTATATAATTAGCTGACTCTTGTACTTTGAATGGAATGGTTGAATTCAAATTACTGTAGGAGGTAAGGAAATACAATATAAATATTCACTGATACTGTTAGTCTCTAATTTATTACCAACTACTATATCTCATTTAGCTTCACTACAACCCAAGGTATTGTATCTGTTTGCTCATGTGTAACATATCCATTCATCATTTAATCCATTCATCAATCTGTGACCTGTTCATTCATTCATCTATCCATCTGTCCATCCATCCATCAATTACCAATGTACTTTGTCCTTACTTTATTTAATCGTCATTATCAATATTGGATATGGTACAATGTACACTTTCTGTTGTATCTTAAACAGTATAAGAACTTTAAAATCTTCTTGGGGAAAGAAATGGCTGTTTACATGCTAAACTAACTCATTGAATCTTACTATCATTGCAAACAAACCTCCGCCTCATATTTGAGAGTCCAATTTCCAGACCAGTTTTTCAAGGTAAGTCTGGAATTAGAAACTAAATGTGGTTGTACAAGAAGAAGACAAACTGTGGCCAGTTTTTTTAATTCTGCATAAAGAAAGGCAGTGATAGTGAAGCTCCACTCACCACAGAGTATCATAGTATTAATTGAGACAATCTATATTTCTGATTTCAACACTTTGAATTAGACATTCCTGCTAGACTGGTTCTCATACCAGGTATGTCCTGATTTCTGAACTACATATACCACTAAAATAATCCATTTCTTGACTTATCTGTTTATCCACTCATTGAAGCACTCTCCATCCATTCATATAACCACCCATCATTTGTCCATTTATCAGTTCATTCAGCCAGCCATTCATCCATTTATCCATTAATCTACATATTATTTATTTAATATAGGTAATGAAGTACATATTATAGTTAATACTGAAACAGAATATGAGAAAAGAGACAAATCCAATCATTCTATCGTCAAATGTCAACTTATTGGTTAAGAATGATCAAGAGATAGCAAACACGTGATAGTCATGTGAGAATCATGTGATCATAATACAGATGTCATGTGAGAATTATGTGATCATAATACATATGTCACTACTGTTTTCTCTCTTTAATGTTTGTCTTTGTTGGAGAAAGAGTTTGTTAGCTATGTGCACTGGTAAAATCCTCACTGAAGATTTTAACCATCCATATCCTGGTCACTGAAATAATACATGATGCCAGTTATTATTGTCTGTATGTACCATGTGCTATCATCAACTAGTGTACTTTGATTGACCTCTCCTTTTTTAATAGAATTACCTGTTTATCCTAATGATACTGAAAAAGCTGATATGAGAATTGTTCTAGCTGCTGTTCAAGAGGTAATGATATCACTTAATTCTTTACAATACCCTCTCTCTCTCTCTCTATTTATATATATATATTTATCTATCTATCTATCTATCTATCTATCTATCTATCTATCTCTCTAGTTACTTCTTGGTTCTGTAACTCAACAGATGGTTCTTCTGTCTGCATGTACATGTACCATGATGATACTATGAGCAATAATCTGAATAGTTGATCTACTGAAACCTTCTAAGAATCTCATTAAGAACATGTGATAATGATAAACCTCATTCTATACTATGACATAAAGTAGTCAAGCTATTTACAGCCTCCATTCATATTGCTAACCAAAGGACTTTGGAGTAAGAATGGATAAATAGATGTATGGATGGGTGGGTAAATTGATGGATGGATTGGTAGATTGATAGATAGATTGATTTAGACTTTAAACAGAGGAATGGATTTGTAGATAAGTAGACGAAGAGAGAGATTTAGATAAGTATTTAGTGTTTCTATCTACTATCATATAAAAACATGTAAAATAGTCATCTCCCACTATTAGACCTAACAAAGACAGCCTGAATATTTCCATCTACTGTAATTTTTTTTTTAATTGCTAATTATGGTGTAAGTTGGTTACTATTCATAATGGTTGGAAGACTCTCATAGTACCCGAAGTTGATGAACAGCACAAAGTTGTACACTTTGAGATACGAGGTAGACAAGTTGAAATACCTAATGAACCTTCTACTATGCCTGTTCAACTACTACTGCAATGTTGAGTAGTCCCTGTTGTTCATTCATCTATCCATCAATTTATTCATTCATTTACCACTGTATTTAGCTGTTTATTTATTTTGCAGTTTATCTCCTGTACCATAACTTCCATTAAAAATTCAACTATCACATATATCTGCGTGTACTATTATAACATGTAATTATTGTCTCAATTTCCATTAGGTATATTCTCTATTACGATGTATTTTTCCATATATTAAACCAAGAGACTTGTTACAGTGACTGACCACTTTTGGGTTACAGTGCTATAACTGAGGCAGTTAATTCAGGTGCTACTATTAATCAACTTGGCCTCCTAGACTGTTATTGATAAAGTGCTGTCTATACAAGTTAAATTGAAGGAGCAGAGCTCAAATATATGCAGGTTAATGTGTCCATTTATGCGTTGAAACCACCACTTTTATATGTACATGTCCTGTCATGGCAATTATTATCCTACCTAAAATTTGTCCGACCGGATAAAATATTGCAGAATTATTTTATCCTAGGATAAAATATTGCTGCACGATTTTATCCTACCTTTACTAAATTTATCCTAGGATAATAAATTGCTTGCAATATTTTATCCTAGGATAATAAATTGCTTGCAATATTTTATCCTAGAATAATAAATTGCTTGCAATATTTTATTCTAGAATAATAAATTGCTTGCAATATTTTATTCTAGAATAATAAATTGCTCGCAATATTTTATCCTAGGATAATAAATTGGTTGCAATATTTTATCCTAGGATAAAAAATTGTTTGCAATATTTTATCCTAGGATAAATATGGTTTGCTAAATATATTTTATCCTGGGGCACTAAATGGCTTGCTATATTCTTGTCTAAAAAAATATAACTTCTTATATTTTATATAATATTTTATGTTAACATAAATTTTTTATTTTGTCTTTGTTGGAGGGCTGATAATGTTAGTATATTTCAAAAACTGTAATAAACTTTAGAATTTCGAGTTGGCATCTAAACTCTCTGTCTTGGCCACTTGTCAACAATTTAGAAAGACCCATTCTCACAGTGATGATTCTCAATTCTAGATGTTGGAGATATTGGGCTGACAAAGTCAATTGCCACATGTTACCATGGAGAATATACTGATATGGTATGAAGCTCATTGTTGTGGCGATTGGTCATCTTCTGACATTTATTAGAAGTAGCAACCTACATATGTTGATATAAAACAACACTAAATTTTAAACAAACTTAACCACTTTTTTGGCATCAATCATGTCCCTTTCCACATAAATCATTCCCTATTTCGTCTTACAGTTTTCTTAAGCCACATATGTCCCAATGTTGGAAATTTTTTTGCCTTTTTACTAATTATTCTTTCCCTAGTTGAACTGGCTCCATCTGGATATTTCTTCTTTGACACATAAAGAGAAGCTTCATCAATTATATATAGCTCGTCTTCCTCAGACATACTTTCTTTTTCCAGCTAAATCTTGACAAGTGTGAATCTCTGAGCAGTATGTCATGTGCCAAAAAGATTTGAATCAGTTATTTTACTTGGCAAAGGACTCTTTGTTCAGTTTAGAGAGATAGCGACACACATGGATATAAAATTGCAAGGTGGGATAAAAAACAACCAGCAATTTTTGATCCTAGGACAATAAGACAGTCAGACAGTCTAATAATGTTGTCAATTAATTTGCCCAATGAGACATAGATGAATAGCGTTCCACCATACCTAGTGACTAATACATTGGTTGTACATGTACATAATATAAACATTCCACATACTAGTGATATATTACACATATACGTGATACATTACACATATACAATTTTATATCCGTGACACACACGGATATAGAATTGCAGGGTGGGATAAAAAGCAACCAGCAATTTTTGATCCTAGGACAATACATTGCGTAGGATAAAATATTGCGTGACAGTCTAATAATGTTGTCAGTTAATTTGCCCAATGAGACTTAGATGAATAAAGTTCCACCATACCTAGTGACTAATACATTGGTTGTACATGTACATAATATAAACATTACACATACTAGTCATATATTATAACTATTTGTTATTTGTAACATTACATTAGAAACTCACTAGTGATAATGCTGCGGCCACAGTGCACTAGAAAGGCTTAAAGATCCCAAACCTTTTGTAGGTGAGGCTCATGTTAGAGGTCAACATTGGTATCTACAAGGATCCATTGAACAAGAATTAGTGATAGATATAGTTAACCTAGTCAAAGATATGATGAATGTATAAACATTAGCATGTGTACTTGTACATGTATAGGTACATGTACATTTTTGTACTTGGTACTAATGAAGGCCAAATAGCATGTGGTCCTTTAAAGACTATTGCTATTTTTAAGAGCCTATGTGGAATCTATTCCCTTATTCATAGTGATCTTTATCACTTTATTTGAAATTGTATAGTATAGAATTATAAATATATAACAAGTAGTGTCTAATGATCTGTGAATTATATTATCTTATATTATGACCTATTTCTTTATATAGTTTGTACTTAAAGGTCAATTGAAGGATTATGCTAAGTCAGCTATTGGACAAGTTATTAAATTTGACAAATGAAAAATTAAGAAGCTCGTAATGCAGATTCTGGAATGTATTCCCACACACAGATGACTATCAGACTATTAGTGGAATTAATTATTAACATATTATCTGATGGTAAAGTCAATGTCTCCTCTGATGATGCTATGAACAACAGTCTTAGTAATGGATCTATTGAAACTTTCTAACCAGAAAATCACTCATTTCAACTTCGAAGTTAGATATTTGCTAAAATCTAATAAAGAGAATCGATTTACTGTTACATCATTCATTCATCCATCTATCCATTCAGGTATTTGGTGGTTTCCTGTTATCTACCACTCAACCCAAAGAAGGAAAAAAAGAAGAGACAGATTTTAACTTAGAGCAAACAGAAGAATAACCATCTTCAATGACAAATGTTTTCTTCGACAAGAGTCATCTTTCTGGTCTAATAAAGGCAGTCTGTCAACATATCATGGACTCTGTTCACACAGAAGCCCTAAACCCTAAACCCTAGCCCCAAACCCTAACCCTAAAACACTTAACCCTAACCCTCAACCCCAAACCCTAAACCCAGCCACGATAGGCCACCTTCTCCCAGCAACGACAGCCCGCCTTTCCCAGGCACAATAGGCCCCTTCTCCCAGCCACGATAGGCCCCCTTCTTCCAGCGACGATAGGCCACCTTTTCCAAGCCACAATAAGCACCCCTTCTCCCAGCCACGATAGGCCACCTTCTCCCAGCAACGACAGCCCGCCTTTCCCATGCACAATAGGCCCCTTCTCCCAGCCACGATAGGCCCCCTTCTTCCAGCGACAATGGGCAACCTTCTTCCAGGAACAATAGGCCCCCTTCTCCCAGCCACGATAGGTCACCTTCTCTTAGGGACGATATGTCACCCTCTCCCAGGCGCAATAGGTCCCCTTTCTCCTACCGACGATAGGCCACCTTCTTCGAGCCACAATAAGCACAACTTCTCCCAGCGACGATAGGCCACCTTCTCCCAGGCACAATAGGCCCCCCTTCTCCTAGCGATGATAGGCCACCTTTTCCAAGCCACAATAAGCACCCCTTCTCCCAGCCACGATAGGCCACCTTCTCCCAGCAACGACAGCCCGCCTTTCCCATGCACAATAGGCCCCTTCTCCCAGCCACGATAGGCCCCCTTCTTCCAGCGACAATGGGCAACCTTCTTCCAGGAACAATAGGCCCCCTTCTCCCAGCCACGATAGGTCACCTTCTCTTAGGGACGATATGTCACCCTCTCCCAGGCGCAATAGGTCCCCTTTCTCCTACCGACGATAGGCCACCTTCTTCGAGCCACAATAAGCACAACTTCTCCCAGCGACGATAGGCCACCTTCTCCCAGGCACAATAGGCCCCCCTTCTCCTAGCGACGATAGGCCAAGCCACAATAAGCACCCCTTCTCCCAGCGACGATAGGCCCCCCTACTACCAGCGACGATAGGCTACCTTCTCCCAAGCACAATAGGCCACCTTTTCCCAGGCCTCCCTTCTCTTAGCAACGACAGGCCACCTTCTCCAAGGCACAATAGGCCACCTTCTCCCAGGCACAATAGGCTACCCTACTCCCAGGTAAGTTTGTCTGTTTGCTTCTATAATTATTATTTATGTTATAATAATCTTAGCTCTAATACTCAGTCTCTGAGATGTTCTCAGTCTCAAAAAGCCCACTATCAAGGCTCCATTAGGTCAGTTTGTGTGTTTGCTTCGATAATTATTACTAATGTTATTATAATCTAGCCTCTTGTACTCAGTCTCTGACATATTCTCAGTCTCAAAAGAACAAGAGACAGCACTACAGAAGTGGAGGATCAGGTGACAACCATATTCAAAGGATTGACTCCAAAGGATTGAAGATGCTACAGAAAACTGACCTATTATTGGAATCAGTCTGGAATAAAGCTTGTGCAGATCATACAACTGGTAGTGGAATACGATTCTACTGGAGAGATGGTCTACTGTTACAGATATTGGATACCACCAGGTAGAGTTGGTGAAGACATGGCTGTAGAACAACTTGTGCTTCCGAAGTTATGCACATTCCATTCCCCTAGCTGGTCATTTGGGCCAAGACAAGATGACTCAACGTCTCTTACAATGGTTTTATTGGCCAACTATATAAAGAGATGTTGCTGAGTACTGCCGAAAATGTGGATGATGCAAGAAGGTTGCTCAACATCATATACAACCAGCACCACTCATTCTCTTCCTTATTATTGATATTCCATTTAAGAGAGTTGCAATGGATATTATCGGACCTCTCCCCTGCAGTTGGTCACGAAAACGATACATTCTGGTATATTTTAGTAGAAAGCTCTTACCAAAGGAGGAAGTTTACTCCACAGTAGAGAAAGAATGCCTCGCCATAAATCTGGAATTGAAGCATTCAAAGTATACCTAATTGGCAGACAATTTGAGATCCATACTGACCATAATGCCCTCGTCTGGTTGGATCGACTCGAAGAGAACAGTCTGAACAATCAAAGATTAACTCACTGGAGTTTATCCCTCCAACCATACTCATTTGTTGTTAAGCATTGTAAAGGTCAAATGAACAAGAATGCAGATGCTCTCTCTCAATGTGCTCCAAACTAGTTTGTAAATGGAGAAGTGGAGAGGAATGTGATGAACTAGAAATTTGTTCGTTTATTGCAGTAAACTCTGCCTACACATAATTATATTGTTATTTGTTTATTTATTGTATTGTTATCTGCTAGAACTTTCTATGTCACATGTTGTGAATGTATAAAAGAAAGGTGATTTTTTGGTAAGGATAGAGTTCCTCCAATTCTCTTATAACTTTAACATAACCAGTCAGGGAATCTTTCACAAATATTATAATAATCTAGCCTCTAGCACTCAATCTCAAGACGCTCTCGGTCTCAAGAGCCAACCACTGTCAAGTCTCCTATAGGTCAGTTTGTCTGTTACCTTCTATATTATTTATTGTTAAATAATCTGGCCTCTAGTAATCACTCTCTGAGATGTTCTAAGTCTCAAAAGGCAACCACTGTCAAGACTCCAATATGTCAGTTTGTCTATTTGCTTCTATGTTATTAATGTTATAATAATCTAGCCTCTAACACTCAATTTCGAGACGCTTTCAGTCTCAAAAGGCAACAGCTATCAAGTCTCCAATTGGTCAGTTTCTCTGTTATCTTCTATATTATTCATTGTTAACTAATCTAGCCAATAGTACTCAGTCTCTGAAATGTTTTCAGTCTCAAAAGGCAACTACTGTCGCGCCTCTAGTAGGTCATTTTGTCTGTTTGTTTCTATACAAAAATGTCATAATAATCTAGCCTCTGGCACTCAATTTCAGAAGCATTCTTGATCGTAAAAGGCAACCACTGTCAAGTCTCCAATAGGTCAATTTCTCTGTTATATTCTATATTATTAATAATCGAGTTTCTACTAGTCGGTTGTATATAACAACATCTAGTTGAGCTGATTCCACTGTATGTGGACATTGTTGAAGTTCCTAATATCACAAACATGAGGTATCTAGAGATATTGTAATGTAACTTACCAAATCATATATTGTTATATTAGGTAGCCAACTATTGACTGATCTGTAGTCATTAAATTACTTATATTAGCTAAAATCAGAGTAATAAATGTATGTTAGTAACCGTAGTGATAATACCTCCTGGTACATGTAAATATATAGTACTTATCTTTCCTACTCCAGCTGAGTTATTACCAGCTATACTAATTATATATATGCATATGCCAAATTGGTTTAGGAGATAAAAACATGTTGTAGAAGATGTGTTCTGTGTAACTAGTTCTCCTCCATAAGTAACATTGATAATATAACCAGTTATGGATACCAGAGAGAAAGGAAGATACCAGGAACAGTTTATATACTGACTTTATACAAGACATATCAAGTTGTTGACAGCAGCTAGTTCACCTAATGAGAGGAGATATAATGACATATATCAGAGAGTGTAGATGGAATAAATATGAACTGAATAGCTACATCATAAAACTAAATAAAATAGTACATTAACTATTAATATAATTATACCTGTACATATTAATATAATAGATACTAACAATATCAGTAGTAGCCATGTTGTCTTCACTAGATCCATACTGAGTTTATCATTACCTCATTATTACATCACCACATATTATAATAACATGCTGATAACAGTTAGTAATATAGTATATATTATATTAAAAGTTGGCATAATAGTTTGTGTAGTATATATTTATTTATTAAATTATATGACATATTAATATAATAGATACTAACAATATCAGTAGTAGCCATGTTGTCTTCACTAGATCCATACTGAGTTTATCATTACATCATTATTACATCACCACATATTATAGTAACATGCTGATAACAGTTAGTAATATAGTATATATTATATTAAAAGTTGGCATAATAGTTTGTGTAGTATATATTTATTTATTAAATTATATGACATATTAATATAATAGATATTAACAATATCAGTAGTAGCCATGTTGTCTTCACTAGATCCATACTGAGTTTATCATTACATCATTATTACACCACCACATATTATAGTTACATGCTGATAACAGTTAGTAATATAGTATATATTATATTAAAAGTTGGCATAATAGTTTGTGTAGTATAATATATTTATTTATTAAATTATATGACATGTTTTTATCAATTGTTATTAATATGTATAACATAATTGATAAATAATGTGTAATTTGAATTAAATATATAAAAAATAGTTGACAAATTAACATTCACAATGGCAGTATTCTAGATGACAATTTGTTGAACAGTTGTTAATGTAAAAGTAAAATTTTGCAGAATTCTAGATGACAATATGTTGAACATTGGTTAATTTAAAAGTAGAATTTTGCCAGTAACAGTAAATGTAGTTGTTTTGAGATGTTTTATTGAGTTTTGCCAGTAACCATTGAACTCAAACAATTAAGTAATTAGCCAAAGCAGGTTAATTTGAGAGGACTGTTTATATTATCTTGGTTTTAATGAGTTCAATTTTATAATAATATATGTAAGTAATATCAGATTTTTTCATCCACACTCTGCTATCTAACAGGTATACAAGGATATTGTTATTAATCAACTCAAAAGACATAAGTATAATTTGATTAATAAAAATTATGATATAATATCTTTTAATCACTATATAGATATTGATTCCCATATGATGGAGAATATAGCTTTCAACTATCAATAAGTCATATTCCACTGGCTTCACAATTCCTAATACCGAATTTAATAATTTCAATTTTAATCATAATAATTTATCCAGTGTACTTAATTGGCATAAGTAAACTGCTTTAAAGCTGTAAAGTCATCTCCATATACTATAATGTTATCAGTACTATTGATATAGTGATCTTCCTTTTCCTCATTTTCCTTTAAACTGATGAGAATTGTATGACAAAATGGGGTCATTGTATATATAGAGCTCATTTGATAATATATCAATAAAATATTATAATAATTTTAATATATTATATTATAACTAAGTACAAGTGCTATCTCATGAAAGAAATAATATGACCTCTTGTTGCTAGGCTCAACAATGTCTTCAGTCTGAATGAACTTACATTAACTCTTGTTATAAATGTTTACTTATTGTCATTTGTATTATAGTATATAGTAATGAAACATATAATATGTAAGTAATATGGTACATATATATTATATATAGACTGTTTTCTCATTTTTAGCTAGAAAACACTAGTATAGAACTATATAGTTACCTCAGCAAAAAGTAAAATATAATGTATAATTATTATACTGCCATGTTGTCTTAATTTATTAACTGGGTATTATCCAAAATGAGAGAACCATTAAGACTAACTCTATTGATCATCATGACAATGTTATGTTCCAATATTATAGGTATCATATAATTTAGTGTATATATGACCCATTGACCCATTCAGATTAACTTTATTGATCATTGTGATAATGTTATGTTCCAAAATTATAGGTATTACGTAATGGACAGTATATTAGTAGAAATATGATTATTAATGATATAAATAGTTGTACAAAAGTACTAGAATTAGTAATTCTTGTATTTGTTGAAGATATAAACTATTGTAGTGATTGTTTTTATTAGCTATATTTAAAAATTGAATTGAACATTGTGAACATATGTATATAATGTCAGTATATTTATTATGTACATATGAATTAAGGTAATAATAATTTGTGGGTCAAAAGAATTTTATAATCGCCTTTCTTTTTATAAAATTCAGACTAACCAAAAGTATATTTTATTTCATCTCATACCTACTGTTCAGTTGACATTCATACCATCTCCTAATATTGGAGCCTATCAACTAACACATTACCAATGTTCAGTAGATCATCCTAATTTTTATTGTCTGGCATGTTAATGGAACAGTTTCTACTAACATTGAGATTGAACAACTTGGTATCATTACAAAAGGTGCAAGAAAAAGTTACTCTAATCTTACAATACTTGAATATCCTCAATATAACAATACAATAGTGACATCTATTGCCTATGGACTTGTGGAGTGTATTAATAATGCTACTTTGAGAATTTAAGATTTATGTAAACATCTCTAGGTAATTACATCATTACTTTCTCTCTCCTCAGGAAACTATCAGAAGTTGGTGTTTTAAATCATACCAAGCAGGGTTATTGTTGTATAAATTGTTCCTGGTCTCCTCCTTTCTCTCTTCATGAGTACATGTATGTGGTTATATTATTAACATCACTAATGAAGAAGATAATACACAATATATAACAACTAGTAATACTACCAACTGGAGCTACTGTACTAGACAATTTGGTATATATACAATTAGTATAGCTGGTAATAACTCAGCTAGAGAAGGAGAGATAAGTACTACATTGCTAACATTACATACAGGTATTATTAATAGTATGTAATTTCTATTATATGGTATCCATAGTAAACAATTTTGAATGTTTTGTGTCAGCTGAAATGGTAAATAGAAATTGGATTGCAATTTGTGTGATAAAGGTAATACATTATATTGTTTAATACATGTATATTATATTACTGTATTAAGTATGCAACACTTCTAGACAACAAACCATTACATGTACATGTCCACTTAACTCCTATTAATAATGACGCATTTCCTGTTGATGGTCAAGGTAGTGGACAGTTTGAAGGATATACATTTATAGGAACTGTAAATATGGGAGACTTGCTAGAAAGAAAGAAATGATTAATGTCATTTAGTTTAGTATATATCAGTGGATTATATATCAATGTATCACAACCTACTGAATTTAGTAAGTTAATATATACTGTATTATCATATGTATATGAAACTTGTCTACTAGCTACATTTAATGTACAAAATGGTAGTTTAGAAGTTGCAAATTCCACTACTGGAGAAGTTTGTTTTATTTTTTACTTTGTTACTTGAAGTCAACCACAAGGATGTTATGTTGAATTTAGATGTCTCAAAACATATTTCAATGGAAATATTATAATTAACAGAACATCAGTAGATACCAGTACAGGTAGTAAATGTGTGATAGGAATATATACCAGTAGCTATAATGTGACATTTTATGATTTATGATATATATATGATATACATATTATAACATTGTACCATATACTACTGAGTATTCTGTAAAACTGATTAATCAATTAGTGACTAGTCTATCTCCTCCCTTATTACTACACTAACTACAAGTGTAACAATTATTATTAGATTATCATCTCCATCACCAACTACACTATGTACAAACTGTGATAATAGTAAGTTATTATTAATATTATAACTAAAACTGTATGTACATTTCTCTCTTTGAGAAAGTATAAATTGTCATAATAAAGTTAAATTAATAAACATTTAATTATTTCATTCATATCTATTTTAAGTTGTTAAATAATATTTCCAGTATTATCAGCTATATGATCATTATATCATGAAATTAATTAAATTGATTGTCAGCAGAAATCGAAGACATACTATGATGAATACATAGTATTACAATGCCTTCAGTCTCATTTGTATGAAAATAAAGCAACCATTATGAACTCTAGGAGTACTTTTCATTATCATTACCACTTGAAGGTCCAGGATAGAATATCTTACCCATACCAATACTGATGTATCCTGTCTATTTAAAGTATTGAGGAATGGTAGTAGCATTAATATACTGATACCAGCATTCATCTGCTACTATTAACCACACATCGTTAGCATCTGGTCTTTGTCCTTTAATAAAAATTATTGTGATGCTGAACATACTGCCACCTGACAGTATGCTTTCTTGAGTTGGAGATTACAGCATCAACATTAAGACAATGGCTGAGAGCATTTTTTAAGGGTCTTAGAAAATTGCTTAATTCTTGACAGCTGGTTTTAATTTTTTATTCTGATACTACTAAGTGTCACTGATATCCTTTGTTAATTGTTAAGTATACAGCTGGTCACTTATCACTGTAGACAACACTTCAAAGAGTCTTTCACATTGATATAAAACAAATACACACTATATTATTGAAAACAATATTTTTTTATATTTTAATATTTTATCACACCATATGCAGCACATGTGTTCATCTCTAGTTCAGTAGTAGGTGGTGTATTAGTGATCATATCAATATTCTCTTATTGAGATAGAACTCAATGAGGGACAGTATCTGTTAGTGGATTAATGGGAGATGGTACTCTACCTATAATGGATAATATCATATACAAACTATTCCCACTGTTAGTATTACCTTGTCTCAGTGATTTAGTTCTTCTTATCCATCATATCACTATATGTACTTGTACAGTATATACTAGTATACTAGTATTAGAACTGACACACCCACTAGACTACCTATATATTACAATAAAACATTATACAGTATACATAATAATATAATTATATGATAAGAGTTTTAATTTTGAACGTCAACTATTTACTAACTTATAATAATATGACTACTAGTGTTTATATTATTGTCATATTCATTAGCTCCTAATATACCAGCAGCTGTTATAAACACTTTATTAACTTGTGTATCATCTATATAACATACATAGAGATATGATGATAACAAATGTACTAATGATTACATACTTATCAAACAGTTACATGATCATGCTGTAACCATTGATACTGGACAAGTAGAAGGAAATACTGTTACCATAGAAACATAATGTGATACAAGACAAGTCATTTCAAGAGGCGTGTAAGTTGGTTCTAATCCAGTAAGTGATATTAGCAGATGATATTGCCCAGTCATCTGATAATCTATCCTCCTCTTTAATATCATATGCATATATATTATATATACCACTAGGTATATTATATGTACATCTAATTACTGTACTACTACATACTGGAGAACACATCAATGATATGTTAGTACTGTAGGTAAAGGAGGTTAATGAAATAAGACAACCTTTAACAAAGGCTTGTCTTATAAAATGACAGCTATAACATATTCTACCAATGTTACTATGGTCATTAAATAGGGTAACTTCAGTAATATCATATGTACCTAATGAATGAGAAAATAGTTGTAAATCATTTATAATGTACTTACTTAATTAGTAGTTAATTAGTAGTAAAGGACCTTGGTGGTTTAACTATATATTGATTTACATTAACAAATACAATATATATAGTTATATTATTATACTTTGTATATAATACACTATAAGGTATTAAGATGTAGTCAGTTTTCATAACTAATATATTTAAAGTTAGATCTCTGGGGTACTAAGAACACCAGTTTCATAAAAATTATCTAAGAGGTGTATCTATGTGGTATAAACAAGGTTAAAATTAGAACCATTTGAATTAAAAAGTGTACATAACTTCATTGTATGTAGTAGCAGACGTGAATGAAGTATCAATTATCAAAACAGGAATTTTCCCAAGCCACCCACCCATGCAGCTGTTATAACTTATCAACAGCAAGTGAAACTATTTCTTTTATGCTTTCTCACATGTTGGATAGTAGCCAGTAATGTATACTAACTATATATCATATAACTGGCCAGTACTGTATACTAAATATAACTATATATCACATTACTAGCCAGTACTGTATACTAACTATATATCATATTACTAGCCAGTACAGTATACTAACTATAATTATATCATATTACTAGCCAGTACTATATACTAACTATATATCATATTACTAGCCAGTACTGTATACTTAGTATATATCGTGTTAGTATGTATATATCACTGTTAAATTGTTTGGTTGATTTTATCAATATATGATATATATGATTATATATGTTGTATGTAGTGAACTTATTTTGATTAAAAGTAAGCATAATACTGTAAAGTAATCATAATGCTGCTTACTAATATATTTCAACTTATGCAGCTACATAACCAGTCAATTTCATGTCTATACTAAACACATAACATCCAATTCCTTTACTCTTGTACCACTTTAAACATTGATTGGTTGATTTAACCTATATTTGGTTATACATGGCGCTACTGAAAACTTGTTTTTGTCGGAAAAGTAATGTTAATATTATTTCATTACTAATACACTACTGTTTATGTAGCAACATAACCAATCAATTTCATAATACATTAATAATCAAAATAGTATTATGTATATGCAATCTATATAACCATGTATTAGTTAAATCAACCAGTCATTGTTTAAGGTGCATATACAACTACATTGAGTGAATGACTTAAAAGTATTACCTGATAACTCCACATGTTGTAATGTACTACTTTGCTTATGATATATTCTTCGAAGTTTGAACCTATTGTTAAAATATTATTATTATTAATACAGTATCTATCTAATATATAATAACTAACGTATGTGCACTTTCTTTAGAAATAAAGTATGTACTACAGTGCACAGGCCTTGTTCTGCTGAGTATTAAATTCCATTGATCTCTTTAACGACTTAACCATCCACCATCTGCTAATATCAAAGGTGTGACAGTTATATATTATACGTACAAAGCATAAATATCTATATCATACTTTGTTTATTACTATAGTAACATTAATATAATCATTAATTACACTATTTTATGACAGCATATATACACATAATATTTAGTTATTGTTAATGGATTATTTAGATTTACTACCAAACTTTGTCCACCACAAATGTGTCTCGTGAGACACACTATTTACTAGTTAATGATGACATTGATAATATACCCTGTATTGTACACTGAATTGGTTCCTGACTTCCTCCTTACAAGCTAACAGATGTAGTGCGATGTAACATAAGAGAGTTGAAAGAAGCAAAGAGATGTATGGAAATGTAGACAGTTATGTATCTACTGGGTATGTTGCTGGCTGTGTATACATAACATTAGTACATTACTTTTATCAGTGTTTAATCCACTTTATTCATATACATGTATTCATCTGAAGAGACTTCTCAAGCATAATTTCATGAAGAGATTCTTAAATTTACGAAATGGTCACCTCAAGCTTCAAGTACATACTCACATCTTAAAGAGTAACTCCAGTTTGTTCATATAGTAAACAACCAAAAAACAATGTTTATGAACAAACAATTAGGCAAGATAACTATATAAAATGGATATAAAGGAAGAGTATCAATCCACATCCATCTCATAAATATAATTGGATACTAATGAATATCCCATTTGTATCCATCTCAGGGAAAGTTGGAGTTGATATTCTGTGAGTTGACATTCATGGAAGTAAAATTAGACTAAACGATACATGCTCGGACACCACGTATATTTGGACATCTTCCCTCTTTAGTAGAAAAGAGAAACAGTGAAACTGGTACATATAAATGCAGGTCATAGATAGGTAAAACACTAGATGTGGAAGGCTGCTGTCTTCGACAAGGAGTCGATTAGAAAACGAAGAATTTCGGACCGTCTAAGTTTGGATTAAATATTCTATTGTCGTACACTTGGCTCTTTTCATTGAAGATGAAACGAAACTATTGGCAACTAATAGTAAACAAATATCCTACTAAACCTTCTGCTACAGAACGTTTAAATTTAGTAGTGGCTTTTGCATCCAAAAGTAGGAGGCGTGGCATGTATAGTCGTCCGTATATTTAAACACGAGTTAGCACATGCTGATTGAGATAGTCTTGCCTCAGTCGTGTTGTTGTTCTCTATTTCAACTTGCAGTACGAAGTCAAGAAATTTTACAACTAATTCAACTATTGCTACTGTTTTTGTCATTGTGGAGAGTCTAAATTGAATTTTTTGCTACGACCACAAACTAGAACTGACTTTTTATCACGATTTGTTATGGTAAGTCAATCTGTTTCTTTCTAAGTTACAAATTAAAACGATCTCTACGTCAGACAGTGTGTTTTTTATGATGGTCTTGATTTATTCACCACTGTTGTCTGTGAATGCTTTTAGTTTGTAACTGTTAATGCTAACTCCTTAAATTGAATGTAGAGTGAAGTAATTTGTAATGAAGCAGTTTTGGGTGGTATGTCTGTATGTTTGTAATGATGTGATGAACGAACATATGCTGGTTTGAAAAATTGCTGTCTGAAGACACTTTGAACTTGTGGTTAATTAAAATCATAATGATGTAGGTGGGCCGGATTTCATAATGGGATAAATGAAGTGGGAACTTGTTAAACAAATTTAAGCTAATTGAAATGTTTTGTGTGTATAACCAATTTATCTGTTGCTATTTATATATAAAATGTTTTTCTGATGTAGCTGTCATCTTAACATCTGCTTTTACCTGACAGAACCTTTCGATCATGCATGCCATAGGCCTTTCCTATCAAGCACATCTGAGCACCCTTCACAATACAAACTTTACGAAAAGCAAAATTTACTTAAAGCTTATGAAGCAGTATTGGGTGGTATGTCTGTCCAAAGAGCAGCTGAAGAATACAATGTACCAAAAAGTACTTTACATTATCACCTCACTGGAAAAGTGATGTTCAGATCTGTCAGTTGACCAACAAAATACCTTAGTGATGTTGAAGAGGAAGAACTTGTGCAGTTTCTTCTTGATTGTTTTTCTAAAACAAAAAGATACTCAATCCATTACTACCAGTAACAAAACTCAAATTACTGTGCTGTCTTGTTGTAGTGCAAGTGGTCATGTCTTGCCAACTATGAAAGTGTTTGACTGAAAGACATTAAAGGCTGAAATGACTGTAGGACAGGTGCCAGGGTCAATGTATGACTAGTCAGAGAGTGGCTGGGTTAATGGTGAACTGTTTGATCTGTGGTTCAGGCATCATTTTCTGTCTCATACTCCACCACTTTGTCCATTGCCTTTATTGTTAGATGGACATTCATCTCACTGTACTCCATCTGTTTTTAATAAAGCTGCAGAGGAAGGACTGATTATGTTTTTTTTACCAGCTCATTCTACACACTTGACTCAGCCCCTTGATAAGGGATGTTTTTTGATTTTAAAGAGATATTGGTGAGAGGAGTGCCATAATTACTTAAGCTCAAATCCTGGAAAGGTTATCACCAGGTTTACATTTTGTCAGGTTTTTCGACATGCATGGAGTCAAAGCATGACAATGGAAATGTTATAAGTGGTTTTCGTACCACTGGAGTTTACCTTATTAACAGAGCAGCTGTTTTCATTAAAACGCCAGTAAAATCTAGATTGACAGATTTAGAAGCCAAGAAAAACCATCACCTTTCCCTTTATAGCCCATCTCTATCAAGATATACGTCTCCAGTACATAATACTACCTTCACTACTGAAGAGATATTATGCTTTCAATGACGTTATGAGGAAAGCTATGATTTAGAGACTGATGTACGATATAACAAGTTAGTTGACATCCTCAAGGTGCACCATAGCCTTTATCACCACATGTTGGGGAGCTTTTTCTGTTTCGTGTTCACCTGATACTTCTAGACCTGAAGTAGAAAAATGTCATGGATCTCAAATTTCTCAACTTACCTCTGTCACCACTCTTTCCAAGTTTTAAAAATGAAATGCCAAAAACAAAACTTCCAAGAAAAGAAGCAAAGACATCTGCTTGTTTTTCACAAGCAGCAAAAATCGTAGGACACTTAAAGAAAAAGGAAGCTTTGGAAAAAAAATAAAAGAAAAAATGTGCCCTAGAAGAAAGAAATAGGAAGAAAAAAGAAGCTGAACTTAAGAGACTTGCAAGAGAAAGATCAAAATGTAATTGCATTAATATAATGAATACTTAATCAATTAATGCTCTTTGTATTTACTACATGCAGAGAATCGTATGGCAATTGAAGAAAAAGAGAAAAGGAAATAAGAAAAAATGAGAAAGAAGAAAGAAAAAAAAGAAGTAAGTATATATATACATATATATATATATATATATATATATATATATGATACTGCAACTTACACATTCTTCCTTTGATTAGATCAAGCTAGGATTGCTCAATTAAAAAAATGAGAATGACACACCGTTAAATTTTGATTCCTTGATATTATTATAGAGAGTACTTACTCTAAAAAGTCCTGTACTGGTTCAGCCCCTATTGGAAGTTCTCAATCTACATCGAACAATCCCACTGAAAGTAGGTATTTACATAATTCATCTTAAGTCTAGCACCATTTCAACCAATATCAACGATGGTATTCTTATATTATATTGCAGTTAGGTTGCTTATTGTTTACAGTACCTGAAGAACTAGAGGACAGTTTAAATGAAGGTATAGTGTTAACTTATGAATTAGTATATATACCACAACAGGTACTACAGATATCTCCAACTCTCCAATAGATGAGTTTGTCTGGGCCTTTAATTATTCATTATTAAAAAATCTACCCTCTAGCACTCAGCCTCTGAGATATTCTCAAACTCAAAAGGCAACCACTGTCAAGACTCCAATAGGTCAGTTTGTCTGTTATCTTCTAAGTTATTCATTGTTAAATAATCTAGCTTCTAGTACTAGGTCACTAAGATGTTCTCAGTCTCGAAAGGCAACCACAGTCAAGTCTTGAATAGGTCAATTTGTCTGTTATCTTCTATATTCATCATAAAATAATCTAGCCTCTAGTACTCGGTCTCTGACATTTTCTCAGTCTCGAAAGGCAAACACTGTCAAGACTCCAGTAGGTCAGTTTGTCTTTTATCTTCTATGTTACTCATTGGTAAATAATCTAGCCTCTAGTACTTAGTCTATGTGATGTTGTCAGTCTCAAACGGCAACCACTGTCAACCTTCCAGTAGATCAGTTTGTCTGTTACCTTCTATGTTATTCATTGTTAAATAATCTAGCCTCTAGTACTCACTCTGTGACATGTTCACAGTCTCAAAAGGCAAGAACTTTCAAGACTCCAATAGGTCAGTTTGTCTGTTTTCCTCTGTAATTATTATTCATTATTAAATAATTTAGCCTCTAGCACTCAATCTCAGAGATGCTCACGGTCTCAAAAGCAGCCACTGTCAAGTCTCCAATAGATCATTTTGTCTGTTGCATTCTATATTATTCATTGTTAAATAATCTAGTTTCTAGTGATCAGTCTCTGACACGTTCTCAGTCTCAAAAGACACCCACTGTCAAGACTCCAATATGTCAGTTTGTCTGTTTGCTTTTATATTATTAATGTTATAATAATCTAGCCTCTACCACTCAATTTCAGACACGTTCTTGATCTCAAAAGGCAACCACTGTCAAGTCTCCAATAGGTCAGTTTATCTGTTATATTCTATATTATTCATTGTTAAATAATCTAGCCTATAGTACACAGTGTCTGAAATTTTCTCAGTGTCAATAGGCAACCATTATCAACCCTCCACTAGGTTACTTTTTCTGTTTGCTACTATAATATTAATGTTATAATAATTTAGCCGGTAGCACTCAATCTCATAGACACTCTCTGTCTCAAAAGGCAACGACTGTCAACCTTCCAATAGATCAGTTTGTCTGTTACCTTCTATGTCATTCATTGTTAAATAATCTAGCTCTAGTACTCGGTCTCTGAGATGTTCTCAATGTTCTGTAAAGCCTCTAATAGGTCAGCTTGCTTCTATAATTATTATTAATGTTATAATAATCTAGCCTCTGGCACTCAATCTCAGACATGTTCTAGGTCTCAAAAAGCAACAACTGCCAAGTCTCCAATAAGTCAGTTTGTCTGTTAACTTCTATATTATTCACTGTGAAATAATCTAGCCTCTAGTTCTTGGTCTCTGAGATGTTCTAAGTCTAAAAAGGCAACCACTGTCAACACTCCAATATGTCAGTTTGTTTATTTGCTTCTATATTATTAATGTTATAATAATTTAGCCTCTAGCGCTCAATCTCAGAGACACTCTCGGTCTCAAAAGCAACCACCGTCAAGTATCCAATAAGTCAATTTGTCTGTTATGTTCCACATTATTCATTGTTAAATAATCTAGCTTCTAGTACTCCGTCTCTGACATGTTCTCAGTCCCAAAAGGCAACGACTGTCACGAAGAGATTAGTTTGTCTGTTATTTTCTATGTTAATTATTGTTAAATAATCTATCCTCTTGTGCTCAGTCTCTGAGATAATCTAAGTCTAAAAAGGCTACCACTTTCAAGATTCCTATATGTGAGTTTCCTTATTTGCTTTTATATTATTAGTGTTATAATAATCTAACCTCTAGCGCTCAATCTCAGGCACATTCTCTGTCTCAAAAGGCAACCACTGTCAAGTCTCCAATAGGTCAGTTTGTCTGTTATCTTCTGTATTATTCATTCTTAAATAATCTAGCCTCTAGTAATCATCAGTCTCTGACATGTTCTCAATCTCATAAGGCAACCACTGTCAAGACTCCAATAGGTCAGTTTGTCTAATTGCTTCTATATTATTAATTGTTAATTAATCTGGCTTGTAGTACTCCGTCTCTGATATGTTTTCTGTCTCAAAAGGCAACCACTGTCAAGTCTCCAATCGGTCATTTTGTCTGTTATTTTCTATTTTATTCGTTGTGAAATAATCTATCCTCTAGTACTCGGTCTCTGAAATATTCTCAGTGTCAAATACAACCACTGAGAAGTCTCCAATAGGTCAGTTTGCTTCTATTATTATTATTAATGTTATAATAATCTAGCATCTAGCACTCAATCTCAGGCACGTTCTAGGTCTCAAAAATCAACCACTATCAAGTCTCCAATAGGTTGTCTTCTACATTATTCATTCTTAAATAATCTAGCCTCTAGTACTTAGTCTCTTACATGTTCTTAGTCTCTAAAGGCAACCACTGTCAAGATTACAATAGGTCATTTTGTCTGTTATTGTCTATATTATTCATTATTAAATGATCTAGCCTCTAGTACTCGATCTCTGAGAAGTTCTCAGTCTCAAAAGGCAACATATTGGGTATTTGCTTCTATATTATTAATGTTATAATAATCTAGCTTCTAGCACTCAATCTCAGACACATTCCCCGTCTGAAAAGCCAACCAACGTCAAGTCTCATATAGGTCATTTTGTCTATTATCTTCTATGTTATTCATTGTTAAATAATCTAGCCTCAGTCTCTAACATGTTTTCAGTCTCAAAAGGCAACCACTGTGAAGACTCCAATAGATCAGTTTGTCCTATATTATTTATTGTTAAATAATTTAGCTTCTAGTACTCAGTCCCTGAGATGTTCTCAGTCTCAAAAGGGAACTACTGTCAAGACTTCAAAAGGTCAGTTTGTCTGTTTGCTTCTATATTATTAATGTTACAATATTCAAGCCTCTAGCTCTCAATCTCAGGCACATTCTCTGTCTCAAAGGGCAACCACTGTCAAGTCTCCAATAGGTTAGTTTGTCTGTTATATTCTATATTATTCATTGTTAAATAATCAAGAGTCTAGTTCTTACTCTCTCAGATGTTATCAGTCTAAAAAACAACCACTGTCAAGCCTCCACTAGGTCAGGTTTTTGCTTCTATATCATTAATGTTATAATAATCTCTATCCTCTAGCAATTAATCTCAATCACGTTCTTGTCTGAAAAGGCAACCACTGTCAAGTCTTGAATAGATCATTTTGTCTGTTATCTTCTATGTTAGTCATTGTTAGATAAGGTAGCTTCTAGTACTCGGTCTCTGAAATGTTCTCAGTCTCAAAAGGTATCCACTGTCAAGCCTCCAATAGGTCAGTTAGTCTGTTATATTTTATATTATTCATTGTTAAATAATCAAATAATCTATCCTATAGTGCTCGGTCACTGAGATGTTCTCAGTCTCAAAAGGCAACCACTGTCAAGTCTCCCATAGGTCAGTTTGTCAGTTTACTTCTATACTCTTACTGTTATAATAGTCTAGCCTCTAGCACTCAATCTCAGAGACACTTTCTGTCTCAAAAGGCAACCACTGTCAAGTCTCCATAGGTCAGTTTGTCTGTTATATTCTATATTATTCATGGTTATAAAATCTAGCCTATAGTACTCGGTGTCTGAAATTTTCTCGGTGTCAAAAGGCACCCACTGTCAAGCCTCCAATAGGCCAGTTTGTCTGTTTTCTTCTATGATTATTATTAATGGTATAATAATGTAGCCTCTAGCACTCAATCTCAGATACGTTCTAAGTCTCAAAAAGCAACCATTGTCATGTCTCCAATAGGTCAGTTTGTCTTTTATCTTCTATATTATTCATTGTTAAATAATCTAGCCTCTTCTACTCGGTCTCTGAGATGTTCTCAGTCTCAAAGGCAACCACTGTGAAGACATTAATAGATCAGTTTGTCTGTTATCTTCTCAGTTATTCATTGTTAAATAATCTAGCTTCTAGTACTAGGTCTGTCAGATGTTGTCAGTCTCAAAAGGCAACCACAGTCAAGTCTCTAGTAGGTCAGTTAGTCTGTTATCTTCTATATTATTCATTGTTATAATAATCTAGCCTCTTGTACTCAATCTCAGACGTATTTTCAGTCTCAAAAGGCAAACATTGTCAACCCTCCACTAGGTCAGTTTATCTATTAGCTTCTATATTGTTAATGTTATAATAATCTAGCATCTAACACTTAATCTGAGTCATGTTCGCAGTCTCAAAAGGCAACCATTGTCAAGTCTCCAATAGGATAGTTTGTCTGTTTGGTTCTATATTTGTTCAATGTTGAATAATATAGCCTCTAGTACTCGGTCTCTGGTATGTTCTTAGTCTCAAAAGACAACCACTGTCGAGTCTCAAATAGGTTGTTTTGTCTGTTATCTTCTATATTATTCATGGTTATATAATCTAGCCTCTAGTGCTCAATCTCAGAGACGCTCTCTGTTTCAAAGGGCAACAACTGTCAACCTTCCAATAGATCAGTTTGTGTGTTACCTTCTATGTTATTCATTGCTAAATAATCTAGCTCTAGTACTCAGTCTCTGAGATGTTCTCAGTGTCAATATGGAAACACTGTCAAGCCTCCGATACGTCAGTTTGTCAGTTTACTTCTATATTATTAATGTTATATTAATCTAGCCTCTAGTATTCAGTCTCAGACATGTTCTAGATCTCAAAAAGCAACCACTGTCAAGTTTCCAATAGGTCATTGTGTCTGTTATCTTCTATGTTATTCATTATTACAGAATCTAGCATCTTGTACTCAGTCTCTGACATGTTCTCAGTCTCAAAAGGCAACCACTGTCAAGACTCCAATAGGTCAGTTTGTCTGTTTGCTTCTATATCATTAATGTTATAGTAATCTAGCCTCTAGTACTCAGTCTTTAACGTGTTCTCAGTCTCAAAAGGTAACCACTGTCAAGCCACCAATAGGTTAGTTCGTCTCTTCTATTCTATATTATTCATTGTTAAATAATCTAGCCTCTAGTGCTCAGTCTCTGAGATGTTCTCATTATCAAAAGGCAACCATTGTCAAGCCTCCAATAGGTCAGTTTGTCTGTTTGCTTCTATATTATTTATGTTATAATAATCTAGTGTCTAGCACTGAATATCAGAAACATCTCAGTCTAAAAAGCAACCACTTTAAAGTCTCCAATAGGTTAGTTTGTTAGTTATCTTCTATATTATTCATTTCAAAATAATTTGGCCTCTAGCACTTTGTCTTTGAGAGGTTGTCAGTCTCAAAAGGCAGCCACTGTCAAGACTGTAATAGGTTAGGTTGTCTTTTTGCTTCTCTATTATTAATGTTATAATATTCTAGCCTCTAGCACTCAATATTAGACATGTTCTCAGTCTGAAAAGCCAACCACTGTCAAGACTTCAATAGGTCAGTTTCAGGGGTGGAGACAGCTACTGAAAAGTGGGGGGGGCCAAGTGCTTAGTGAAAAATCAGATAGGTGTAAATGAAAAATAATTAACTAAAAATTACCAAAGTGAGGAGTGCAATTCGTCATACATACGTGTATATCACACAGTCAAAAATCAAACAGTAAGGGGGCAGAGACCCCCCCACTTCCAAAAGTGGGGGGGCTCCAGCCCCCCCTGCCCCCTCCTAGTTCTCCACCACTGTCATGTACAAGGATGTTCTGCAAATTGTAATTTCAACCAAGAACAAATCAACTTGTGTTTAATGCTCAAGATTGTATGCATCAAATTCTATTGGTTAGTTTGATGTCAGCCTTGTCATTCATTCATCCATTCATTCATTCATTCGTCCATTCATCTATTCATTCATCCATTACAGCACTTATCATTAGCATTTTTACTTTCTCTATTCCTATTATACCAAGTTTAACAGAGGATTTATTTTGGTTGGTCATAAGAGTGCTGCCTCTTCATGTGGAGGTCTACTTACATAACTGGTTTATGCTCACATGAACTATGAATGTAATTATCGAGTATGAAAAATTATTAGTGAATCATTAATTATTTATTTTATGTATGTACAAAAACTGTTTGACTCTTTCTTTCTCTTTAGATGTTCTAGTAATATTACAATGAATGATAGTCTACTATTGCTTTGTAATAATATCATTAATAGTAATAGGAGAAGTATGTCACAGAACAAACAAGGTATATTTAATGAATAGTTGGATAGAGGGCAACAATAGATGACAAATGAATGACAGAGTAATGGACATATCATTGAAGTCAATGGATGGATGAGTAGATAGACTAATGGAAAGACAGGTGAACATATGGATTCATATATGGATTTACTAATGAATATTTTATTAATGAGTGCTTTGCTAATGATTGTTTTCTTCTCTTAAATGATCTACTTGATACTTGTGTGTAGTCCCTTGTTGCTCCCTCAGTCTTGTTCTGATAAGTGGGTAGTGGGAATTATGGGAAATCAAAATGAAATTATTCAAACTGGGGAGTGATTTGGTCCACAACAATTTGAATGTCCATCAAACTGATGAAAACATCACACCACAATATTGTAAACTAAGATATATAAAAGTAATTGTTATATTTGTGCAATTTTGTACCCATCCATCAATCCATGCATTTATTATTTACTTCCTCTTTTTATCTTTCTCTATTGTTCATTATACAATGTACATACAACAGGTAAAAGAGCTCTTCAAATTACTCAAAATGCTTTAGATACCTTTGCCATTAATGGTTGTATTGATGTTTATGTAATACATGATGCATTAGATGGAGGTGAAGAGGCTATCTTTCATTTCAAGCATGACCCAAAATGGACAGACCAGTTATTTATACTTGTATTACAGGATGTTTAAGTTACTATGTCAAGTTGAAGGAGGATTTAATGTACACAGCAACGATTAACATTCGTAACAATATGTATCACTTTATTAATCTGTACATTCATTCTATTAATCCATCCTTTCATAGGTATGGTACTCATATCTGCCAGTCTTTTTTAACCCATGGGGTCTGTCCTTTCTCTTTACCCAGTCTTCTCCCTCCTCCAATTCTCGCAGATTTCCTAACCCTTGAAGAATCAATACTGGTCACCATACAGCTATGAATGACTCTGGTTTACCTACTAATTTTTATCTCAACTGGTCCTACTACCTGCTAACTACACAACTGATGCTCCCTCTCTATCACACTCTTTTCTCTTAAGCCTACTTTAAAAGAAATTAAATTAGTATCTTCAAGAAACAAATTCAAACAAACATCAATTCTTTCTTACCTGCTGATAAACTCTCACCTGGAACTACTGACAACACTTCTCATTTGTATTTATTAATAGGGTGTGGCCACACCCAATGGCTTGAGAGCCAAAACCCAGATGATTGTACTAAACATTTACCCCAGATGTGGTCACAGACACTTCTCCATCTACCACTAGAATCCAAAGAGAGTGCAATAGATGAAGAGGGTATGGTTCTGTTATTCATTTGTTCCTCAACATCAATTTTTAATAGGATTGATTGACCCTAGCAAAGTAAGAGAGTTAACAAAGAATATTTAAACATAGTAGCTGGTTGTCACTGGGAAGTTACTCCACTTTGTATATTTGATATTAATGGGAGGGGCCTGGGATCATTATTGCTATACACAATAAACTATTTCACTTTGTATTCCAGTTTGAATTATGGATGTATAACATTTCAGAAGCTAGAGTAAGACATTTTAAGAACAGACTAAACGAGATAGTGGAATGGCAAAACTTAAGCTGATTTTCTATAACATATGCTGACTCAGAAAAGTGGGTGTGTTCCATCATATAACTGGAAAAGATGTGACATATTTGGCACAGGCTGCTGTAAAATATTGTAGAATAATTTCATTTTTATAAATGAAAGTGCTCCTGCGTCAAATAATGTAATGATGAGGAAAATGGATTGAATGGATGGATGTGTGGATCAATGGATGGATGAACTTTATTGTATTATTTTTGGTTGGTCATACATGACAATGATTAACATTCATAACAAATAGGAGAAGCACAAGATTGATGACTTTGAACCAAATAATTCTGAAACTATAGAACATGTTGATTATTTCATGACCGTTTATCACTTCTCCTACCACCTGACTTAAATGATTAACACTAAAGATCAAGTGATCTATTAGTCTCTTGTAGCAACAATAATACAAACCATTTTTAATATACACATAGCCAGTACCACATTTATTGCAAACTAGTTATTAGATCAGATAAGTTAACAATCTCGTTCATGCTAGCCACCGCCTCCTAGTTTATTAGTCATATATGTGTACTGGTGACTGTTAGAAAGCAAACCTAATCATAAAATGTATGAAAAGATTTCCTTTAACTTGTGTAGTCATTGTTTAGAAAGCAGATCTAATCATAATAGATATCATAGTGAATTATCTTATTACATATATTCACTGATTAGTTTACTATGACAATCACAGACTATCCATCCATTGTCCTTTATCATTTATCCATTTATTTTATTATCCATCTATTTAGACCTCAGAAGATGAGATAGGGCAAAGTATAATTTGTGAGAACGTCCTCATTAGTTACCTTGAATACTACAAAACCTTCATTTTTCTATTAAATGTTCGAGACTACCTCTTCCTAGTTATGAGGTAGGTAGAATCATAGTATTGCATGAATGTTCTCTTTACTAATTCATTGATTTAAAAAATATACTAATTTAAAATAATAATATAACAATGAACATACTGAATATGTTTTTGTTTGTTATAAATATTTACATTGTACTATACAAATTGAAATAATTGTCACATTACGATACAAGTTTCAACACTTTTTTACTTTGCATTTGTACATAATGTTACTAAATTAGATATCAATATTAGTAGATATGATATCAGTATCAGTGTTGATAGGTCTGATATCAGCATTTCTAAATCAGATATCAACATAAGTAAATCAGATGTCGGTATCAGTGTACAATCAGATATCAGTGTTAAAAATCATGTTGATGCCTGTTTGTAATAGATCAGATATAAACATGAGCAAATCAGATCTCGATGTTGGATCATGTATGAGTGTTAGTGTCACATGAGATATCAGTGTTAAGAATCATGTTGATGTCAGTGTGTAGTAGATCAGATATCAACAGATGTTAGATCAGGTATCAGTGTTAAGAATCATGTTGATGTCAATGTGTAGTAGATCAGATATCAACAAGAGTAAATCAGATCTTGGTATTAGATTAGGTATCAGTGTTATGAGTCATGTTAATGTCAGTGTGTAGTAGATCATATATCAACATGAGTAAATCAGATGTCAGTGTTATTTCAGATGTTAGTATTAAGAATCATGGATCATGTTGATGTCTGCTTGCAGTAGATCAGATATCAACATGAGTGAATGAGATCTCAGTGTTAGATCAGATATCATAGTCAGTGTCAGATGATATATCAGTGTTAAGAATCATGTTGATCTCACTGTGTAGAAGATCACATATAAACAGGTTAGATCAGGTATCAGTGTTAAGAATCATGTTGATGTCTGTTTAGATGTCTGTTTTGTCTGATCAGATACCAAAATGAGTAAATCGGATCTCAGTGTTAGATGAGATATCATAATAAGTGTCAGATGAGATATCATTCCTAAGAATCATGTTGATGTAGTGTGAAGTAGATCAGATATCAACAGATGGTAGATCAGGTATCAGTCTTAAGAATCATGTTGATGTTAATGTGTAGTAGATCAGATATCAACATGAGTAAATCTGATCTCAGAGTTAGATGAGATCATACTCAGTGTCAGATAAGATATCAGTGTTAATAATCATGTTAATGTCAGCGTGTAGTAGATCAGATATCAACAGACGTTAGATCCGGTATCAGTTAAGATTCACTTCGATGTCAGTGTGTAGATCATATATCAACATCAGTAAATCGGATCTCAGTGTTACATCAGATGTTAGTATTAAGAATCATCTTGATGTCTGTTTGCAGTAGATGAGATATCATAGTGTAAGATAAGATATCAGTCTTAAGAATCATATTCATATCAGTGTGTAGTAGATCAACTATAAACTGATGTCAGATGAGATATCACTGTTAAGAATCATGTTAATGTCAGTGAATAATAGATAAGATTAACCAGTGTTACAGCAGGTATCAGTGTTAAGAATCATGTTGATGTCAGTGTGTAGTAGATCAGAAATCAAGAGTAAATCAGGTCTTGGTGTTAAATCAGGTAACAGTGTTAGGAATCATAAGAATCATGTTAATGTCGGTGTGTAGTAGATGATTTGAGTAAACCAGATCTCAGTGTTTGATCAGGTATCATGAGATGTTAGTGTTAAGAATCGTGTTGATCTCTGTGTAGTAGATCAGATATCAACAGTTGTTAGATCAGGTATCAGTGTTAAGAATCATGTTGATGTCAGTGTGTAGTAGATCATATATCAACATGAGTAAATCAGATCTGTGTTAGATCAGATGTAAGTATTAAGAATCATGATGTCTGTTTGCAGTAGATCAGATATCAACATGAGTAAATCAGATCTCAGTGTTAGATTAGATGTCATAGTCAGTG
This sequence comes from Xestospongia bergquistia, assembly GCA_963965975.1. Taxonomy (NCBI): domain Eukaryota; kingdom Metazoa; phylum Porifera; class Demospongiae; order Haplosclerida; family Petrosiidae; genus Xestospongia; species Xestospongia bergquistia. The sequence goes on along the minus strand of OZ014419.1, from coordinate 5,412,318 downwards.
TCAGATGAGATATCAGTATTAAGAATGTGTTCTTAATACTAATTAAGTGTTGATGTCACTGTGTAGTAGATCAGAAATCAACAGTAAATCAGATCTCGGTGTTAAATTAGGTATTAGTGTTAAGAATCACAAGAATCATGTTAGTGTCAGTGTGTAGTAGATGATACATCAACATGAGTAAATCAATGTTAGATCAGATATCTGTTTGTGTTAAATCAGATGTTAGTGTTAAGAGTCATGTTGATGTCTGTTTGCAGTAGATCAAATATCAACATTAGTAATCACATCTCAGTGTTAGATCAGATATCGTAGTGTCAGATGAGATATCAGTGATAAGAATTATGTTGATGTCAGTGTGTAGTAGATCAGATATCTACAGACGTTAGATCAGGTATAATTGTTGATAATCATTTCGATGTAAGTGTGTAGATCAGATAACAACAAGAGTAAATCAGATCTCGGTGTTAGATCAGGTATCAGCATTAAGAATCATGTTCATATCAGTGTGTAGATCAGACATAAACATGTATTAGATCAGATATCAGTGTTAACAATTGTGTTGATTCCAATTTGTTGATCAGAAATCAACAAGAGTAAGTCAGATCTCGGTGTTGGATTAGGTATCAGTGTTAAGAATAATGTTAATGTCAGTGTGAAGTAGATCATATGTCTACATGAGTAAATCAAATATCACTATTAGATCAGATGTTAGTATTAAGAATCATGTTGATGTATGTTTGCAGTAGATCACATCAACATGAGTAAATCAAATCTCAGTGTTAGATCAGATATCATAGTCAGTATCAGATGAGATATCAGTGTTAAGAATGAGGTTGATGTCGCTGTGTAGTAGATCAGATATAAACGTGTTAGATCTATATGAGTATATCAGATCTGTGTTAGATCTATGTTAGATCAGGTATCACTGTATTAAATCTTATGTTAGTGTTAAGAATCATATTGGTGTCTGTTTACAGTAGATCAGATATCAACATGAGTAAATCAGATTTCAGTGTTAGATCAGATATCATAGTCAGTGTCAGATAAGATATCAGTGTTAAGAATCATGTTTATATCACTGTGTAGTAGATCAGATATAAACTTGTTAGATCAGTTATCCGTGTTAACAATCGTGTTGATGTCAGTGTAGATCAGATATCAACAAGAGTAAATCGGATATTGGTGTTAGATCAGGTATCACTGTTAAGAATTGTGTTAATGTAAGTGTGTAGATCAGATATCAATCTGAGTTAATTTTGATCTCAGTGTTAGATGAGATATCATAGTGTCATAAGAGATCAGTGTTAAGAATCATGTTGATGTCAGTGTGTATTTGAGATGTCAACAGGTGTTAGATCATGTATCCGTGTTCAGAATGATGTTAATGTCAGTGTGTAGTAGATCAGAAATCAAGAGTAAATCAGATGTCGGTGTTAAATCAGCTATCAGTGTTAAGACTCATATGAATCATGTTAATGTCAGTGTGTAGTACATGATATATCAACATGAGTAAATCAGATCTCGGTGTTAGATCAGATATCAATTTGTGTTAAATCAGATGTTAGCGTTAAGAGTCATGTTGATGTCTGTTTGCAGTTGATGAAAAATCAACATGAGTAAATGAGATCTGTGTTAGATCAGATATCACAGCTAGTGTCAGATGAGATATCATTGATAAGAATTATGTTGATGTCAGTGTGTAGTATATAAGATATCAACAGATGTTAGATCAGGTATCAGTGTTAAGAATTGTGTTGATGTCAATGTGTAGTAGATCAGATAACAACAAGAGTATATCAGATCTCAATGTTACATCAGGTATCAGTTATAAGAATCCTGTTAATGTCAGTGTGTAGTAGATCAAATATCACTATGAGTAAATAAGATCTATGTTAGATGAAACATTATTATAAAGAATCATGTTGACTTTATGCAGTAGATCAGATGTCAACATGAGTAAATCAGATCTCAATGTTAGATCAGATATCATAGTTACTGTCAGATGATATCAGTGATTACAATTTTGTTGATGTCAATGTGGTATTAGTGTTAACAATCGTGTTGATGTTAGTGTAGATCAGATATCAACAAGAGTAAATCGGATATTGGTGTTAGATCAGGTATCAGTGTTAAGAATTGTGTTAATGTAAGTCTGTAATAGATCAGATATCAATATGAGTAAATCTGATCTGTGTTAGATGAGATATCATACTTAGTGTCAGAATAGATATCAATGTTAAGAATCATGTTGATGTCAGTGTGTAGTAGATAAGATGTCAACAGGTGTTAGATCATGTATCAGTGTTAAGAATCACGTTGATCAGTTAGTAGTACATGAGATATCAATAAGAGTGAATCAGGTCTAGGTTTTAGATCATGTATCAGTTTTAAGAATCGTGTTAATGTCAGTGTGTGGTAGATCATACATCAACATGAGTAAATCAGATCTCAGTGTTAGAGCAGGTGTTAGTGTTAAGAATCATGTTGATGTCTGTTTGCAGTAGATCAAATGTCAACATAAGTTAATCAGATCTCAGTTAGATTAGATATTAAAGTTAGTGTAAGATGAGATATCAGTACAGGTGTTAGATCATGTATCAGTGTTAAGAATCACGTTGAACAGTTTGTAGTACATGAGATATCAACAAGAATAAATCAGATTTCGGTGTTAGATCTGGTATCAGTGTAAAGAATCCTGTTAATGTCAGTGTGTAGTAGATTATATATCAACACAAGTAAATCATATCTCGGTGTTAGATCCGGTGTTAGTGTTAATAATCATGTTGATGTCTGTTTGCAGTAGATCAGATATCAACATGAATAAATCAGATCTCAGTGTTAGGTGAGATATCAAAGTTAGTGTCAGATGAGATATCAGTGTTAAGAATTATGTTGATGTCAGTGTGTAGTGGATCATATGTCAACATGAGTTAATCAGATCTCAGTTAGATCAGATATCAAAGTTAGTGTAAGATGAGATATCAGTACAGGTGTTAGATCATGTATCAGTGTTAAGAATCACGTTAATCAGTTTGTAGTACATGAGATATCAACAAGAGTAAATCAGATATCGGTGTTAGATCAGGTATCAGTGTAAAGAATCCTGTTAATGTCAGTGTGTAGTAGATTATACATCAACACGAGTAAATCATATCTCGGTGTTAGATCCGGTGTTAGTGTTAATAATCATGTTGATGTCTGTTTGCAGTAGATCAGATATCAACATGAATAAATCAGATCTCAGTGTTAGGTGAGATATCAAAGTTAGTGTCAGATGAGATATCAGTGTTAAGAATTATGTTGATGTCAGTGTGTAGTAGATCAGATATCAACAGATGTTACATCAGGTATCAGTGTTAAGATTTGTGTTGATGTCTGTTTGTAGTACATGAGATATCAACAAGAGTGAATCAGATCTCGGTGTTAGATGAGGTATCAGTTTTAAGAATCGTGTTAATGTCAGTGTGTAGATCATATATCAAAATGAGTAAATCAGATCTCAGTGTTAGATCAGGTGATAGTGTTAAGAATCATGTTGATATCTGTTTGCAGTAGATCAAATATCAACATGAGTAATTAGATCTCAGTGTTAGATCAGATATCAAAGTTAGTGTCAGATGAGATATCAGTGATAAGAATCTTGTTGTCTGTCTGTAGTAGATCAGATAACAACAAGAGTAAATTAGATCTTGGTGTTAGATCAGGTATCAGTGTTAATAATCCTGTTAATTTCAGTGTGTAGTAGATCATATATTACATGAGTAAATCATATCTCATTGTTAGATCAGATATAGTGTCAGATCAGATATCATTGATAAGAATTATGTTGATGACGGTGTGTAGTAGATCAGATATCAACAGACATTAGATCAGGTATTAGTGTTAAGAATCATGATGTCTGTCTGTAGTAGATCAGATAACAACTAGAGTAAATCAGATCTCTGTGTTGGATCAGGTATCAGTGTCAAGAATCCTGTTAATGTCAATGAGAGAGATCAGTGTTAAGAATCTTGTTGATATCAATGTGTGGTAGATCAGGTATTAGTGTTAAGAATCGTGTTAATGTAAGTGTCACTTCATCTATTCATCCATCCATCCATTAATTCATTTGTCCATTTATCCATTCATCCAGCAATGTCTCTTACTAACTAAAACATCAACAAAGCAAATAATGATTACTTCTACCTCACACTGTCCAGCTACCCATGTCATTCCCAAATATCTCTCTTAATTCTGTCTCCCTTTTGACCTCTTTTTAATAAAGACACTCAACAGGGCAGCTGGGTCCTGTAGTTCACCCCTTTCTTCTCCTCCACTCCTCTCACCAAAGAAGCATAAACATGAAAGAAGTATATCCTGGTCAGCAATACCAAAATCCTCACTGTTAGATCTCCCCATTAATGTAGCAACATGAGGAGCAGGATCAATAGTACTGGCAGCTAATAGTAACTATGACACTCTTAAGTAACACAAGTAGCAGTTTTAATTTCTCTATTCCTAATATACCAAGTTTAACAGAGGATTTATTTTGGTTGGTTATAAGAGTGCTGCCTCTTCATGTGGAGGTCTACTTACATAACTGGTTTATGCTCACATGAACTATGAATGTTATTATCGATTATGAATAATTATTTCATGAATTCATTAATTTTTTATTTTATGTATGTACGAAAACTGTTTGACTCTTCCTTTCTCTTTAGATGTTCTAGTAATATTACAATGAATGATAGTCTACTATTGCTTTGTAATAATATCATTCATTGTAATAGGAGAAGTATGTCACAGAACAAACCAGGTAAATTTAATGAATGGATGGGTGGAGGTTAACAACAGATGACAAGTGAATGACAGAGTGATGGACATATCACTGAAGTCAATGGATGGATCAGTAAATAGACTAATTGAAAGAAAATAAAATGTTAATATATTAACATGTTAGAACGTATGTGTAGACATTAGAGTGTGTATGGACTTTAATGTTATTCTGTGAGGCTCCTGTTAAAGTATTTACTTGAATTACATTATAATGCATCACCAAACTACTTGAATATGCTATATCTCGAACACTTATAACAAGAGCAAAACTGGCTTTATAGTATTGTGTTAGCTGGTAGAAAGTAGAAAGACCCTTATGATGTATTGATTCCAAATTGGAACTTTAAGTAATCAAAATCTTTTGAAGGCTATTGACAATTAATTTAGCCATGTCAAAGGCATCTTCAACAATCATTACAGTACAATTCAAATACCTTGTTTTGCCTGTTTTAGGATCCATCTAGCAGAGTAATCTTTCATACTAAAATCAGTATGCTGACACCTGTGCTCCTCACCTTCATCTGAACCTTCAAATGCTTAATGAGTATTGTCTGCTAAATCTTTAGAACAGTCATTTCATCATCTTCGTTTAACAAATTCAAATTGATTGATCATTCACGTCTGTGTTGTAGGATATGGTTCTGAATAGTACAGTACTTTTTAAAATTAGATGCATAACTTTTGTAATTGGGTAACATTCACAACATGATCATGATGGATATGTAATAATACACTAACAGATACACCTTTATAATACTTTCAAATTATACATACATATATATGTAATGTTTTGTATTGCATTTAATACAAACTATAGATTATACAGCTACTGCTTAATGTATTCTCTTCTTGAAATTGAGAACCATAGACTCAGAGGGACTATCTGTTTGTTAGGTGAAACAAATGTGTTGAAGAACAGCCACTAGTTATCATTATATGGTCATAGAATGAGTCTTATACCATATAAATTGTATTACTATACCAATGATGCATGTACTTATATAAATAGTAATTAATCAAGTAATAGCAACTAAGACGATAGCTTAATGGAAGAATAGATGACTGAGTGAATGGACAAATATATGAATATACGAATAAAAGAATCAGATAAATGATGAAAAAATGGATAGATAGATGGATGGACTGATGATCAGGCAAAAGAAATGACTGTTCAGTTAAAGTTTGTTATATTACACAGAGAAAATTTTCACTTTACAACATTCGGAAAATGGATGGTTTACATTAGTTGTAGTATTTCTTCTAGTTAAAAGTTACCAATTAATGTAATAGTGCTCTATCTGATGGTATTTTACCACTCTTTACTAGAATCGCTGTAGTAAATAACATGTTTTTCAGATGATTCGTTTTATGTTGGTTATTAACTTACACTAATCCAATGATTGTAATAATAATGATAAAATGATGTTAGATCAATGGAAATTAAACGTTATTTTTCCTACAATCATATTTGTGATGGTTATTTACTTACACTAATCCAATGACTGTATTGTTACTGTAAAAGTAATGGAAATTATACATGGTTTTTCCTACAATCATATTTGTGATGGTTATTTACTTACACTAATTCAAAAACTGTAATATTATTGTAAAAGTAATAAAATTATTCATTATAGTCTTAACATTGTAATTATAATATTAATTTACAATCACCAAACCATCAATTGGATTATTGTTGTAAAACCAATCATTTATTATTATTGTATATTCATTGTTGTATTTATAATATCAGTATCACTAATTCATTCATCATTATTAATTGTATATACAAGGAAATGTTGGCCAAAATTACTCTTTGAAATGGAATAAATTATACTGAAAATTATTTCATTTGAAAAAAGCAATTAAGAATGCTAATTTGAAGTGATTTGTACATGCCATTGGAAATGAAAGAATGAAATTTTGAATATCACTACCTTACTAATATAACCAAGCCTACATGTACACTAGCTGTCTGAGTAACGTTAACGTATGACTCAAAATACCAGTGTATACATTTTATATGTCCCGTCGTTGTATATATCATTATCATATTAAATAAAATATTATTATCTCTCCTTTAAAAAAACTGTTTTTGATCAAGGGTTTAAATAGTAATCCAATATATCTTTTGCCAGTTTAATTTTCTTGGGAAAGAATTTGAAGTACTCACTAGCCACATCAACTGACATGCTGACATGAACCAATACATACTATAATGAAGAATGACCTAATAAAAGGAAATTAAAAAGTTCATACCATCAATTATAAATAATTTGTTATAATTAATAATTATTAATCATATATATATATATATATATATATCAATTATATAAAAAGTCTTTAGCACACATCGCATTAAATCCTTATATAAAGTATATATTACTTCATGTCATTAATTAGTATCATTATCAGGAATATTGATATGTCTTGAGACATATATATATATACTGCTAAGAGATGTCATACAAACATCAATAAATTATGGTGTAGAGGTTAGTGTTATGGATGAGGTAACCCTTGAAATTACAAAATATTTTCTTAAATGCCATCAACTTGGATGATATCAATAAAGTCTTATAATGGTCAACAAGGCAGTTATGATTGGAACATTATCATTTTACACACAGATCTAACATTTAACACAGTGTAATACTACTATATTATGTTTGAGAGAGAGAGAGAAAAGTTTACACAAATATCTACCTTTTGTAACAATGATAATACTGATATATATTGTTGCTCTACAGAGTCCATGGTATGTTACATCAATATATCTAGAAAATATAAATGAGAGAGAGAGACACACACACAAACACACACACACACACTTAGGACATATTGATAGTTGACGGTATTTAGTAGACATAGTTTATATGTGAACTGCTAATAGTAAGTGTGTTAGTAGTTCAATGCATGTAAGTCTGGGATACTCAATATTAATCATTTTACTGCATTGACAGTCTAGTGCTTTCTTAATTACTTTTAAAGTTTGTATGACTAAGTTTTTTATGAAGAGAAATCCAGTATCTCTGCTGTAAATACTATCAATATCTCTTTAATGTTAGTCCTGATAAGGATAGTGAATGAATCATCTTACATTTATTTGTACTACATGGACAATACATTATAGTTTGTAGTCAGTCTAGTGCTTTCTCCATTAATTTATTAGTACTACATCAATGAGACATTATAGTTGGTAATCTAGTACCTTCCCAATTATATGAATACGGACAAGCCCCCAGTCTAGACATTGCCACCAAATTTTCTAGATTTGATATATCCAGAGAAATATTTGGATCCTCATCATCCAACTTCTCAAAAGTATTACACTACCAACTTTAATATATTGTTGATATAGTACTAATAAATTATTAGGCAAATGAAGGCTTTATATCCGTGAATATCTGTCACTGTTGAATTATCTTGTTTGTCGAAATTGTTTCATGATGTCAACCTTATGCAAAATCAGATTCATTTTAGATCTCCATAAATACTCAGCCATACACTCTAATGTTGAATGTACATAATACTGACAAATCTATTGTTATTCATCTGCTTTAACTACCAGTATCTTCGTTTTAATTGTTTTAATAAAACTATAATTTCATAATCACAGTCATATGCATACAATCTTGCAACAGAACACTAAAATTGTCCACCTAATCTGAATTGTATTTTAAATATATAACATATTTGGTGGCATGAAACAGCATTGTCTATGTAACATGACCTCGAATAAAGGACATCTATTCACAGTTTGAAAATCTATTGTATTCCATTTATCATAGATCCTCTGATCTGCATTTGCGTCAATATTTGAGTTGACTTTTAAATGTTGAATGTTGCATGCAAATCACATTTCTTAATACAGTAATTAGTTGTGTGTGAGCCATATGATAATCACATGCAAGCTTCTATGATGACAGAAAATTTGATATATTGTGATTGCTTTAACATCTTATTAATTTTTACTTAGCACACATATAGGTCAGTGAGGTAACTACTACAATGACAAGAAATGTAGTTGATTGTCAGAGTTTTAAGAATCTTTCTAATATCTTATTAGTTAGTTAATGTATACAATATACATAACAGATAGTCTATTTTCTAATTGAATTTCAATTATAAAAAGGTGCTCTTAACTACTTTATTATGTATTATGTGTACTAAAAAAGACCATGGATTGGTTAAATCAACCTTTCTTTTGTAATATACTAATACAACACCTTTAGTAAAATATATAGACTACTCATACTCTGTGTGACATAAACTTTGACATTATATTTGAAAATATAGAGAATATTCTCTTTTTGGTGTTTTTGTGAGGAGAAGAAAAAGTGTCATGCCTTCTCATATCTACCATTCAGCACAAACTTAATGATATGTTAACTAGCCTATAGTCATTGACTACTAGTGTCACAACATGTTTTGTTTGAAGTCTCGAATACATGTAACTACATATACATGTAACTACATATACAAACAGTTTGACAGAAGTGGTTCATTACAAAACAAGTTATATATTACATATTATTACATAAATTATGTACCAAAATTGTAAAAATGTATTAATCCCAAATTGATTCAATTAATCAATAATAATACTAGTTACATAATTATGAAAAATGCAAACATAATACTATTAATTACTAATGTATTATGAAATTGAAGGTGATGTAGCTACACAAACAGTAGTACAATTTTAATTATATGAACAGATTTTCCAATATAACAATTACTATTATTATAACAATAACCAGGTATCGTCTTTTGCAATTTGATGTAGCTATAAGGCCGCCATGGTTTTGAAAAAACCTTTTGACAAAGAAGGAAGATTGAGAATGCCTAGAACTAATCGTCATCAGAACTATCAGATTGATCCGAATCATCAGACTCATCCAATTCATCTCCACTCGAATGATGAATTCATCTACTAACTCTTCATAGAGACCATCATTAGACCAATAGTGGCCTTCGAAGTGGATCTTAACATGTTGAATAAGGCTCTTCCAACGGTCAGGTATCACAACATCAAAATCCTCCGATACCAGCTGCTCAACCTGACCGAGATTAAATGCATGAGTGCTGGCCTTGATGTGACCTTTAACCTGTGCCCATGCCAACTCAATAGGATTGAGAGTGCAGTGAGCAACAGGGAGTCGGACCACCTCATGCCCTGTATGATGTACATATCAATAAATACTAAGGCTATCTTGACTAAGTTCTTACCTGCAGCAGCACCTATGTCATCAACAACATAGTGAGGGGTAGGTTTTAATCTTTGTATGATGCTATACAATTCAGCTTTCAAGGCATTTGTTGTTGATTCAACTCCCTTTGCCTGAAGCCAATCTTGCAATCTTGTGCTTTGTCCAACTTTTGACTGGAACAGGGTCACTACGACGACTATGATATGAGCCGTTATCCATGACAATAAGACTGTTAGATGGAACGTTTGGGAGAAGTTTGGTAGCAAACAACTCCTCAAAATGATCAGCACTCATCATGATAATCACCAGTATTTTTTAGATATTAATACGAGAGTGGTATTAGGAATCCAACCAATCTCACGACAAGCTCCAAGAATAATAAGCTGTGCAACCGTTCCCAGGAGGCCGTTTTATACCACCAAGAGTTCTGCCAGTCACATCATCCCTATTACATTCTTTACCATCATGAGCATTCTACCAGGTTTCATCAAGGTAATTAGCCATAGTTCTTTATGTTTGGTGCAGCAGGTTTCGTGATACTCATGTGGTGTACAACTAGTGGAAGGAAGGTGTGGCGAGTGCTTCTGTTGGCACGCCCATAACAAAATGGCTACTAAGACAGAGAGAGATTATTGTCATATCCCCTTCATTTATTATATAAAATGTAAGTGAGAATAGCTGTTAAAATATAACTGTATTATTTCTTAATTAACTCCATTAGATAACGAAAGCATTTGTACAAATTGAAAGACAGTAGTAGTAATAGTATCAGCTTATATTGGATGTCTGACATTCTTATCCGTGATCCTGTGACTTTATTGGAACTACTGCTCAACAGTTGTTATTAAGTAGTCATCCTCTTATTATAATTCTAGATGGTATAGTTTAAAGAAAGTCAACTTCATAGACTTACCATATCTTAGTCATTGACTGTAAACTGTAAAATATAGACATTACAGACGTGTACATCAATGAAACTGATTTTATTTATGTTAATATGAATATCTTGTTATATTGATATGATTTTATATTTATACTGTTTTAACTATTCTTCATTGTTAAGCATACTTAATAAATCATATAGTTTGCTGGCATAATTGGTCCAAATGCTAGATAAGATATAGGGAGTTAAATTGAGCAACTTCACCCATTGTAACGAAGTGATGACGTACTGCAACACAATGGCAGGGCTTCATATATTTGTGATTAATAAACTTATATTCAGAGAGACAACGTTCATTGTGTACTAGATAAGATAGTTGTTGTTACTATCATGGCCTAATAGCCATGATCAACTGAGCATGCTCAGTTCCATTAGTCACACTAGTGGCGCCAAATTTGTACTAGAAATTAATAAACTTAGACGGCATTACTTCATTTTAGCAACCAGTCAATCAAGACTTTACTTCTGCAGGGCTATTTAGCAAGACAGAAGAAGGAACTCGATTCCATACAGCCAAGTCATTTGACAGTGTTCTCTGGAGTTAATCTGAGACAATGATGTTCCTGGCTACAACAAAAGAGAAAGACAGTAGTAACAAATACGGTCAGAGTAGCAGTACTCCATGTGTGTTAGTTAATCTAGCTTGCCCAACTTATCTTTTATATTCAATGAGCTTTAGCCCTTAGTTTTAGTACATCTGTTATCTGAACTAAGCCTATCACAAGTCATTTTTAAGCATTATATCTCACTAGTCCTTTTCTCTGTAATATATAGACTTTAGTAATGTAGCAAGTCTGAATAAAATTAGTCAAGTGCTTTTATTTAGTACAAGCCTATTTACCCCCATTGTGTCTACTTTTGTATTAGTATCAGCTCGTAATGGTCAGACAATTTCTCTTCTCTTGCACTTGTTGTGTAGTGCATTACAGCATATAAATATCTCTATTATTGAGAGCCTATTATCCTTTCTCTATAGTAAATTGGTTTCACAGTATATTATATTCCCTATAAACCTGCTATATGAACAATATAAATGTTGTTACTACCACCCATTAAATTTATTTATTGTCATATATTCACACTGTTTTAATATATATTTATATATAATATAACCGTATCATAAAATATTAAACATCTGTTGATTGTTCCCCAACTTCTTTTTATCATAAGGACAGTCTAAACTTAAATGTGTTTCAGTCAGTCCTCCTAATATATCACACCACTAACACTGTCTTGTTATTTCTTTACATTGTCCTTTAATTGTCCTGTCAATTGTATCTAATGTAACTACACAACCTACAGTATCCTAGTATAATTTTCGCATCTACTGTGTCCTAACGTAATTGTTGCAATGTATCCATCAGGTCTACTGTGTCATAATGTAACTAACTCTCTTGTCTACTGTGACCTATTGTAACTGCCCCATCTAATATGTCATCGTATAATTGTTCCGTCTGCTGTGCCCTAACATAACTGTTCTATTTACTGTGTCAAAATGTAACATCCTGTCTACTGTGTTATAATGTAATTGTCCTATCTACTGTGTCCTAATATAATTGTCCTGTCAATTGAGTCTAATGTTACTATGCAACCTATAGTGTCCTGGTATAATTTTGCCATCTACTGTGTCCTAATGTAATTGTTCTAACTACTGTGTCCCAATGTAACCATCAGGTCTACTGTGTCATAATGTAATGTTCTGTCTAGTGTGTCCTAACATAATTATCAGGTCTACATTGTAATAATGTAACTAACTGTCTTGTCTACTGTGTCCTATCGTAATAATCCCATCTACTCTGTCCCAGTATAATTGTCCCATATGCTATGTCCTAACGCAACTGTCCCATTTACTGTGTCCTAATGTAATGTCCCTCTACTGTTTTGCAATGTAATTGTCTCATCTACTGTGTCCTTATTTAATTGTCCTGTCTATTGTGTCTAATGTAACTATGCAACCTACAGTGTCCTGATATAATTTTGCCATCTACTGTGTCCTAATATAATTTTTCTAACTACTGTGTCCCAATGTAACCATCTGGTCTACTGTGTTGTAATGGAACTGTCTTGTCTGGTGTGTCCTAACATAATTATCAGGTCTACGTTGTCCTATTGTAACTATCCCATCTACTGTGTCCTAGTATAATTGACCCATCTACTGTGTGCTAATGTAACTGTCCCATTTACTGTTTCTTAATGTAACATCCTGTCTACTGTGCTGTAATGTAATTGTCCCATCTACTGTGTCCTAATTTAATTGTCCTGTCAATTGTGTCTAATGTAACTATGCAACCTACTGTGTCCTTACATAATTATTCCAATGTAACCATCAGGTCTACTGTGTCATAATGTAACTAACTGTCTTGTCTACTGTGTCCAATTGTAACTGTCCCATCTACTGTGTCCTAGTATAATCGCTCCCCCTAGTGTGTGCTTATGTAACTGTTCCATTTTCTGTGTCCTAATGTAACATCCTGTCTACTGTGTTGTAATGTAGTTGTCCTATTGACTGTGTCCTAATTTAATTGTCCTGTTAATTGTGTCTAATGTTACTATGCAACCTACAGTGTCCTGGTATAATTTTGCCATCTACTGTGTCCTAATGTAATTGTTCTAACTACTGTGTCCCAATGTAACCATCTGGTCTACTGTGTCGTAATGTGATGTTCTGTCTAACACAATTATCATGTCTACGTTGTGATATTGTAACTAACTGTCTTGTCTACTGTGTCCTATCTTAACAATCCCATCTATTGTGTCCCAGTATAATTGTCCCATGTGCTATGTCCTAACGTAACTGTCCCATTTACTGTGTCCTAATTGTCTACTTTGTTGTAATGTAATTGTCCCATCTACTGTGTCCTAATTTATTTGTCCTGTCAGTTGTGTCTAATGTAACTATGCAACCTACAGTGTCATGGTATAATTTTGCCATCTACTGTATCCTAATATAATTGTTCTAACTACTGTGTCCCAATGTAACCATCTGGTCTACTGTGTCGTAATGGAACTGTCTTGTCTGGTGTGTCCTAACATAATTATCAGGTCTACGTTGTCATAATGTAACTAACTGTCTTTTGTACTGTGTCGTATTGTATCTGTCCCAGTTACTATGTCCTAATGTAACATCCTGTCTACTCTGCTGTAATGAAATTGTCCTATCTTCTGTGTACAAACATAACTGTCCCATCTAGTATGTCTTAATTGTCCCGTCTGCTCTATCCTGATGTAAGTTTCCCTTCTACTGTATCCTAGCATAATTGTGTCAACTACTGTGTGATAATGTAATTGTCCTGTCAATTCTGTCCAATGTACTGTGTCTTAGTATAACTGTCCAGTTTTCTGTTTCCTAACGTAATTGTGCTGTCAGTCGCAAATGTAATTGTGCTATCTACTGATATAACTGTCCTGTCTACTTTTTATAATGTGACTGCCTCATGTCCTAATGTAATTGTGCTATATGCTCCTAATGTAACTGCTTGTCTACTATCTCCTTAGGTAATTGTCCAAACTAGTGTGTCCTACTGTAATTTTCCTGTCTACTGTGTCCTAATGCATTTGTCTTGTCTATTGTAATTGTCCCTTCTACTGTCTTCTATAATGTCAATATACTGTATCCAAATGCAAATGTCCCTTTTACTGTGTTCTAATGTACTTGTCTCATCTGCTGTGTCTATATGTAATTGTTTTCTCTATTGTGTCCTAATGTAAGTCTCTCATGTTATAATATAATTGATCTGTCTGCTGTGTCCTAATGTAACTGCTCCTCTATTGTCTCCTAATGTATTTGTATCGTCTCCTGTGACCTAATGTCATTTTTCCATTTACTGTGTCCTAATGTATTTGTCCTGTCTACTGTGTACTAAAGTAATTTTCCTATCTACTGTGTCCCTATATAATTGTCCCGTCTGCTATATCCTAATATGACTCTTGTCTACTGTGTTCTAATGTACCTGTCTTGTCTACTCTATCCTAATGTAATAGCTGTCTTCTTTACTGTGTGCTAATGTAACCAACCATCCTGTCTTTTCAAACTTGTTATATAGTATTAAATCTACTGGTTACTTATTGTTAGAAGGAATTGTTAATGTCCTGATATTGCTTTTTTTATTATGCATGAATATTTTGCCATTTTTGATTGTAATTTATGTGCCTCAACTCATTTTTCTAAGCATGATGTTATTAACTGTTTACTTATTAAGTACATGATCATTGTTTGTTACTGTGCTTTCATTTAATGTTATATATCTAGTCACACTAAACTGGTTGTGAGTTGTATATATAACATTCTAATCAATGTTAGCCAACTTTATATATTCCGTTATGTAGTTAAATTTTTATCTTCTAAGATGATCTGGTCATTTTCTCTCAACTGTTACCTTGTAAGTTTTATATATTGTACATGCAATAATTTTTTGTGTCCAAATGTAACTGTTCTATGTACTGTGTCCTGATGTAATTGTCCCATCTACTGTATTTTAATGTGATTGTCCCATCTACTGTGTCCTAATGTAACTGTCCAATCTACTCTGACCTAAGGTAAATGTCCCAGCTACTGTGTTCTAATGTAACTGTTCCATCTACTATGTTCTAATGCAACTGTCCCATCTACTTTGTTCGAATGTGACAGTCCTGTATAATATGTCCTAATGTAACTGTTCTGTCTATTATGTCCTAATGTAACAGTCCCATCTACTGTGTTCTAAAGTAACTGTCTCATCTACTATGTTCTAATATAACTGCCCCATCTACTATGTTGTAATATAACTCTCCTGTCTTTGTGTCCTAATGCAACTGTCCCATTTACTGTGTCCTAAAGTAATTTTCCCATCTACTGTATTCTAACATAACAGTTTCATCTACTGTGTTCTGTCCAATCTACTATATCTTAATGTGACTGTCTTAACTACTGTGTCCTAAAGTAACTGTCCCATCTACTGTGTTCTAATGTGACTGTCCCATCTAATGTGTCCTAAAGTAACTGTTCCATCTACAGTGTTCTAATGTAACTGTCCAATCTACTGTGTTCTAACCTAACTGTTCTATTTACTGTATTCTAAAGTAACTGTCCGACCTACTACGTTTTAATGTGACCATCCGATCTATTGTGTCCTCATCTAACTGTCCGATCTAATGTGTCCAAAAGTAATTGTCCAATCTAATGTGTCCCAATGTAACTGTCCCAACTACTGTGTTCTAATGTAACCATCCAATCTACTGTATCCTAATTTAACTGTTCCATCTACTGTGTTCTAATGTAACTGTCCCATCTACTGTGTTCTAATGTAACTGTTCTGTCTACTGTGTCATAATGTAATTGTTCCATCTACTGTGTTCTATTGTAACTGTCCCATCTACTGCGTTCTAATGTAACTTTCCCATCTGCTATGTTCTAATGTAACTCTCCTGTCTATTGTGTCCTAATGTAACTGTCCTATCTACTGTGTCCTAAAGTAACTAATGTAAATTGTCCAATCTACTGTGTCCTAAGGTAATTGTTCCATCTACTATATTCTAACATAACTGTCCAATCTACTGTGTCCTAATGTAACTGTCCCAACTATTGTGTCCTACAGTAACTTTCCCATCTACTGTGTTCTAATGTAACTGTCCCATCTAATGTGTCCTAATATAACTGTCCCATCTACTGTGTTCTAATGTAACCATCCCATCTACTGTGTTCTAAACTAACTGTTCCATCTCCTGTGTTCTAAAGTAATTATCCAATCTACTATGCTTTAATGTAACCGTCCAATTTACCGTGTCCTCATCTAACTCCCTGATCTAATGTGTTCTAAAGTAATTTTCCTATTTACTGTCTTCCAATGTAACTGTCCTATCTACTGTGTTATAAGATTTGTGTCCTAAAGTAATTGTCCGTTCTACTGTGTTCTAATGTAACTGTCCTATCTAATGTGTTCTAAAGTTACTGTCCTGTCTACTGTGTCCTAATGTAACTGTCCTATCTACTGTGTTCTAATATAATTCTCCTGTCTACTCTATGCAATTGTAACTGTTCTGTATACTGTGTCCTAATGTAACAGTGCTATCTACTGTGTTCTAATATAACTGTGTCCAGTTGACTATATTCTGATATAACTGTCCCTTCTACTGTGTTTTAATGTAACTGTCCTCTCTACTGTGTCCTATGTAACTCTCCTGTCTACTGCGTTCTAAAGTAATTATCCAATCTACTATGCTAAAGCATAGTAGATTGGATAATTACTTTAGAACACAGGAGATGGAACAGTTAGTTTAGAACACAGTAGATGTAACTGTCCCATCTACTATGTTCTAATATACATGTCCCATTTACTGTGTTCTAATATAACTGTCCTGTTTACTGTGTCCTAATGTAACAGTGCTATCTACTGTGTTCTAATGTGACTTTCCCGTCTACTGTGTTCTAAAGTAATTGTCCCATCTCATGTTCTAATATAACTGTCCTATCAATTGTGTTCTAATGTAACCTTAACATGTGCTGTGTCCTAATGTAGCACTCTAATTTATTCTGTAACTGTTCTATCTACTGTGACCTAATGTAACTGTCCTATTTATTGCATTCTAATATAACTGTCCCATCTACTGTGTTCTAATGTAACTGTCCCATATACTGTGTCCTAATATATCTGTCCCTGTACTGTCTCCTGTGTCCTAATGTAATTATTTTTAGAAGAATAGGCCATTAAATGATGTATTTTGATCATATCAGGCCGTTAAATGATGTATTTTGAGCATATTAGGCTATTAAAAGATGGATTTTGAGCATATTAGGCTATTAAAAGATGGATTTTGAGCATATTAGGCTATTAAAAGATGTATTTTGAGCATATTAGGCTATTAAATGATGCATTTTCAGCATAATAGGCATTAAATGATGGAGTGTAAACATAATAGGCCAAAAAGGAAGAATGAGAGGTGGAAGGGTGGGCGGACGGCAATACAGTACCACCTCTGCGTGGTGTCGTCTGGAGCATCATAGGTATCAACTATGATGTACTGAGAGTACTGTCAATCCTCAGCTCATTCTTTTTTAAACTGTATAAAATAAAGTAGCTCTGTAGTTTGACTAGTAGATTCTAAAGTTTGAAATTGTGATGGCGTAAAGTTGTATCAATACCATAGCACATGTGGCCAGCCTCATAGTTCTTTTACAGTTATACTAAAGCCTCTTTTTAAATTGGTTTGCTTTATTCTTTGTTCTTTTTTTCCTTTTTTAACAATTTCTACAGTTTCTGTTATTGCTGGAGAATGCATATCCAAATGTTTGTTGACACTGGAATGCAAAATAGACCTTTGTATATTTTAAACACTATTTCAACGGCTGTTAAATAATCCGAACCATTTCTCACTAACATACATGCTTAGCAAAAAATATATTGAGTCAGATGTCAAATTCAACTTGAATGAGGTATATATATTATATATATATTAAATGTAATTGCTTACATTTTCTATAGAATCTTCCTAATTAGAGTATGTCTAAAAGCTTGTAGCAGTAAGCTATTACAGTTCTGCAGTATATCAGCATGAATTGCTACATAAAAGATACTATAATAGTACGTTAATATATTTCTTTCCTTGTTAGGATTTAACAAAATTTTACTATCCATTTTACTTCCCTATAGCACTATACTGGTGTATATGGTACAGAAGAAAACATCCTTGCTAATACGCTGTTTTTATGACTGTTAAGATTAATTGGTTGTTTTAACTGATTCATAATCACTTAGATTTCTTTTTTCCAATGATTGTTAATTTCTCTGGAACTTTGCTTCTGTTTGTGTACTTTAACAAATGACTTCTCAGAAAAAAAGACATATTATATGTGGTGTCTACTATAAACTATATAGTATAGTGCTTGCATTTATACAATGATGAAGACACTCTTTTCAGTGGCAATCATTATGTTACTGTTTGTGCTGTCAAGATAGTAGGATGTACCATCAAGTACATACTACAGGGACTTGTAAACTGCCCATCATGATCACTTTTTGATTTAGTCAATTTATTTCATCTTAATGTGTTATTTTTGTTACATTCTCCACATAAAATTTGCCATGAGGAAACTGAGTCTGTATTTCAGTTTCTGTTGTTAGACATCTATTAAAACAAATGGTAATTACTTACAGAAACAAGACAGAGGAACATGATGGATATGCAGAATCATATTAATTTGTCTTAAAAAATGGATTATTTCAAGATATCATCTAAAGTATAGTGGTGGTCCATTAAATACAGTTGTAACAGATTACATAGTAACATATGTCATACACAAAGGCCAGTATCTATGAAAATTTTGTCTTAATGATAATTAAACAATGGTCATTTTTTATAGTTGTGATACTACTCTACAGTATCTACTTCAGTAATATATATATATATGACTGTGGTTTCTAATCTAATGATTATCTGCAGTCAGCATTATTAGAAGTTAACAAGATGTGTTAGTATCATATTTTCATACAAAATGGTAAGTTGCGTCAGGCAAATTCATCAAAATTATTATTATTATTATTATCATTATGATTGTATACAAAATAATAACATTTATATAGTTTATGAATTTTGTTTTGTGTAAAGTAGTAGAAAACTTAATAGAAACATAGGTACTAGAGACATTCAAACTGTTAAACAGAAATTTGAAGGCTGGAAAGAGAGGGCAGATCAGTTGTCTGGTAAAACTTAAATGCGTTCAGGTTCTCTTAGAACAGACGCAAAGAGACAAACAGTTTATGGAACAATCACTAAACCATCATTTTGAGGTTAGATTCTCTAAGTATAATCACATAAATTTAATAACTTAATGTTTTTTAAATAGAGGAAGGTCAGAAGAAGTTAAAAAGATCTTCAAAATTTGAGAGTTGAAATGTATGTCAGGTCTGAGAGAGAACACACACTGGAAAGTAATGCTCAATTTACTTCCTCTCTTTGTCTTTCTTCCTCTATTGTTTGTTATACAATGTACAGTTATTAATAGTTGTATTACAGGGTTTGAGTCGATATGTCAGGTTGAAAGAGTTTGATGTACCTGGTGATGATTATGTTGGAAATATTGTATTAAGATGTAAAAGAAGTCATTGTAGAAGCTGATACCATTAGTGTACTGTCTAGACGTTCTCTCTCTCTCTCTCTCTCTAGCTTACATTTAATTTGCAATTTGGTACTCAACTCAGGAAATCAATGGTTAGCATGAAAAGTGATAACAAATCTCAAGAAAGCATTGCATTATGAAATATCAGAACCTTGTTAGCATGGATGGATGGACGAATGGATGGATGGATGGATGGATGGATGAAATCAACAATGAAGAGTGAGATAAAATATATTTTTGCTTTTTAACTGACACACTTAAGAGTCATCTTCAAAGAGTAATTCAATTAAAATTAGATGCTACTCTGGACATGATATTTTCCATTGTATACAAGAAATCAACAACTTAGACTCTCTTCAGCTGATTTCGTGTTCTTACAACCATCACCAGATCAACCATCAGAAATGATACAATTAACTAGTTTTGTTTTAGTATGTAAGTACAGTTTTAGTTTTAGTTATTGTAATTTCACTAAATTGATCATGATTTTAGTTAAACTTTTATTAAATTTACAAAATGTAAATAAATTTTAGTCATAGTTAGCATAATTGTTTTAGTTTTCGTTTTAGTTATAGTTTAATTGTTTGCTTAAAGCTGATCAGCTTGGGACTTTGTACAATATGTCTATCTCATGCACTAAATCCTTGAACTCCTCCTGGCTTTCAACAATGCTATACGGCACACTTGTACTTCCAATAAAAATTGCCAGTTTTTTGGTAATCTTCTTACTTTTTTCACTCTTCATATCACACATCTTTTTCTCAACACATTCTGTCAAAGACAATTGTCTTTCAGTCTCAGAGCATTTGTAAAGATGATGCTGATGCTTCTGATGAGCTTTCTCTTTTTTCTCCTTCTCCATTTTTTCCAGTTCCTTTAAAATATCAGGGAGTTTTTTTTCAAATAGTCTTTCAGATTACTTGTGAACGTTCCATTTACTTTGGCTCCACACTCGTGATTTTTTCCATCACCATCAATATTAAAAATACACATGCTATAGCATTCAGCTTTATCAAAACAAAAATAGTCTCAAATCAATCTTTGGGCTGACCTTTTGTTGATTTGGAAGCACTAGCACTAGCCATCTTGACATAAGGGAAGCTGAAGCATGTGCTGAATAAGTGTGACTATCACCTATTCAAGCTCAATGAAGTATTAAATTGCTCATATCCATTGTGTAAAATTTAATGTTCAGTAAAATGTCCAAGAATATTAGTTTTATTTGAAGTAAGTTTGTGCAAAATAGATTTAGTTATTTTTAGTTATAGTTAACTAAAAAGATTTAGGCTTACTAAAATGGATTTTATTTTTAGTTGTAGTTAACTAAAACAATGCTACAATTAACATTACCAAATTGGATCCCTAACCCCATGCTATGTTCTTTTATCTCTTTCAACACCTTTCCAATACATATCTCCCTCCTCAGTACACTGTATTTAAAAAGAGTCACTTCACTTCTCTTCATACTCCTCCCAATCTCTCAGAAGTTCTAAAAATGTTAATCTTACCTACTGATGTACACCAAGAGTTTCTCTTTTTATATATACAACCTGTAACAAGAGGAAGAGGTATGTCTATATCAAACATGTACATGTACATATAAAGTAATTGTAATTATCCATTCATCTATCACTCTATTAATCTGTACATCCACTCTATTGATCCATCTATTCATAGGTATGGTACTCGTATCTGCCAGTCTTTTTTCACCCAAGAGGACTGTTCTTCCTCCTTTACCCAGTCTTTTCCTTCCTATAATGCTTTCTGATCCTCCAATCCTTGAAGAATCAATATTTAAAGATCAGGTATTAGTTTAAGAATCATGTTAATGTCAGTGTGTAGTAGATCATATATCAACATGAGTAAATCAGATCTCAGTGTTAGATCAGATGTCAGTTTATGTTAAATCAGATGTTAGTGTAAAAAAACATGTTGATGTCTTTTTGCAGTAGGTCAAATATGAACATGAGTAAATCAGATCTCAGTGTCAGATGAGATATCAGTGATAAGAATTATGTTGACGTCAATGTGTAGTAAATCAGGTATCAAGAGACGTTAGATCAGGTATCAGTGTTAAGAATCTTGTAGATGTCTGTCTGTAGTAGATCAGATAACAAGTGTAAATCACATCTCGGTGTTAGAGCAGGTATCAATGTTAGTTTCAGATCATATATACACATGAGTAAATAAGATCTGTGTCAGATCAGGTGTTAGTGTTTAGAATCATGTTGATGTATGTTTGCAGTAGATCAGATATCAATATGGGTAAATCAGATCTCAGTGTTAGATCACATATCAAAGTGTCAGATGAGATATCAGTGATAAGAATTATGTTGATGTCTGTGTGTAGTAGATCAGATATCAACAGACATTAGATCAGGTCTTAGTGTTAAGAATCATCTTGATGTCTGTCTGTAGTAGATCAGATAACAACTAGAGTAAACGAGATCTCGGTGTTGGATCAGGTATCAGTGTTAATGTCAATGAGACATATCAGTGTTAAGAATCATTTTGATATCAGTGTCTGGTAGATCAGGTATTAGTGTTAAGAATCGTGTTAATATAAGTGTGTAGTATATCATATATCAACATTCAGTATATAAATTATTCTATGTTAGATCAGGTATCATAGTCAGAGCCAGATCAAATATAAGTGTTAAGATCATGTTGATGTCATTGAGTAGTAGATCAGATATCTATGGGTGTTAGATCAGGTATTAGTGTTAAGAATTGTGTTGATGTCAGTGTGTTGTAGATAAGATATCAAGAAGAGTAAATCAGATCAAAGTGTTAAATCAGGTATTAGTGTTAGGGATGTCTAAATATCAATCCTTATTAAATCATACATCAACATGGTTAATTCTGACCTCAGTTTTAGATCAGATATCAGTTTGTCTTAAATCAGATATTAGTGTTAAGAACCATGTTGATATCTGTTTCCAGTAGATCAGATATAAACATGAGTAAAAAAGATCTCAGTGTTACATTAGATATCATAGTCAGTGGCAGATGAGATATCAGTGTTAAGAAACGTGCTGATATTAGTTTGTAGTTGATCAGATAGCAACATGAGTGAATCAGATCTCAGTGTTAGATCAGGTATCATAGTAAGTGTTTGATCAGATATCATCATTAAAAATCATGTTGATGTCTATGTGTAGATCAGATATCAACATTAGTAATTTAGATCTCAGTGTTAGATCAGATATCATAATCAGATGAAACATCAGTGTTAAGAATCATGTTCATGTCAGTGTGTAGTAAATCAGATATCAACAGGTGTTAAATCAGGTTTCATTGTTAAGAATCTTGTTGATGTCAATGTGTAGTAGATCAGAATCAACAAGAGGAAATCAGATCTCGGTCACATATCAGGTATCAGTGTTAAGAATCATGCTAATATCAGTGTGTAGTATATTTTGTATTAACATGAGTAAATCAGATCTCAGTGTTAGATCAGATATCAATTTATGTTAAATCAGATGTTAGTGTTAAGAACCATGTAGTTGTCTGTTTGCAGTATATCAGATATCAACAAGTAAATCAGATCTCATTGTTGGATCAGATATCATAGTCAGTGTCAGATGAGATATTAATGTTAAGAATCATGTTGATGTGTAGACTAAATCTCAACAGGTGTTAGATCAGGTATTGGTGTTAATGAACGTGTTGATGTCAGTGTGTAGTAGATCAGATATGAAGAAGAGTAAGTCAGATCTCGGTGTTAGATCGGGTATTAGTGTTAAGAATTGTGTAAATTTCAATGTTTAGTAAATCAATGTTTTGTATATAAGATACCAACTGGTGTTAGATCAGGTGTCAGTATTAAGAATCTTATTGATATCAGTGTGTAGTTGATCAGATATCAATATGAGTAAATCAGATCTCAGTGTTAGATCAGATATCATAGTCAGTTTCAGATCAGATATCAGTCTTAAGAATCACGTTGATGTCTGTGTGTAGATCAGATTTCAATATTAGTAATTTAGATGTCAGTGTTAATTCAAAGATCGTTATGAAATCAGATATTAGTGTTAAGAATTAAATTGATGCCGCTTTGTAGTACAATCAGATATTAACATGAGTAAATCAGATCTCAAAGTTAGATCAGGTATCAGTGTTATGAATTGTGTTGATGTCAGTGTGTAGTAGATCAGATATCAACAAGAGTAAATCAAACCTGGATGTTTAATCACGTATCACTGTTAAGAATCCTTTTAATATTTGTGTGTGGTAGATCAGATATCAACAGGTGTTGGATCAGGTATCAGTATTAAGAGTCATGTTGATGTCAGTGTGTATTAGATCAGATATCAACACGAGTAAATCAGATCTCAGTGTTTGATCAGATATCATAGCCAATGTTAGATCAGATATCAATGTTAATAATCATGTTGATGACTGTGTGTAAATCAGATATAAACATTAGTGATTTGATCTTAGTGTTAATTCAGATGTCGGTATCAGATTAAATGTCAGTGTTATGAATCAAATTGATGCCAGTTTGTACTACATCAACACATTCTTAATACTGATACCTGATGTCTGTCTGTAGTAGATCAGATAACAAGAGTAAATCACATCTCGGTGTTAGAGCAGGTATCAATGTTAGTGTCAGATAATATATATAATCAGATGAAATATCAGTGTTAAGAATCATGTTCATGTCAGTGTGTAGTAAATCAGATATAAACAGGTGTTAAATCAGGTTTCATTGTTAAGAGTCGTGTTGATGTCAATGTGTAGTAGATCAGATATCAACAAGAGTATGAATTGTGTTGATGTGTAGATCAAATCTTAACAGGTGTTAGATCAGGTATTGGTGTTAATAATCGTGTTGACGTCAGTGTGTAGTAGATCAGATATGAAGAAGAGTAAGTCAGATCTCGGTGTTAGATCAGGTATTAGTGTTAAGAATTGTGTAAATTTCAATGTTTAGTAAATCAATGTTTTGTAAATAAGATACCAACTGGTATTAGATCAGGTGTCAGTATTAAGAATCTTATTGATATCAGTGTGTAATTGATCAGATATCAATATGAGTAAATCAGATCTCAGTGTTAGATGAGATATCATAGTCAGTTTCAGATCAGATATCAGTCTTAAGAATCACGTTGATGTCTGTGTGTAGATCAGTTTTCAATATTAGTAATTTAGATGTCAGTGTTAATTCAAAGATGGTTATGAAATCAGATATTAGTGTTAAGAATTAAATTTATGCCGCTTTGTAGTACAATCAGATATCAACATGAGTAAATCAGATCTCAAAGTTAGATCAGGTATCAGTGTTATGAATTGTCAGTGTGTAGTAGATCAGATATCAACAAGAGTAAATCAAACCTGGATGTTTAATCACATATCACTGTTAAGAATCATGTTAATATTTGTGTGTAGTAGATCAGATATCAACAGGTGTTGGATCAGGTATCAGTATTAAGAGTCATGTTGATGTCAGTGTGTATTAGATCAGATATCAACATGAGTAAATCAGATCTCAGTGTTTGATCAGATATCATAGTCAATATTAGATCAGATATCAATGTTAAGAATCATGTTGATGACTGTGTGTAAATCAGATATAAACATTAGTGATTTGATCTTAGTGTTAATTCAGATATTGGTATCAGATTAGATGTCAGTGTTATGAATCAAATTGATGCCGGTTTGTACTACATCAACACGTTCTTAATACTGATACCTGATGTAACACCGAGATCTGATTTACTCATCCATCTATTCAGATATTTATGAGTTCATCAATCCATCTATCATTTCAATCATGCAATCATTCATTTAACAATCCATCCATCCATTGTTCCATCATTCATCTATTCTTCCTATCCATATTTGTGCCATTTGTTATGCATTTATCCAACTACTCTGTCATTCAGCCATCCACTATTCATCACCAGGGGCACCTACCACCCAAAAAAGTTACAACATGCTCATTGTGCCCTCCCCCCCCCCCCCCCAATTTTTACACTAAAGTATGCAATATGTAGAGAACAATGAAAACACTCATTGCAATTATAACATAATTGTGGCTATTCTTTATTACAAATGAATGATAGAGTGATGGACATATCAATGAAATCAATGGACAGATGAGTAGATAGACTAATGGAAAGACAGGTGAACATATGGATTCACAAACAGATAAATGTTTTTACTAATGACTATTTATTAATGAGTGCTTTGTTAATGATTGTTCTGTTCTCTTTTTAGTATTTTTGTTAAATGATCTACTTGATACTCATGTGTGTAGTCCCTTGTTGCTCCCTCAGTCTTTTTCTGATAAGTGGCTAGAGGGAATTATGGGAAATCAAAGTAAAAATATTCAAACTGGGGAGTGATTTGCTCCCCAACAATAGAATGTCCATCAAACTGGTAAAAACATATCACACCACAACATTGGAGACTAAGAAATATGAAAAGTAATTATTATATTTGTGCATGATTTAGCAATTTTCTACCTATCCATCAATCCATCCATTTATTATTTACTTCCTCTTTTTGTCTTTCTGTCTTTGTCTTTCTCTATTGTTCATTATACAATGTACATACAACAGGTAAAACACCTCTTCAAATTACTCAAAATGCTTTAGATGCCTTTGCCATTAATAGTTGTATTGATGCTTATGTAACACATGATGGAGGTGAAGAGGCTATCTTTTATCTCAAGCATGACCCAAACTGGACAGACCAGTTATTAATACTTGTATTACAGGGTTTTTGAGTTAATATGCCGGGTTGAAGGAGGATTCGATGTACCTGGCAATGATTAACGTTCATAAGAATATGTATCATTCTATCAATCTGTACATTCATTCTATTAATCCATCCATTCATAGGTATGTTACTCATATCTCCCAGTCTTTTTTAACCCACAGGGTCTGTCCTTTCTTCTTTACCCAGTCTTCTCCCTCCTCCAATTCTCTCTGATTTCCCAACCATTGAAGAATCAATACTGGTCACCATACCAGCTTGTCTATCAGCTATGAATAGCTCTGGGTCCCCTACTACTTTTTATCTCAAGTGGTCACTTTACCTGCTAACTACACAACTTATGCTCCCTCTCTATTAGGGTTTCCACATGAAAATATCAACTTCCTTGAAACTGACTGTTTATTATTTTATTAAATGCACTAACCTGTAGTAACTATTCTGGCCTATTTTCACTTTGCAATTGTTTGTTGTTTCTGCATAATAATTAATAGAATATCAGCTTATTATCAAATAATTAAGGAGCAATTAATTAATTTAAGGCATTCTAATTAATGCGCTCACCTTTTGCAAAGCTCTTTGTCTTTTCTGTGTGGTAAGTCAATTCCTGTTTTGATATAGAATGTCTGTAACCATTTAGATTTGCTTAATCATTTGTAGGCTATATAAATTTGCAGCTTGTTTGATACCTTAATATAACACCTCAGGTGTTTTTGCTCATATATTTGTATGCTTACATGTAGCCTAGGTCCTCATTATGATATATGGAAGGGTACTATTCAATGTTTATGTAACACAAATGAGAGGAGCATCTGTTGCTTTTAACCATCTGGATGGGTGTGTGTTTTAGTGACATGCCTTGACCATGATTGTGACTACTATAGCAGTGAAACTCTGACTTGTATTATGTGATCTTTAATATCTTACTCATGTTAGGTAAACTCACAAGACTTGTGTTATAGCTAAAATGGCAAAGTCATCTTATAAAGAAGGTATATGTAGCTGTATAATATAGACTTAAAAATTTTTATGATTGTTCTTTTTAAAGGTACAAAACCAACCTATGGAGAACTTATAGATATTTTTGAAAGGCTTGATGGACAACCTAATGCTCCAGATATGCTTAGTGCAGAAATTACCAAAAGAAATCCTGGTTTATCTGTCAGTCGACCTTCAAGACTTGATACTGTAAAACGAATAGCTGGGCCTACTTTACCTTCTTTGCGTGGTGCAACAAAATTAACAAAATTAACTGGATCACCGTTAGCATCTTATAGGAAAGGAAACTGGGAGCCTCGTATAAGAAATCCAGGTATAAACATAAATAATGTATCTACTAGCATTTTTTAATTACACTATAGGAGTATTCACAGAGTTTCCATCAGAACTTGAAGAACTTGGACTTAGTGAAGAAGTACTGTTTTCAAGCATTAGAGAATTACAAACTGAGAGTGATTGTTCATTTAAATTATGGGAGACTCCAACAATTGGGTTTTATCAAATGCTACACAAGTATCTCAACAAAACAGCAAAACTTATCAAACGTTTTAATCGGAACACTGTATTGTTGTATTGATTGCAATTTTCAACAAAAAGGAAGTAGGCAAGACAATGTGTACAGGTTTGTAGACAGGTTTGTGGACAATATTATGGTATCATCAAAAGCACCTTCAAGTGCGTCAATGGTTTATAACATTTCTATTGTTAAAAGTACTGGTACGATGCTTAAAAAATGTACTCAACAAATTGCTGAATTAAATGAGGAGTGTGTACACTTAAGGAAGAGGTTTGAGGAATCTAGAAGTCATCTGAAAATTGCTAATTGTGCCCTACGTGATCTCACTAATGAAAATCGATGTCTTAAAGAAAAAATCTATCCTCAAAATTAAAGCTTGGCAAGCTTAAAGAGAAAAACCAACAATTAGAATGTGAGTGCCTTCAACTTGAACTAGATAATATGGACTTACTGTCAAATGATGAGTCTGATGAGTCAGACAATGAAGCCATCACTGATGAAGTGGAATCTAGTTTTCATAGTATTGTGGGTCATCAAAAATATTCTCCAGAGATTCGTAAACTTTACTATAGCTTGCTGGTTGACCAAGTTCCAGTATCCAAAATTGCTGAAATAATTCGAACTGTTTTAAAATGTTTTAATCCATCAATGAATGTCGAAGAACTGAAGCTTCCAAAGAAAAGTTGTGCAAGTTATATGCGCAAAGAGGAATTGAAATTAATTAGTGATGTACACAAGGCACATACTATCTGTGACACTGCCATGAAGGGTAAAGGATTGTACCTTAATACTGATGGCACCACTAAGCATCAGAAAAAGTTAGGTGGTATTGTAGCTAATAGCATGGTATTAGGTGTAAATGAACTGCCAGATGGTACAGCAGCCTCAATAATAGAAGATATTTCTAAGGAGTTTGAAAAGCTTAGGAAAGTGGCCAGAGTCATAGGTTTAGAAAATGCCGATTCCATTAACTGGACATTAGTTAAGTCATCCAGCTCTGATTCGGCTGCAACACAAAGTGTTTTAACAAACTCATCGAAGAAAGAAGAGAAAATGATCAAGAAAAGTTTGGTGAAGCAGTTTGCACAGGAGAGATGATGGACTTAATCGAATCATTTTGCTCAATGCATTTACGGGTGAACTTAAGGAAAGCTTTTTTAAGTGGAACTGCACATTCTGAAGATGACAAGTACCATCGAGTTGACACCTTTGTTCACGAGTTTTATAAGCTTTTTGGTAAAACAGAAACTCCAGAGTATGCTTGTGGTGTACTTTCATTCCCTGATTTCTTGAGTTGCAGAAAGCTGAAAAGGGCCACGAATCCAGTTATTACCACGCTTGTTTGGGAGTTAAACTTCATCGCCAGATAGGCAGTAGATATTTTGTGACTGCAGCTAATGCTGCTAAAATTTTCTTTCTTAAAGTTGCTACTATTAAATTTCTCAAATTCACTGGGAAATACACTGGTAATAAACTGGAAAAAGATGTTTACTTTAAGTTAAATGATGTTTCTGAGATGGCTCATCTTAAGTGTGATGCTTTAATGTATTACCATGTATTTGGACACTTGTACATGCTTTCCAAATCAAATAAACTCGGTTTGTCAGTTTTGTCAATGAACAAGCACTATTTGGAATTGGATTCTTACCTTTCTAGTGTTATCTCCAACCCAGACATAGTTTTCGATCATACTTATCAGGTCTTTCAATCTGAAAAACGTATTTATGGTACAGATTCTAAAGTAAACCACTGTCTATCATCACAGAAGGTATATAATACACTGTTTGATAGTTTACAAGAAAAAGCTGTGTCTGAATTATTAGTTAAAGGTGCCCTTAAAATGAAAGAAAAGTTAACATCATATGCGAAAGATCAACTCCCTGGGGGTGTTACTGGGAACCAGATAAAGAAGTACAGGATGTTTTATGTAAACTAAGCCCAAGCAATGATGTATGCGAATCAATTCTTGGATTAAATGACTATCTGACTACAGCAATTCCGAACTTACATCAAATGGCACGTTCAAATCTCATACAAGTTAAAAAAAACCAAACCTTAAAGTGGCTATCTGATTTGTCTGATGAGAAACAGCATTTCATTATTGACAGAGCTGTTAAAGATAGAAGACTCATAACTAAAAGTGAACAAAAAGCAAGGTCTAAGTATCGTCAAGAAAATGCTGAAAGCTAATACTAGAAGAAAAGCATTGGAGAAGAAGCTTTCTGAAGAAAGAGATAAACTCTCACAGTTACATCTTTTTACTTCTTCCGATGAGCTTAAAAAAGAATTAATACTGATTGATGAAGATACTAACAACAGAACAAAAATGTCAAGAAAAAAAGTCTTTTTAGATCACAAGTACAAATTAGAAGAAAAGTTTTGGGCCAAACTGTACCAATAGTATTCAGTACTAAAGGAAAACAGAGACCACTTAACAATATTGTTACTGAACTCTGTGATTTTATCGACAGTTGTACTCTACCTAGAGAATGTGAGTTATTCATTCAAAACCCCTTATCTTTAGTTGGGAAGAAAGTTAAACACAAGTTTTTAGAAGATGATGAAACACCAACTTAGGTATTTAGGCCGAGTATTGAGCTATTCATCAGAGGAGAAAACGCACTGTATGAAATACGACGGAGAAGATGAAACATATGACTTTCACTTAACTCTTGATATGATTCTTGGTGAACTTATAATTTTATGATCTTTAATTTACAATAGCAACTCAATATATATATATATACTAGTCAGGGGTATTAAGAATCATTAGAAATATCATAAGTGTTAGCCATCATCAAACTTAACGATTCCATTATATCAATATGAGAGGCCTCAACTTGGTGCTTAACAGCCCTGAATTCCACAATAAGTTTTTGTATTAACTCCATCAGAGTTTTCACTTCCTCTTGTAGAGCATAAATATCTGCATAAAACAGAATTTCTTTACAATATTTTACAAATAATTTTACCAGATGGAGCAGATGACTTTGCCATTTTAGCTATAACACAAGTCTTGTGAGTTTACCTAACATGAGTAAGATATTAAAGATCACATAATACAAGTCAGAGTTTCACTGCTATAGTAGTCACAATCATGGTCAAGGCATGTCACTAAAACACACACCCATCCAGATGGTTAAAAGCAACAGATGCTCCTCTCATTTGTGTTACATAAACATTGAATAGTACCCTTCCATATATCATAATGAGGACCTAGGCTACATGTAAGCATACAAATATATGAGCAAAAACACCTGAGGTGTTATATTAAGGTATCAAACAAGCTGCAAATTTATATAGCCTACAAATGATTAAGCAAATCTAAATGGTTACAGACATTCTATATCAAAACAGGAATTGACTTACCACACAGAAAAGACAAAGAGCTTTGCAAAAGGTGAGCGCATTAATTAGAATGCCTTAAATTAATTAATTGCTCCTTAATTATTTGATAATAAGCTGATATTCTATTAATTATTATGCAGAAACAACAAACAATTGCAAAGTGAAAATAGGCCAGAATAGTTACTACAGGTTAGTGCATTTAATAAAATAATAAACAGTCAGTTTCAAGGAAGTTGATATTTTCATGTGGAAACCCTAATAGAGAGGGAGCATAAGTTGTGTAGTTAGCAGGTAAAGTGACCACTTGAGATAAAAAGTAGTAGGGGACCCAGAGCTATTCATAGCTGATAGACAAGCTGGTATGGTGACCAGTATTGATTCTTCAATGGTTGGGAAATCAGAGAGAATTGGAGGAGGGAGAAGACTGGGTAAAGAAGAAAGGACAGACCCTGTGGGTTAAAAAAGACTGGGAGATATGAGTAACATACCTATGAATGGATGGATTAATAGAATGAATGTACAGATTGATAGAATGATACATATTCTTATGAACGTTAATCATTGCCAGGTACATCGAATCCTCCTTCAACCCGGCATATTAACTCAAAAACCCTGTAATACAAGTATTAATAACTGCTTCCAAAGAGCTTTGCAAAAGGTGAGCGCATTAATTAGAATGCCTTAAATTAATTAATTGCTCCTTAATTATTTGATAATAAGCTGATATTCTATTAATTATTATGCAGAAACAACAAACAATTGCAAAGTGAAAATAGGCCAGAATAGTTACTACAGGTTAGTGCATTTAATAAAATAATAAACAGTCGGTTTCAAAGAAGTTGATTTTTTCATGTAGAAACCCTATCTCTATTGGTTAGTCCCATTTCGCCTACTCCCATTTTGCCTACTCCCATTTCGCCTACTAATTGACAACCAGTGCCATTTTGCCTACTCATGCAAAATGCTATACAAATCATGGAATACCATAAATACATGATGGTCTTGATGTGAGTTTCACATAAAAAGGGTGTTATCTAAGCCAGTGTTTGATTTTAATTGCTAAAAACAAGGGTTGCATGACAGGTTTTGATGTGTTTATTGTTTGCTACCAGGAAAATCCCACGCGGTTTATCTGAGAGCCCTTGAGATTATCAAGCAGAAATCAGAAGATCTAGGCTACACACTTGCCCCAGCAGTCCTCACTGACTTTGAACTAGCTATAATTCAAGCAGTAGAGTTGACATTTCCAACTACAGAGGTTAAAGGATGCTTTTTTCATTTTGTACAAGCTTTAAATAGAAAAATAGCCACCCTTGGTCTGCAATGTGCTTAGAGACAAATTCCTGATGTGAGCAAATTTGTTAGGAAGACAGTTGCTCTAGCATTTGTGGCTCAACAATTTGTTCGCTTTGCTTGGCATGTTATCAAGATGCAAGTTCCAAATGTTGAAATAATGGACGAGTTTGTGACCTACTTTGAAGAGACGTGGTTGGTGGGCAACTTTGGCCTAGACTATGGAACATCTTCTCCTCAGATGCCAGCAGCCCTAGGACCAACAACCACCTTGAAGGATGGCACAACAAGTTGAAGCAAATTGCAAGGAATGCCCACCCCCATGTGTTTGAACTCGTTGAAAATTTCAAGCAAGAACAATCAAGCACTAAAGTCAGCATTGCTCAACTTGAAGCAGGATCCCAGCCACCTAAAAGAGCTAAGAAGTCTGTTGAAAAAGACAATAAAATAGGAGAACTAAAAAGTAGATTTGATCAAATTAGTTTAGAAGAGTATATTAGAGGGATTTCTGCTCATACTGCCATTTGAACTATATGTGTATATATAGTTTTGTTGGAACTTAATACTATTAGATGATTTTTAACCTTTTTATTTTCTTACAAACTTACTTCTATCATTTTCATCACGTTTTGCAGGAGTAGGCAAAATGGCACTGGTAGTCAATTAGTAGGCGAAACGGGAGTAGACGAAATGGGAGTAGGCAAAATGGCACCAATTCATCTCTATCATGCTCTCTTTTCTCTTATTCATGGAAAGAATCTGAAGAGTGTGCAATGCATGAAGAGGGTATGATTCTGTTATTAGCTGTTGCTAAACATAGTTCATTTGTTCCTCAACATCAATTTTTATTAGGATTGATTGCCCATGGCAAGGTAAGAGAGTTAACCAAGAACATTTATACATAGTAGCTAGTTGTCACTGGGAAGCTATTCCGCTTTGGTATTATTGGGAGGGGCCAGGGATTATTACTGCTATACACAATAAACTATTTGATTTGTCTTCCAGTTTGAATTATGAATGTATAACATTTCAGAAGCTATAGTAAAACATATTAAGAACAGAGATAGAGGAATGGCAAAAAAATCGAGTTGATTTTCTGCAACATCTGCTGACTCAGAAAAGTAGGCATATTCCATCATATAACTGGAAAAGACGTGACATCATTGGCACCAGCTGCTGCAAAATATTGCAGTACTTTACAGAATAATTCAATGTTAATAAATGAGAGTGCTCCTGCATCAAATAATGTAATGATGAGTAAGATAGATTGAATGGAGGGATAGGTGGATCAATGGATGAATGGACTTTTATTGTATTTTTCTTGTCTTAGTTGAAATCATCTCATCTTTTGCTCCAACAACCTTAAATATCAAGAACCTCTCTCCTATATCTCAAAAATCACCTCATCCTATTATACACAATGGAAAACAGTCTCAAGAAATGTTAATAAATCGAACAGTTATATATATGATTCTCTCTCTCTCTCTCTCTATGTCTCTCTCTCTCTCTCTCTCTCTCTCTCTCTCTCTCTCTCTCTCTCTCTCTTTCTCTCTCTCTCTCTCTCTTTCTCTCTCTCTCTCTCCATATAGTTTTAATATCAGAATAGTGTTGAATATTATATGAGAGAGGACAAACCTCATGGAAATCTAAACCTGCATGACTTGTTGGACCAGTTTTGGCAACGTTATAAACACCCTCCTAATTTATAAGAAATGAAATATGTAAAGGTATTTTAGATGCATCATCAAACTATGCTATATCTTGAACAATTACAACAAGAGCAAAACTAGATTCTGAAATTGAAGTGGTTATGGTGTACCCATCCAATCAAATATTACTATTGAATGCAATATTCCACCTGTGAGTGTTTAATGTCCCTTCCATGAATCTATCCATCCATTTTCTATTTCATGTATCCATTCATCAGTCTATTAATCCATTCATCCACCCATTTATTCATTTATTTAATCAATGTATTCATTCATTCTTTTATAGTGCTGGCCTCTTATTGACTTTAGCTGTTCACTGGTAGTGACATTCTCATTTGAAGCTTCTAGAGACATCCAACATTTTCAGGGCCTCAATCAGTCTACTGTTACTATCACAACAGATGTCACATTATTATTAATTTTATATTGCAGAACTGCTCTGAAATGACTCAATAATATTAAAGGTATTTGTTACCTAGCAACCATTAACACACTAATTTATTTTTGCTATTTGTCCATTCAAAATTTGAATCAAAAAATTATGTATATATTTTTGTATAGATTGGTCTGATATTGTAGGTGGAGCCACAATAATCAAACTGTTCTTGCTGCACCATCTGGTCTTCAATATCTTGTTGGAGAAAAAGTATTGGACATTCCTTATAAGGTAAACTAGCAACTCCTCCACCTCTTGTATCCATGCATCCATCCTTCCAGCATCTATTCACCTCTTCAATACATGAACAGACTATTCATTTATTTAACCATTTTTTCTCTTTTTGTGTAGATCTATTCTGACGATATTGAGGTCCTAACAAGTTTTCTGGAACAATATTTTGCTGGTTCAATACCTACTCTACTTCCTTCTCTATCTTTCTTGACCTTTGGACTACAAACTGTAAATACAACTATGTTGAACAGCTGATATCAGGGAAACTAGTCCAGTTTAAACTCTCATCACTTTACTCCAAGTCTCAAGTTACAGCATACACTTTCTCAGCATTTATAGAAGGTGAAAAAGAATTATTGACTAACAATAAAGCTATCAATTAATTATAAAATAAAAAAATGATAATTCAAAA
This sequence comes from Xestospongia bergquistia, assembly GCA_963965975.1. Classification (NCBI taxonomy): domain Eukaryota; kingdom Metazoa; phylum Porifera; class Demospongiae; order Haplosclerida; family Petrosiidae; genus Xestospongia; species Xestospongia bergquistia. The sequence goes on along the minus strand of OZ014419.1, from coordinate 5,376,588 downwards.
TTAATTACCTATTATTAAACTTAAAAATTAATAGTAATTTATAAAAAGTTTAATAATTGAGTATGTTTAAATTTTATTTCAAAAGTTATATGGACGTGGCTTAGAAAATTACTAATGAAACCATTCAAAATCTCTAAAGACATTAATTTTAGTGATAGATGCAGTACATTATATGTAATGAATAGGAAGAATTACATTTAGTTTCTGAAATAATAATATTATTTCATACAAATTTTTTTAGAACTTTATTCTCACATTTAATTTTTAAGTTTTAGTTTTTCCCTATTCTTCTTTAGATAACTCATAATCTGATCCTATTACCCTTGACATCTTATCCTATTACCTTTGACAACTGATCTCCTCCTAACTGTTTCTTGGATAGTGGGGCACATCCAATGGCTTGAGAGCCAAGACCCAGATGATTGTACTAAACATTTACCCCAGATGTGGTCACAGACACTTCTCCATCTACCACTAGAATCCAAAGAGAGTGCAATAGATGAAGAGGGTATGGTTCTGTTATTCATTTGTTCCTCAACATCAATTTTAATAGGATTGATTGACCCTAGCAAAGTAAGAGAGTTAACAAAGAATATTTAAACATAGTAGCTGGTTGTCACTGGGAAGTTACTCCACTTTGTATATTTGATATTAATGGGAGGGCCTGGGATCATTATTGCTATACACAATAAACTATTTCACTTTGTATTCCAGTTTGAATTATGGATTTATAACATTTCAGAAGCTAGAGTAAGACGTTTTAAGAACAGACTAAACGAGATAGTGGAATGGCAAAACTCAAGCTGATTTTCTATAACATATGCTGGCTCAGAAAAGTGGGAGTGTTCCATCATATAACTGGAAAAGATGTGACATATTTGGCACAGGCTGCTGTAAAATATTGTAGAATGCTTCCATTTTAATAAATGAAAGTGCTCCTGCGTCAAATAATGTAATGATGAGGAAGATGGATTGAATGGATGGATGTGTGGATCAATGGATGGATGAACTTTTATTGTATTTTTCTTGTATTAGTTGAAATCATCTCATCCTTTGCTACAACAACCTTGAGTAACTACTCAAGTTGACAAGTTGAGTTGGAGTCTTTCTACAAGAGCCTCTCTCCTGCATCTCCCAAATCACCTGATCCTATTATATGTCATGGAAAACAGTTTCAAGAAATCTTAATAAATCAGACAGTGAGGGAGTTATATTTTGATCTTTTAAATGATTACTTTTTCATTTGGATCTCTCTCTCTCTCTCTCTCTCTAGGTCTTAGAGTCAAATAAGAGAAGCACAAGATTGATGACTTTGAACCAAATAATTCTGAAAGTATAGAACATGTTGATTATTTCATGACCATTTATTACTTCTCCTACCACCTGACTTAAATGATTAACACTAAAGATCAAGTGATCTATTAGTCTCTTGTAGCAACAATAATACAAACTATTTTTAATATACACATAGCCAGTACCACATTTATTGCAAACTAGTTATTAGATCAGATAAGTTAACAATCTCGTGCACGGTAGCCACCGCCTCCTAGTTTATTAGTCATATATGTGTAGTGGTGACTATTGGAAAGCAAACCTAATCATAAAATGTATGAAAAGATTTCCTTTAACTTGTGTAGTCATTGTTTAGAAAGCAGATCTAATCATAATAGATATCATAGTGAATTATCTTATTACATATATTCACTGATTAGTTTACTATGACAATCACAGACTATCCATCCATTGTCCTTTATCATTTATCCATTCATTTTATTATCCATCTATTTAGACCTCAGAAGATGAGATAGGGCAAAGTATAATTTGTGAGAACGTCCTCATTAGTTACCTTGAATACTACAAAACCCTTCATTTTTTCTATTAAATGTTCGAGACTACCTCTTCCTAGTTATGAGGTAGGTAGAATCATAGTATTGCATGAATGTTCTCTTTACTAATTCATTGATTTAAAAAATATACTAATTTAAAATAATAATATAACAATGAACATACTGAATATGTTTTTGTTTGTTATAAATATTTACATTGTACTATACAAATTGAAATAATTGTCACATTACGATACAAGTTTCAACACTCCTTTACTTTGCATTTGTATATAATCTTACTAAATTAGATATCAATATTAGTAGATATGATATCAGTATCAGTGTTGATAGGTCTAATATCAGCATTTCTAAATCAGATATCAACATGAGTAAATCAGATGTCGGTATCAGTGTACAATCAGATATCAGTGTTAAAAATCATGTTGATGCCTGTTTGTAATAGATTAGATATAAAGATGAGAAAATCAGATCTCGGTGTTAGATCAGGTATGAGTGTTAGTGTCACATGAGATATCAGTGTTAAGAATCATGTTGATGTCAGTGTGTAGTAGATCAGATATCAACAGATGTTAGATCAGGTATCAGTGTTAAGAATCATGTTGATGTCAATGTGTAGTAGATCAGATATCAACAAGAGTAAATCAGATCTCGGTATTAGATCAGGTATCAGTGTTAAGAGTCATGTTAATGTCAGTGTGTAGTAGATCATATATCAACATGAGTAAATCAGATGTCAGTGTTATTTCAGATGTTAGTATTAAGAATTATGGATCATGTTGATGTCTGCTTGCAGTAGATCAGATATCAACATGTGTGAATGAGATCTTAGTGTTAGATCAGATATTATAGTCAGTGTCAGATGAGATATCAATGTTATGAATCATGTTGATCTCACTGTCTAGAAGATCACATATAAACATGTTAGATCAGGTATCAGTGTTAAGAATCATGTTGATGTCTGTTTAGATGTCTGTTTTGTCTGATCAGATACCAAAATGAGTAAATCGGATCTCAGTGTTAGATGAGATATCATAGTAAGTGTCAGATGAGATATCATTCCTAAGAATCATGTTGATGTAGTGCGAAGTAGATCAGATATCAACAGATGGTAGATCAGGTATCAGTCTTAAGAATCATGTTGATGTTAATGTGTAGTAGATCATATATCAACATGAGTAAATCTGATCTCAGTGTTAGATGAGATCATACTCAGTGTCAGATAAGATATCAGTGTTAATAATCACGTTGATGTCAGCGTGTAGTAGATCAGATATCAACAGACGTTAGATCAGGTATCAGTTAAGATTCATTTCGATGTCAGTGTGTAGATCATATATCAACATCAGTAAATCGGATCTCAGTGTTACATCAGATGTTAGTATTAAGAATCATCTTGATGTCTGTTTGCAGTAGATGAGATATCATAGTGTAAGATAAGATATCAGTCTTAAGAATCATGTTCATATCAGTGTGTAGTAGATCAAATATAAACAGATGTTAGATGAGATATCAGTGTTAAGAATCATGTTAATGTCAGTGAATAATAGATAAGATATCAACCAGTGTTACAGCAGGTATCAGTGTTAAAAATCATGTTGATGTCAGTGTGTAGTAGATCAGAAATCAAGAATAAATCAGATCTCGGTGTTAAATCAGGTATCAGTGTTAGGAATCATAAGAATCATGTTAATGTCGGTGTGTAGTAGATGATTTCAGTAAACCAGATCTCAGTGTTAGATCAGGTATCATGAGATGTTAGTGTTAAAAATCGTGTTGATCTCTGTGTAGTAGATCAGATATCAACAGTTGTTAGATCAGGTATCAGTGTTAAGAATCATTTTGATGTCAGTGTGTATTAGATCAGAAATCAACAGTAAATCAGATCTCGGTGTTAAATCAGGTATTAGTGTTAGGAATCACAAGAATCATGTTAATGTCAGTGTGTAGTAGATGATACATCAACATGAGTAAATCAGTGTTACATCAGATATCTGTTTGTGTTCAATCAGATGTTAGTGTTAAGAGTCATGTTGATGTCTGTTTGCAGTAGATCAAATATCAACATTAGTAATCACATCTCTGTTAGATCAGATATCATAGTGTCAGATGAGATATCAGTGATAAGAATTATGTTGATGTCAGTGTGTAGTAGATGAGATATCTACAGACGTTAGATCAGGTTTAATTGTTGATAATCATTTCGATGTAAGTGTGTAGATCAGATAACAACAAGAGTAAATCAGATCTCGGTGTTAGATCAGGTATCAGCATTAAGAATCATGTTCATATCAGTGTGTGGATCAGATATAAACATGTATTAGATCAGATATCAGTGTTAACAATCGTGTTGATGCCAATTTGTAGATCATAAATCAACAAGAGTAAGTCAGACCTCGGTGTTGGATTAGGTATCAGTGTTAAGAAAAATGTTAATGTCAGTGTCTAGTAGATCAAAAATCAAGAGTAAATCACATTTTGGTGTTAAATCAGGTATCAGTGTTAGGAATCATAAGAATCATGTTAATGTCAGTGTGTAGTAGATCAGAATCAAGAGTAAATCAGATGTCGGTGTTAAATCAGCAATCAGTGTTAAGACTCATATGAATAATGTTAATGTCAGTGTGTAGTAGATGATATATCAACATGAGTAAATCAGATCTCGGTGTTAGATCAGATATCAGTTTGTGTCAAATCAGATGTTAGTGTTAAGAGTCATGTTGATGTCTGTTTGCAGTTGATCAAATATCAACATGAGTAAATCAGATCTGTGTTAGATCAGATATTACAGCTAGTGTCAGATGAGATATCATTGATAAGAATTATGTTGATGTCAGTGTGTAGTATATAAGATATCAACAGATGTTAGATCAGGTATCAATGTTAAGAATTGTGTTGATGTCAGTGTGTAGTAGATCAGATAACAACAAGAGTATATCAGATCTCGATGTTACATCAGATATCAGTTATAAGAATCCTGTTAATGTCAGTGTGTAGTAGATCAAATATCACCATGAGTAAATAAGATCTATGTTAGATGAAACGTTAGTATTAAGAATCATGTTGACTTTTTGCAGTAGATCAGATGTCAACATGAGTAAAACAGATCTCAATGTTAGATCAGATATCATAGTTACTGTCAGATGATATCAGTGATAAGAATTATGTTGATGTCAGTGTGTAGTAGATCAGATATCAACAGATGTTAGACCAGGTATCAGTGTTAAGAATTGTGTTGATGTCAGAGTGTATTAGATGAGATATCAACAAGAGTAAATCAGATCTCAGTGTTAGATCAGATATCAGTTTGTTAAATGAGATGTTAGTGTGAAGAATCATGTGGATGTCTTTTTGCAGTAGGTCAATTATCAACATGAGTAAATCAGATCTCAGTGTTAGATCAGTATCAACGTTTGTGTCAGATGAGATATAAGTGTTAAGAATCATGTTCATATCAGTGTGTAGTAGATCACATATAAACGTGTGTTAGATCAGGTATTAGTGTTAACAATCGTGTTGATGTTAGTGTAGATCAGATATCAACAAGAGTAAATCTGATATTGGTGTTAGATCAGGTATCAGTGTTAAGAATTGTATTAATGTAAGCCTGTAGTAGATCAGATATCAATATGAGTAAATCTGATCTGTGTTAGATGAGATATCATAGTGTCAGAATAGATATCAGTGTTAAGAATCATGTTGATGTCAGTGTGTAGTAGATAAGATGTCAACAGGTGTTAGATGATGTATCAGTGTTAAGAATCACGTTGATCAGTTTGTAGTAGATAAGATGTCAACAGGTCTTAGATCATGTATCAGTGTTAAGAATCACGTTGATCAGTTTGTAGTACATGAGATATCAGTAAGAGTGAATCAGGTCTAGGTTTTAGATCATGTATCAGTTTTAAGAATCGTGTTAATGTCAGTGTGTGGTAGATCATACATCAACATGAGTAATCAGATCTCAGTGTTAGATCAGTTGTTAGTGTTAAGAATCATGTTGATGTCTGTTTGCAGTAGATCAAATGTCAACATGAGTTAATCAGATCTCAGTTAGATTAGATATTAAAGTTAGTGTAAGATGAGATATCAGTACAGGTGTTAGATCATGTATCAGTGTTAAGAATCACGTTGATCAGTTTGTAGTACATGAGATATCAACAAGAATAAATCAGATTTCGGTGTTAGATCAGGTATCAGTGTAAAGAATCCTGTTAATGTCAGTGTGTAGTAGTATATATCAACACGAGTAAATCATATCTCGGTGTTAGATCAGGTGTTAGTGTTAATAATCATGTTGATATCTGTTTGCAGTAGATCAGATATCAACATGAATAAATCAGATCTCAGTGTTAGGTGAGATATCAAAGTTAGTGTCAGATGAGATATCAGTGTTAAGAATTATGTTGATGTCAGTGTGTAGTAGATCAGATATCAACAGATGTTACATCAGGTATCAGTGTTAAGATTTGTGTTGATGTCTGTTTGTAGTACATGAGATATCAACAAGAGTGAATCAGATCTCGGTGTTAGATGAGGTATCAGTTTTAAGAATCGTGTTAATGTCAAGGTGTAGATCATATATCAAAATGAGTAAATCAGATCTCAGTGTTAGATCAGGTGATAGTGTTAAGAATCATGTTGATATCTGTTTGCAGTAGATCAAATATCAACATGAGTAATTAGATCTCAGTGTTAGATCAGATATCAAAGTTAGTGTCAGATGAGATATCAGTGATAGCTGGTAGAAAGTAGAAAGACCCTTATGATGTATTGATTCCAAATTGGAACTTTAAGTAATCAAAATCTTTTGAAGGCTATTAACAATTAATTTAGCCATGTCAAAGGCATCTTCAACAATCATTACAGTACAATTCAAATACCTTGTTTTGCCTGTTTTAGGATCCATCTAGCAGAGTAATCTTTCATACTAAAATCAGTATGCTGACACCTGTGCTCCTCACCTTCATCTGAACCTTCAAATGCTTAATGAGTATTGTCTGCTAAATCTTTAGAACAGTCATTTCATCATCTTCGTTTAACAAATTCAGATTGATTGATCATTCACGTCTGTGTTGTAGGATATGGTTCTGAATAGTACAGTACTTTTTAAAATTAGATGCATAACTTTTGTAATTGGATAACATTCACAACATGATCATGATGGATATGTAATAATACACTAACAGATACACCTTTATAATACTTTCAAATTATACATACATATATATGTAATGTTTTGTATTGCATTTAATACAAACTATAGATTATACAGCTACTGCTTAATGTATTCTCTTCTTGAAATTGAGAACCATAGACTCATTCAAGCAAGTGAACTGAAGTAGCTGGAAGATGAACAGACAAAGTAAATAATTACATGAAATATATATTTACCAATTCTTGTAATTCTTTTTGGAATATTTTTGAAAATCTTTACGTATCCATCAAAGTATTTTAACATTCTATGTTTGCTTTCATACAGCACGCACCAGTAACCAACAGGTGGCCCATATCTATACAATGAAGCGATGCTGCTCATTATACAATATACTGAGCTGCAAGATTACCTGATGCCAGCAAGATAATTCCATCAAATTGTTTTGTCTGCCAATTGACATGATTGCATGATTATTACATGTACATGAATATTGGTTAGATGTTCCATCTTCTTTCTGTTATGGTAACTTGATTCCATAAATGTTACGTACAAGTTAATATAAGATTTGTGTATTAATGTGTGTCAGAAACACTCTTATTATACATTATAGTCAATATTTGTGCTTGTAAGGGTGCTTAGGGTTGTGTATTGGAGCTATGTTACACAGTTAAGTTTTACAATTAAAACATACAATTAAATTACACAGACATTATTGTCATTATGAGGACACACAATTACATGCACTAATATAAGTACAAATATTGACTGTATCATAAATACTAAGAGTGTTTACACTTTATACTTGTATGTAATATTTATTGGAATCAAGTTACCACCATAGGAAGATGAAACATCTAAATTAGATGTTCCATCTTTCTATAATCTAACTAATTGTTATGTTACGCTTACATACAGTTATATAATGAAAATCTTTTTTACAAGCAATTTGTACAGTTTGAACCAAACCATTTGATGGATTTCGAATTAAAACATGAGATTTTAACATCCATTTCTTAATCAGCTCATCTGTCCATCAATCTGTTCATTCAAATATCATCTATTCATCTACCATCAATATTCATCCATCTAATTGCAACCATTGCTCAATCAATTGCTATTTACTTCCTTTCTAATGATCTGGTTATATGATTGTTGTTTTTATTTCCTGTCAAACCATATGGTTTTTATTTCCTGCCAAAGCAGAAGAGGGACTATCTGTTTGTTAGGTGAAACAAATGTGTTGAAGAACAGCCACTAGTTATCATTATATGGTCATAGAATGAGTCTTATACCATATAAATTGTATTACTATACCAATGATGCATGTACTTATATAAATAGTAATTGAGCAAGTAATAGCAACCAAGACGATGGCTTAATGGAAGAATAGATGAATGAGTGAATGGACAAATATATGAATATACGAATAAAAGAATCAGAGGAAGGATCAGATAAATGGATGGATGAAAAAATGGATAGATAGATGGATGGACTGATGATCAGGCAAAAGAAATGACTGTTCAGTTAAAGTTTGTTATATTACATAGAGAAAATTTTCACTTTACAACATTCGGAAAATGGATGGTTTACATTAGTTGTAGTATTTCGTCTAGTTAAAAGTTACCAATTAATGTATTAGTGTTGTATCTGATGGTATTTTACCACTCTTTACTAGAATCGCTGTAGTAAATAACATGTTTTTCAGATTATTCGTTTTATGTTGGTTATTAACTTACACTAATCCAATGATTGTAATAATAATGATAAAATGATGTTACATCAATGGAAATTAAACGTTATTTTTCCTACAATCATATTTGTGATGGTTATTTACTTACACTAATCCAATGACTGTATTGTTACTGTAAATGTAATGGAAATTATACATGGTTTTTCCTACAATCATATTTGTGATGGTTATTTACTTACACTAATTATAAAACTGTAATATTATTGTAAAAGTAATAAAAATTATTCATTATAGTCTTAACATTGTAATTATAATATTAATTTACAATCACCAAACCATCAATTGGATTATTGTTGTAAAACCAATCATTTATTATTATTGTATATTCATTGTTGTATTTATAATATTATCAGTATCACTAATTCATTCATCATTATTAATTGTATATACAAGGAAATTGTTGGCCAAAATTACTCTTTGAAATGGAATAAATTATACTGAAAATTATTTCATTTGAAAAAAGCAATTAAGAATGCTAATTGGAAGTGATTTGTACATGCCATTGGAAATGAAAGAATGAAATGTTGAATATCACAGTGTATACATTTTATATGTCCCATCGTTGTATATATCATTATCATATTAAATAAAATATTTATTATCTCTCCTTTAAAAAAACTGTTTTTGATCAAGGGTTTAAATAGTAATCCAATATATCTTTTGCCAGTTTAATTTTCTTGGGAAAGAATTTGAAGTACTCACTAGCCACATCAACTGACATGCTGATATGAACCAATACATACTATAATGAAGAATGACCTAATAAAAGGAACTTAAAAAGTTCATATCATCAATTATAAATAATTTGTTATAATTAATAATTATTAATCATATATATATATATATATATATATATATATATATATCAATTATATAAAAAGTCTTTAGCACACATTGCATTAAATCCTTATATAAAGTATATATTACTTCATGTCATTAATTAGTATCATTATCAGGAATATTGATATGTCTTGAGACATATATATATATACTGCTAAGAGATGTCATACAAACATCAATAAATTATGGTGTAGAGGTTAGTGTTATGGATGAGGTAACCCTTGAAATTACAAAATATTTTCTTAAATGCCATCAACTTGGATGATATCAATAAAGTCTTATAATGGTCAACACAGAAGTTATGATTGGAACATTATCATTTTACACACAGATCTAACATTTAACACAGTGTAATACTGCTATATTATGTTTGAGAGAGAGAGAGAAAAGTTTACACAAATATCTACCTTTTGTAACAATGATAATACTGATATATATCGTTGCTCTGCAGAGTTCATGGTATGTTACATCAATATATCTAGAAAATATAAATGAGAGAGAGAGAGACACACACACACACATACACACTTAGGACATATTGATAGTTGACGGTATTTAGTAGACATAGAGTATATGTGAACTGCTAATAGTAAGTGTGTTAGTAGTTCAATGCATGTGAGTCTGGGATACTCAATGTTAATCATTTTACTGCATTGACAGTTCGTTTTAATTGTTTTAATAAAACTACAATTTCATAATCACAGTCATATGCATACAATCTTGCAACAGAACACTAAAATTGTCCACCTAATCTGAATTGTATTTTAAATATATAACATATTTCGTTGCATGAAACAGCATTGTCTATGTAACATGACCTCGAATAAAGGACATCTATTCACAGTTTGAAAATCTATTGTATTCCATTTATCATATATCCTCTGATCTGCATTTGCGTCAATATTTGAGTTGACTTTTAAATATTGAATGTTGCATGCAAATCACATTTCTTAATACAGTAATTAGTTGTGTGTGAGCCATATGATAATCACATGCAACCTTCTATGATGACAGAAGATTTGATATATTGTGACTGCTTTAACATCTTATTAATTTTTACTTAGCACACCTATAGGTCAGTGAGGTAACTACTACAATGACAAGAAATGTAGTTGAATTTCAATTATAAAAAGGTGCTCTTAACTACTCTATTATGTATTATGTGTACTAAAAAAGACCATGGATTGGTTAAATCAACCTTTCTTTTGTAATATACTAATACAACACCTTTAGTAAAATATATAGACTACTCATACTCTGTGTGACATAAACTTTGACATTATATTTGAAAATATAGAGAATATTCTCTTTTTGGTGTTTTTGTGAGGAGAAGAAAAAGTGTCATGCCTTCTCATATCTACCATTCAGCACAAACTTAATGATATATTGTTAACTAGCCTATAGTCGTAGACTACTAGTGTCACAACATGTTTTCTTTGAAGTCTCGAATACATGTAACTACATATACAAACAGTTTGACAGAAGTGGTTCATTACAAAACAAGTTATATATTACACATTATTACATAAATTATGTACCAAAATTGTAAAAATGGATTAATCCCAAATTGATTCAATTAATCAATAATAATACAAGTTACATAATTATGAAAAATGCAAACATAATACTATTAATTACTAATGTATTATGAAATTGAAGGTGATGTAGCTACACAAACAGTAGTACAATTCTAATTATATAAACAGATTTTCCAATATAACAATTACTATTATTATAACAATAACCAGGTACCGTCTTTTGCGATTTGATGTAGCTATAAGGCCGCCATGGTTTTGAAAAAACCTTTTGACAAAGAAGGAAAACTGAGAATGCCTAGAACTAATCATCATCAGAACTATCAGACTGATCCAAAGCATCAGACTCGTCCAATTCATCTCCACTCGAATGATGAATTGATCTACTAACTCTTCATAGAGACCATCATTAGACCAATAGTGGTCTTCAAAGTGGATCTTAACATGTTGAGTGAGGCTCTTCCAACGATCAGGTGTCACAACATCAAAATCCTCCGATGCCAGCTGCTCAACCTGACAAAGATTAAATGCATGAGTGCTGACCTTGATGTGACCTTTAACCTGTGCCCATGCCAACTCAATAGGATTGAGAGTGCAGTGAGCAACAGGGAGTCGGACCACCTCATGCCCTGTATGATGTACATATCAATAAATACTAAGGCTATCTTGACTAAGTTCTTACCTGCAGCAGCACCTATGTCATCAACAACATAGTGAGGGGTGGGTTTTAATCTTTGTATGATGCTATACAATTCAGCTTTCAAGGCATTTGTTGGTGATTCAACTCCCTTTGCCTGACGCCAATCTTTCATCTTGTGCTTTGTCCAACTTTTGACTGGAACAGGGTCACTATGACGACTATGATATGAGCCGTTATCCATGACAATAAAACTGTTAGGTGGAACATTTGGGAAAAGTTTTGTAGCAAACGACTCCTCAAAATGATCAGCGCTCATCATGATAATCACCAGTATTTTTTTTAGATCTGAATACAAGTGGTATTAGGAATCCAACCAATCTCACGACAAGCTCCAAGAATAATAAGCTATGCAACGGTTCCCAGGAGGCCTTTTTATACCACCAAGAGTTCTGCCAGTCACATCATCCCTATTACATTCTTTACCATCATGAGCATTGCACCAGGTTTCATCAAAGTAAACAACTGGCCTATTCTCTTGGTGGTTCTTCACCATTAAACGAAGGTAAGCGTGCCTCTGTTCAATAATGCGAGGTTGTTTGTAGTAGTAGCATCTGTCTGTTATGTCTATAAAGTGCAATATTAATGAGCGTCATAAGAAAAGTTATGGTGACTCACTTGAAACCCATTTCCATTAGCAAGACGTTAAGGGTTGACCTCTGACTGTGAAAGAGGTTATCCTCTTTTAAGACAACAAGCAACTTCAACAGTGTCATGTGCTCTTTGGTCTGATAGAGGTGGTATATTTTTCATCTGATGGCTTCACAATAAAAATCATCAACTAACAGGTGTCTGGAGACTTTCTATCTCTTTGTCGGTAATGTTGTACTAAGATATCTCATTGAATTAGTCTAAATGAATAAAAGAACAAGTCACATATAACTTAATATACTGTGAATTTTAAAGTCATTGATATACACTTTCATATTGATTGTCTCTAATTATCAATCTTGAAATGAAGGATGTTACCTATTACTGAATTTTGTGACAATGACCAAACCAGAAGTCAGACTCCACATAATCTCATACACAGACCTAAAAACATCAGGAAACATTGTAGGTCTGGGTATCATGCTGTAAATAGTTTAACGTTGACCAATTTCATGTTAGGTATGATGTATGGAATATATCCACCCTTATATTAAGAGATATATGTACAGCATTTAGTAATAAATGAATGTTACGTAATTATTTCAATAATTCTTTTAGCTATATACTTACTAAATAGTTGACTCTGAGCCAGCTACGTGCTCTCCAGGCAGCCATAGTTCTTTATGTTTGGTGCAGCAGGTCTCATGATACTCATGTGGTGTACAACTAGTGGAAGGAAGGTGTGGCTAGTGCTTCTGTTGGCACGCCCATAACAAAATGGCTACTAAAACAGAGAGAGATTATTGTCATATCCCCTTCATTTATTATATGAAATGTAAGTGAGAATAGCTGTTAAAATATAACTGTATTATTTCTTAATTAACTCCTTTAGATAATGAAAGCGTTTGTACAAATTGAAAGACAGTAGTAGTAATAGTATCAGCTTATATTGGATGTCTGACATTCTTGTCCGTGATCCTGTGACTTTATTGGAACTACTGCTCAACAGTTGTTATTAAGTAGTCATCCTCTTATTATAAATCTAGATGGTATAGTTTAAAGGAAGTCCACTTCATAGACTTACCATATCTTAGTCATTGACTGTAAACTGTAAAATATAGACATTACAGATGTGTACATCAATGAAACTGATTTCATTTATGTTAATATGAATATCTTGTTATATTGATATGATTTTATATTTATGCTGTTTTAACTATTCTTCATTGTTAAGCATACTTAATAAATCATATAGTTTGCTGGCATAATTGGTCCAAATGCTACATAAGATATAGTGAGTTAAATTGAGCAACTTCACCCATTGTAACGAGGTGATGACGTACTGCAACACAATGGCAGGGCTTCATATATTTGTGATTAATAAACTTATATTCAGAGAGACAACGTTCATTGTGTACTAGATAAGATAGTTGTTGTTACTATCATGGCCCAATAGCCATGATCAACTGAGCATGCTCAGTTCCATTAGTCACACTAGTGGCGCCAAATTTGTACTAGAAATTAATAAACTTAAACGGTATTACTTCATTTTAGCAACCAGTGAATCAAGACTTTACTTCTGCAGGGCTATTTAGCAAGACAGAAGAAGGAACTCGATTCCATACAGCCAAGTCATTTGACAGTGTTCTCTGGAGTTAATCTGAGACAATGATGTTCCTGGCTACAACAAAAGAGAAAGACAGTAGTAACAAATACGGTCAGAGTAGCAGTACTCCATGTGTGTTAGTTAATCTAGCTTGCCCAACTTATCTTTTATATTCAATGTGCTTTAGCCCTTAGTTTTAGTGCATCTGTTGTCTGAACTAAGCCTGTTATAAGTCATTTTTAAACATAATATCTCACTAGTCCTTTTCTCTGTAACATATAGACTTTAGTAACCAATATATTTAGTACAATGTAGCAAGTCTGAATAAAATTAGTCAAGTGTATTTATTTAGTACAAACCTATTTACCACCATTCTGTCTACTTTTGTATCCATATTAGCTTGTAATAATCAGACAATTCCTCTTCTCTTGCACTTGTTGTGTATTGCATTACAGCATACAGATATCTCTATTATTGATAGCCTATTATCCTTTCATTATAGTAAATTGTTAGTACTCCATGTGTGTTAGTATATCTAGCTTGCCCAACTTAACTTACAAATTCAGTGAGCTTTAGCCCTTAGTTTTATTACATCTATTATCTGAACTAAGCCTATCATAAGTCATTTTTAAGCATTATATCTCACTAGTCCTTTTCTCTGTAATATATAGACTTTAGTAAAGAGTAAATTTAGTACAATGTAGCAAGTCTGAATAAAATTAGTCAAGTGTTTTTATTTAGTACAAGACTATTTACCCCCATTGTGTCTACTTTTGTATTAGTATCAGCTCGTAATGGTCAGACAATTTCTCTTCTCTTGCACTTGTTGTGTAGTGCATTACAGCATATAAATATCTCTATTATTGAGAGCCTATTATCATTTCACTATAGTATATTGGTTTCACAGTATATTATATTCCCTATAAACCTGCTATATGAACAATATAAACGTTGTTACTACCACCCATTAAATTTATTTATTGTCATATATTCACACTGTTTTAATATATATTTATAAATAATATAACCGTATCATAAAATATTAAACGTCTGTTGATTGTTCCCCAACTTCTTTTTATCATAAGGACAGTCAAAACTTAAATGTTTTTCAGTCAGTCCTCCTAATATATCACACCACTAACACTGTCTTGTTATTTCTTTACATTGTCCTTTAATTGTCCTGTCAATTGTATCTAATGTAACTAAACAACCTACAGTGTCCTAGTATAATTTTCCCATCTACTGTGTCCTAACGTAATTGTTCCAATGTATCCATCAGGTCTACTGTGTCATAATGTAACTAACTGTCTTGTCTACTGTGACCAATTGTAACTGCCCCATCTAATATGTCATCGTATAATTGTTCCATCTGCTGTGCCCTAACATAACTGTTCTATTTACTGTGTCATAATGTAACATCCTGTCTACTGTGTTATAATGTAATTGTCCTATCTACTGTGTCCTAATTTAATTGTCCTGTCAATTGAGTCTAATGTTACTATGCAACCTACAGTGTCCTGGTATAATTTTGCCATCTACTGTGTCCTAATGTAATTGTTCTAACTACTGTGTCCCAATGTAACCATCAGGTCTGCTGTGTCATAATGTAATGTTCTGTCTAGAGTGTCCTAACATAATTATCAGGTCTACATTGTGATAATGTAACTAACTGTCTTGTCTACTGTGTCCTATCGTAATAATCCCATCTACTCTGTCCCAGAATAATTGTCCTGCATACTATGTCCTAACGTAACTGTCCCATTTACTGTGTCCTAATGTAACATCGATCTACTGTTTTGTAATGTAATTGTCTCATCTACTGTGTCCTTACTTAATTGTCCTGTCTATTGTGTCTAATGTAACTATGCAACCTACAGTATCCTGATATAATTTTGCCATCTACTCTGTCCAAATGTAATTGTTCTAACTTCTGTGTCCCAATGTAACCATATGGTCTACTGTGTTGTAATGGAACTGTCTTGTCTGGTGTGTCCTAACATAATTATCAGGTCTACGTTGTCATAATGTAACTATCTGTCTTGTCTACTGTGTCCTATTGTAACTATCCCATCTACTGTGTCCTAGTATAATTGACCCATCGACTGTGTGCTAATGTAACTGTCCAATTTACTGTCTCCTAATGTAACATCCTGTCTACTGTGTTGTAATGTAATTGTCCCATCTACTGTGTCCTAATTTAGTTGTCCTGTCAATTGTGTCTAATGTAACTATGCAACCTACTGTGTCCTGGTATAATTTTCCCATCCACTGTGTCCTAACATAATTGTTCCAATGTAACCATCAGGTCTACTGTGTCATAATGTAACTAACTGTCTTGTCTACTGTGTCCAATTGTAACTGTCCCATCTACTGTGTCCTAGTATAATCGCTCCCCCTAGTGTGTGCTTATGTAACTGTTCCATTTTCTGTGTCCTAATGTAACATCCTGACTACTGTGTTGTAATGTAGTTGTCCTATTGATTGTGTCCTAATTTAATTGTCCTGTTAATTGTGTCTAATGTTATTATGCAACCTACAGTGTCCTGGTATAATTTTGCCATCTACTGTGTCCTAATGTAATTGTTCTAACTACTGTGTCCCAATGTAACCATCAGGTCTGCTGTGTCATAATGCAATGTTCTGTCTAGTGTGTCCTAACATAATTATCAGGTCTACATTGTGATAATGTAACTAACTGTCTTGTCTACTGTGTCCTATTGTAACTATCCCATCTACTTTGTTGTAATGTAGTTGTCCTATTGACTGTGTCCTAATTTAATTGTCCTGTTAATTGTGTCTAATGTTACTATGCAACCTACAGTGTCCTGGTATAATTTTGCCATCTACTGTGTCCTAATGTAATTGTTCTAACTACTGTGTCCCAATGTAACCATCTGGTCTACTGTGTTGTAATGTAATGTTCTGTCTAACACAAATATCATGTCTACTTTGTAATATTGTAACTAACTGTCTTGTCTACTGTGTCCTATTGTAACTATCCCATCTACTTTGTTGTAATGTAATTGTCCCATCTACTGTGTCCTAATTTATTTGTCCTGTCAGTTGTGTCTAATGTAACTATGCAACCTACAGTGTCCTGGTATAATTTTGCCATCTACTGTGTCCTAATGTAATTGTTCTAACTACTGTGTCCCAATGTAACCATCTGGTCTACTGTGTTGTAATGTAATGTTCTGTCTAACACAAATATCATGTCTACGTTGTAATATTATAACCAACTGTCTTGTCTACTGTGTCCTATTGTAACTATCCCATCTACTTTGTTGTAATGTAATTGTCCCATCTATTGTGTCCTAATTTATTTGTCCTGTCAGTTGTGTCTAATGTAACTATGCGACCTACAGTGTCATGGTATAATTTTGCCATCTACTGTGTCCTAATATAATTGTTCAACTACTATGTCCCAATGTAACCATCTGGTCTACTGTGTCGTAATGGAACTGTCTTTTCTGGTGTGTCCTAACATAATTATCAGGTCTACGTTGTCATAATGTAACTAACTGTCTTGTCTACTGTGTCCTATTGTAACTGTCCCAGTTACTATGTCCTAATGTAACATCCTGTCTACTCTGCTTTAATGTAATTGTCCAATATTCTGTGTACAAACATAACTGTCCCATCTAGTATGTCTTAATTGTCCCGTCTGCTCTATCCTGATGTAAGTTTCCCTTCTACTGTATCCTAGCATAATTGTCTCAACTACTGTGTGATAACGTAATTGTCCTGTCAATTCTGTCCAATGTACTGTGTCTTAGTATAACTGTCCAGTCTTCTGTTTCCTAACGTAATTGTGCTGTCAGTCGCTAATGTAATTGTGCTGTCTACTGTGTCTTAATATAACTGTCCTGTCTACTTTTTATAATGTGACTGCCTCATTTCCTAATGTAATTGTGCTGTCTGCTCCTAATGTAACTGCTTGTCTACTATCTCCTTAGGTAATTGTCCAATCTAGTGTGTCCTACTGTAAATTTCCTGTCTACTGTGTCCTAATGCATTTGTCTTGTCTATTGTAATTGTCCCTTCTACTGTCTTCTATAATGTCAATATACTGTATCCAAATGCAAATGTCCCTTTTACTGTGTTCTAATGTACTTGTCTCATCTGCTGTGTCCATATGTAATTGTTTCCTCTATTGTGTCCTAATGTAAGTCTCTCATATATTAATATAATTGACCTGTCTGCTGTGTCCTAACATAACTGCTCCTCTATTGTCTCCTAATGCATTTGTATCGTCTCCTGTGACCTAATGTCATTTTTCCATTTACTGTGTCCTAATGTATTTGTCCTGTCTACTGTGTACTAAAGTAATTTTCCTATCTACTGTGTCCCTATATAACTGTCCCGTCTGCTATATCCTAATATGACTCTTGTCTACTATGTTCTAATGTACCTGTCTTGTCTACTCCATCCTAATGTAATAGCTGTCTTCTTTACTGTGTGCTAATGTAACCAACCATCCTGTCTTTTCAAACTTGTTATATAGTATTAAATCTACTGGTTACTTATTGTTAGCTAGAATTGTTAATGTCCTGATATTGCTTTTTTATTATGCATGAATATTTTGCCATTTTTGATTGTAATTTATGTGCCTCAACTCATTTTTCTAAGCATGATGTTATTAACTGTTTACTTATTAAGTACATGATCATTGTTTGTTACTGTGCTTTCATTTAATGTTATATATCTAGTCACACTAAACTGGTTGTGAGTTGTATATATAACATTCTAATCAATGTTAGCCAACTTTATATATTCCGTTATGTAGTTAAATTTTTATCTTCTAAGATGATCTGGTCATTTTCTCTCAACTGTTACTTTGTAAGTTTTATATATTGTACATGCAATAATTTTTTATAATTATTATATTACTGGTGATCTCTTAGCTACATAATTTAATATATACAGCCACAACAATATAATGGTGAGTTATATATAAATTTTTAACAAAATAAACGTTGTTATTTTTACATATATACACATAATAAAATTATACAGAAAGAAACAAATGGCTACTGGTAAGTTATACCTGATAGCAGATATTAGTATACAATAAATTTGTAATCATTTAGGAACATATATTGAAGATTATTTTCCTATTAATGGTGAGTTAGGACAAATAATGTATTTGTTTCTTTTCTATGGTTGCTGCTCTATATCACGGATTATCTATCTCCTGGAGTCTCTCAGTCTCACCAACATCTTGTAAGCTATATTAATCACTTAATGATATTGGATGTTATTAATATTAAGTAAATTTTACTTATGATATAATTCTCTGATAACTGCTGCGAAATATTTTTTTTACTATCTCTACAGTGATGTTGGTGCTTTGTTTCTACAACAAAGATGGTGATCTGAGAAGTAACAAAATGTAGTCAAGAGTAACTGTAATCACAAATATATGTATATGCATGTTTTAACTGACAAGCCTTTATCTTAGCTTTTCTAGAGCTTATTAATTTTATTTGAGTTGGTAGATACATCGATATTAAACAATTTTCTTTGCATGCTTAGACTATGCAATGAGCCTTAAAGTACATGTATAATATGATATGTCTTAGCATTCTTTTTAATAGCATAGAGTATAGGTCTAGTGCATGTACTGTATAGAACTTGCCTTTATAGCTCACTCAAGGGTTAAATGTTAAAACCTACACTATAACCTTAATAGCATCCTCTATATAAAATGTATAACAGTATTTAACCAAAATCTTCTTTTAAATTATTGCAGTAGAGCCAGTCAACTGTCTACAGTACTAGAATATCTTCCATCTCTAGTACTTTTAGCATTAACTTTTGCAACCAGTACATTCCATCTTGTAATCATTAGTAGTCCTCTCTACTGTGTCCTAATATAACTCTCCCATCTACTGTGTTCTAATGTGACTGTCCCATCTACTTTGTTCTAATGTAACCGTCTCATCTGCTGTGTTCTAATGTGACTGTCCCATTTACTGTGTCCAAATGTAACTGTTCTATGTACTGTGTCCTGATGTAATTGTCCCATCTACTGTTTTTTGTTGTAACTGTCCTATGTATTGTGTCCTGATGTAATTGTCCCATCTACTGTTTTTTGTTGTAACTGTCCTATTTACTGTGTTTTAATGTAACAGTTCCAACTATAGGGTTGTAATCTAACTGTCCTATCTACTCTGTCCTAAAGTAATTGTCCCATCTACAGTGTTCTAATGTAACTTTCCTCTCCACTGTGTCCTACTGTAACTCTCACATCCACTTTTTTCTAATCTAACTGTACCATCTACTGTGTTCTAATGTAACTGTCCCATCTTTCTAATGTAACCGTCCTATTTCCTGTGTTCTAATATAACTCTCCTGTCTACTGTGTTCTAATGTAACTGTCCCATCTACCGTGTTCTAATGTAACTGTTCTGTCTAATGTGTCCTATAGTAACAGTCCCATTTACTGTGTTCTAATGTACCTCTCCTCTCTATTATGTCCTAATACAACTGTCCCATCTGTTGTGTCCTAAAGTAATTTTCCCATCTACTGTGTTCTAACTTAGCTGTCCCATCTACTGTGTCCTAATGTTACTGTCCCATCTGCTGTGTCCTAATGTAACTATTTACTGCATTCTAATGTAGTGGTTTCTACTGCGTCCTAATGGAACTGTTTTGTGCAATTGTCATACCTACTTTGTTGTATAATAACTATCCCATCTACTGTGTTCTAATGTAATTCTCCTGTCTATTGTGTTATAATGTAGCTCTCCTGTTTATTGTGCCCTGATTTACCTGTCCATCTACTGTGTCCTAAAGTAATTATCCCATCTACTGTATT
Organism: Xestospongia bergquistia; assembly: GCA_963965975.1. Lineage (NCBI taxonomy): Eukaryota > Metazoa > Porifera > Demospongiae > Haplosclerida > Petrosiidae > Xestospongia > Xestospongia bergquistia. The sequence continues at coordinate 5,355,747 of OZ014419.1, read as the reverse complement.
CTAAAGTAACTGTCCCATCTAGTGTGTTCTAAAGCAACTGTCCATCTACTGTATTTTAAAGTGACTGTCCCATCTACTGTGTCCTAATGTAACTGTCCAATCTACTCTGACCTAAGGTAAATGTCCCAGCTACTGTGTTCTAATGTAACTGTGCTGTCTACTGTGTTCTAATGTATCTGTTCCATCTACTGTGTTCTAATGCAACTGTCCCATCTACTTTGTTCGAATGTGACAGTCCTGTATACTATGTCCTAATGTAACTGTTCTGTCTATTATGTCCTAATGTAAGAGTGCCATCTACTGTGTTCTAAAGTAACTGTCTCATCTACTATGTTCTAATATAACTGCCTCATCTACTATGTTGTAATATAACTCTCCTGTCTGTTGTGTCCTAATGCAACTGTCCCATCTACTTTGTCCTAAAGTAATTTTCCCATCTACTGTATTCTAACATAACAGTTTCATCTACTGTGTTCTGTCCAATCTACTGTATCCTAATGTGACTGTCTCAACTACTGTGTCCTAAAGTACTGTCCCATCTAGTATGTTCTAATGTGACTGTCCCAACTAATGTGTCCTAAAGTAACTGTTCCATCTACTGAGTTCTAATGTAACTGTCCAATCTACTGTGTTCTAACCTAACTGTTCCATCTACTGTATTCTAAAGTAACTGTCTGACCTACTACGTTTCAATGTAACCATCTGATCTATTGTGTCGTCATCTAACTGGCCGAGCTAATGTGTCCAAAAGTAATTGTCCAATCTAATGTGTCCCAATGTAACTGTCCCAACTACTGTGTTCTAATGTAACCATCTAATCTACTGTATTCTAATTTAACTGTTCCATCTACTGTGTTCTAATGTAACTGTCCCATCTACTATGTTCTAATGTAACTCTTCTGTCTACTGTGTCATAATGTAATTTTTCCATCTACTCTGTTCTGTTCTAACTGTCCCATCTACCGCGTTCTAATGTAACTGTCCCATCTGCTATGTTCTAATGTAACTCTCCTGTCTATTGTGTTCTAATGTAACTGTCCCATCTACTGTGTCCTGAAGTAACTAATGTAAATTGTCCAATCTACTATGTCCTAAGGTAATTGTTCCATCTACTACATTCTAACATAACTGTCCTATCTACTGTGACCTAATGTAACTGTCCCAACTACTGTGTCCTATAGTAACTTTCCCATCTACTGTGTCCTAATGTAACTGTCCCATCTAATGTGTCCTAATATAACTGTCTCATCTACTGTGCTCTAATGTAACCGTCCCATCTACTGTTTTCTAAGCTAACTGTTCCATCTCCTGTGTTCTAAAGTAATTATCCAATCTACTACACTCTAATGTAACCGTCCAATTTACTATGTCCTCATCTAACTCCCTGATCTAATGTGTCCTAAAGTAATTTTCCTATCTACTGTCTTTCAATGTAACTGTCCTATCTACTGTGTTATAAGATTTGTGTCCTAAAGTAGTTGTCCGTTCTACTGTGTTCTAATGTAACTGTCCTATCTAATGTGTTCTCAAGTTACTGTCCTCTCTACTGTGTCCTAATGTAACTGTCCTATCTACTGTGTTCTAATGTAATTCTCCTGTCTACTCTATGCAATTGTAACTGTTCTGTATACTGTGTCCTAATGTAACAGTACTATCTACTGTGTTCTAATATAACTGTGTCCAGTTGACTATATTCTGATATAACTGTCCCTTCTACTGTGTTCTAATGTAACTGTCCTGTCTACTGTGTCCTATGTAACTCTCCTGTCTATTGTGTCCTAATGTAACTGTCCCATCTACTATGTTTTAATATAACTGTCCCATTTACTGTGTTCTAATATAACTGTCCTGTTTACTGTGTCCTAATGTAACAGTACTATCTACTGTGTTCTAATGTAACTTTCCCGTCTACTGTGTTCTAAAGTAATTGTCTCATCTCATATGTTCTAATATAACTGTCCTATCAATTGTGTTCTAATGTAACCTTAACATGTACTGTGTCCTAATGTAGCCCTCTTATTTATTCTGTAACTGTTCTATCTACTGTGACCTAATGTAACTGTCCCATCTGCTGTGTTCTAATGTAACTGTAACTGTCTACTGTCTTCCAATGTAACTGTCCTATCTACTGTGTTTTAAGATTTGTGTCCTAAAGTAATTGTCCGTTCTACTGTGTTCTAATGTAACTGTCCTATCTAATGTGTTCTAAAGTTACTGTCCTGTCTACTGTGTCCTAATGTAAACGTCCTATCTACTGTGTTCTAATGTAATTCTCCTGTCTACTGTATGCAATTGTAACTGTTCTGTATACTGTGTCCTAATGTAACAGTGCTATCTACTGTGTTCTAATATAACTGTGTCAAGTTGACTATATTCTGATATAACTGTCCCTTCTACTGTGTCCTAATGTAACTGTCCCATCTACTATGTTCTAATATAACTGTCCCATTTACTGTGTTCTAATATAACTATCCTGTTTACTGTGTCCTAATGTAACAGTGCTATCTACTGTGTTCTAATATAACTGTGTCAAGTTGACTATATTCTGATATAACTGTCCCTTCTACTGTGTCCTAATGTAACTGTCCCATCTACTATGTTCTAATATAACTGTCCCATTTACTGTGTTCTAATATAACTATCCTGTTTACTGTGTCCTAATGTAACAGTGCTATCTACTGTGTTCTAATGTAACTTTCCTGTCTACTGTGTTCTAAAGTAATTGTCCCATCTCATATGTTCTAATATAACTGTCCTATCAATTGCGTTCTAATGTAACCTTAACATGTACTGTGTCCTAATGTAGCACTCTTATTTATTCTGTAACTGTTCTATCTACTGTGACCTAATGTAACTGGCCAATTTATTGCATTCAAATATAACTGTCCCATCTGCTGTGTTCTAATGTAACTGTCCCATATACTGTGTTCTAATATAACTGTCCCTGTACTGTCTCCTGTGTCCTAATGTAGTTATTTTTAGAAGAATATGCCATTAAATGATGTATTTTGAGCATATTAGGCTATTAAAAGATGGATTTAAGCATATAAGGCTATAAAATGATGTATTTTGAGCATATTAGGCTATTAAAAGATGGATTTGAGCATATTAAGCTATTAAAAGATGTATTTAGAGCATATTAGGCTATTAAAAGATGAATTTTGAGCATAATAGGCATTAAATGATGGAGTTTAAACATAATAGGCCAAAAAGGAAGAATGAGAGTTGGAAGGGTGGGCGGACGGCAACACAGTACCACCTCCACGTGGTGTCGTCTGGAGCATCATAGGTATCAACTATGATGTACTGAGAGTACTGTCAATCCTCAACTCATTCTTTTTTAAACTGTATAAAATATAGTAGCTCTGTAGTTTGACTAGTAGATTCTAAAGTTTGAAATTGTGGTGGCGTAAAGTTGTATCAATACCATAGCACATGTGGCCAGCCTCATAATTTTAATGTTCTTTTACAGTTATACTAAAGCCTCTATTTAAATTGATTTGCTTTATTCTTTGTTCTTTTTTCCTTTTTTAACAATTTGTATAGTTTCTGTTACTGCTGGAGAATGCATATCCAAATGTTTGTTGACACTGGAATGCAAAAGGTCTCTTTTAGATATTGCCTGACCTTTGTATATTTTAAACACTATTTCAATGGCTGTTAAATAATCCAAGCCATTTCTCACTAACATACATGCTTAGCAAAAAATATATTGAGTCAGATGTCAAATTCAACTTGAATGAGGTATATATATTATATATATATTAAATGTAATTGCTTACATTTTCTATAGAATCTTCCTAATTAGAGTATGTCTAAAAGCTTGTACCAGTGAGCTATTACAGTTCTGCAGTATATCAGCATGAATTGCTACATAAAAGGTACATAATAGTACGTTGATATATTTCTTTCCTTGTTAGGATTTAACAAAATTTTACTATCCATTTTACTTCCCTATAGCACTATACTGGTGTATATGGTACAGAAGAAAACATCCTTGCTAATACGCTGTTTTTATGACTGTTAAGATTAATTGGTTGTTTTAACTGATTCATAATCACTTAGATTTCTTTTTTCCAATGATTGTTAATTTCTCTGGAACTTTGCTTCTGTTTGTGTACTTTAACAAATGACTTCTCAGAAAAAAAGACATATTATATGTGGTGTCTACTATAAACTATATAGTATAGTGCTTGCATTTATACAATGATGAAGACACTCTTTTCAGTGGCAATCATTATGTTACTGTTTGTGCTGTCAAGATAGTAGGATGTACCATCAAGTACATACTACAGGGACTTGTAAACTGCCCATCATGATCACTTTTTGATTTAGTCAATTTATTTCATCTTAATGTGTTATTTTTGTTACATTCTCCACATAAAATTTGCCATGAGGAAACTGAGTCTGTATTTCAGTTTCTGTTGTTAGACATCTATTAAAACAAATGGTAATTACTTACAGAAACAAGACAGAGGAACATGATGGATATGCAGAATCATATTAATTTGTCTTAAAAAATGGATTATTTCAAGATATCATCTAAAGTATAGTGGTGGTCCATTAAATACAGTTGTAACAGATTACATAGTAACATATGTCATACACAAAGGCCAGTATCTATGAAAATTTTGTCTTAATGATAATTAAACAATGGTCATTTTTTATAGTTGTGATACTACTCTACAGTATCTACTTCAGTAATATATATATATATGACTGTGGTTTCTAATCTAATGATTATCTGCAGTCAGCATTATTAGAAGTTAACAAGATGTGTTAGTATCATATTTTCATACAAAATGGTAAGTTGCGTCAGGCAAATTCATCAAAATTATTATTATTATTATTATCATTATGATTGTATACAAAATAATAACATTTATATAGTTTATGAATTTTGTTTTGTGTAAAGTAGTAGAAAACTTAATAGAAACATAGGTACTAGAGACATTCAAACTGTTAAACAGAAATTTGAAGGCTGGAAAGAGAGGGCAGATCAGTTGTCTGGTAAAACTTAAATGCGTTCAGGTTCTCTTAGAACAGACGCAAAGAGACAAACAGTTTATGGAACAATCACTAAACCATCATTTTGAGGTTAGATTCTCTAAGTATAATCACATAAATTTAATAACTTAATGTTTTTTAAATAGAGGAAGGTCAGAAGAAGTTAAAAAGATCTTCAAAATTTGAGAGTTGAAATGTATGTCAGGTCTGAGAGAGAACACACACTGGAAAGTAATGCTCAATTTACTTCCTCTCTTTGTCTTTCTTCCTCTATTGTTTGTTATACAATGTACAGTTATTAATAGTTGTATTACAGGGTTTGAGTCGATATGTCAGGTTGAAAGAGTTTGATGTACCTGGTGATGATTATGTTGGAAATATTGTATTAAGATGTAAAAGAAGTCACTGTAGAAGCTGATACCATTAGTGTACTGTCTAGACGTTCTCTCTCTCTCTCTCTCTCTAGCTTACATTTAATTTGCAATTTGGTACTCAACTCAGGAAATCAATGGTTAGCATGAAAAGTGATAACAAATCTCAAGAAAGCATTGCATTATGAAATATCAGAACCTTGTTAGCATGGATGGATGGACGAATGGATGGATGGATGGATGGATGGATGAAATCAACAATGAAGAGTGAGATAAAATATATTTTTGCTTTTTAACTGACACACTTAAGAGTCATCTTCAAAGAGTAATTCAATTAAAATTAGATGCTACTCTGGACATGATATTTTCCATTGTATACAAGAAATCAACAACTTAGACTCTCTTCAGCTGATTTCGTGTTCTTACAACCATCACCAGATCAACCATCAGAAATGATACAATTAACTAGTTTTGTTTTAGTATGTAAGTACAGTTTTAGTTTTAGTTATTGTAATTTCACTAAATTGATCATGATTTTAGTTAGACTTTTATTAAATTTACAAAATGTAAATAAATTTTAGTCATAGTTAGCATAATTGTTTTAGTTTTCGTTTTAGTTATAGTTTAATTGTTTGCTTAAAGCTGATCAGTTTGGGACTTTGTACAATATGTCTATCTCATGCACTAAATCCTTGAACTCCTCCTGGCTTTCAACAATGCTATACAGCACACTTGTACTTCCAATAAAAATTGCCAGTTTTTTGGTAATCTTCTTACTTTTTTCACTCTTCATATCACACATCTTTTTCTCAACACATTCTGTCAAAGACAATTGTCTTTCAGTCTCAGAGCGTTTGTAAAGATGATGCTGATGCTTCTGATGAGCTTTCTCTTTTTTCTCCTTCTCCATTTTTTCCAGTTCCTTTAAAATATCAGGGAGTTGTTTTTCAAATAGTCTTTCAGATTACTTGTGAACGTTCCATTTACTTTGGCTTCACACTTGTGAATTTTTCCATCACCATCAATATTAAAAATACACATGCTATAGCATTCAGCTTTATCAAAACAAAAATAGTCCCAAATCAATCTTTGGGCTGACCTTTTGTTGATTTGGAAGCACTAGCACTAGCCATCTTGACATAATGGAAGCTGAAGCATGTGCTGAATAAGTGTGACTATCACCTATTCAAGCTCAATGAAGTATTAAATTGCTCATATCCATTGTGTAAAATTTAATGTTCAGTAAAATGTCCAAGAATATTAGTTTTATTTGAAGTAAGTTTGTGCATAATAGATTTAGTTATTTTTAGTTATAGTTAACTAAAAAGATTTAGGCTTACTAAAATGGATTTTATTTTTAGTTGTAGTTAACTAAAACAATGCTACAATTAACATTACCAAATTGGATCCCTAACCCCATGCTATGTTCTTTTATCTCTTTCAACACCTTTCCAATACACATCTCCCTCCTCAGTACACTGTATTTAAAAAGAGTCACTTCACTTCTCTTCATACTCCTCCCAATCTCTCAGAAGTTCTAAAAATGTTAATCTTACCTACTGATGTACACCAAGAGTTTCTCTTTTTATATATACAACCTGTAACAAGAGGAAGAGGTATGTCTATATCAAACATGTACATGTACATATAAAGTAATTGTAATTATCCATTCATCTATCACTCTATTAATCTGTACATCCACTCTATTGATCCATCTATTCATAGGTATGGTACTCGTATCTGCCAGTCTTTTTTCACCCAAGAGGACTGTTCTTCCTCCTTTACCCAGTCTTTTCCTTCCTATAATGCTTTCTGATCCTCCAATCCTTGAAGAATCAATATTTAAAGATCAGGTATTAGTTTAAGAATCATGTTAATGTCAGTGTGTAGTAGATCATATATCAACATGAGTAAATCAGATCTCAGTGTTAGATCAGATGTCAGTTTATGTTAAATCAGATGTTAGTGTAAAAAAACATGTTGATGTCTTTTTGCAGTAGGTCAAATATGAACATGAGTAAATCAGATCTCAGTGTCAGATGAGATATCAGTGATAAGAATTATGTTGACGTCAATGTGTAGTAAATCAGGTATCAAGAGACGTTAGATCAGGTATCAGTGTTAAGAATCTTGTAGATGTCTGTCTGTAGTAGATCAGATAACAAGAGTAAATCACATCTCGGTGTTAGAGCAGGTATCAATGTTAGTGTCAGATCATATATACACATGAGTAAATAAGATCTGTGTCAGATCAGATGTTAGTATTAAGAATCACATTGATGTCTGTTTGCAGTAGATCAGATATCAACATGAGTAAATCAGATCTCAGTTTGAGATGAGATGTCATACTCAGTGTCAGATAACAGTGTTAAGAATCATGTTCATATCAGTGTTTTGTAGATCAGATATAAACGTGTTAGATCAGGTATCAGTGTTAACAGTCGCATTGATCCCAGTGTGTAGATCATAAATCAATAGTAAATCAGATCTCGGTATTAAGTCAGGTATCAGTGTTAGAAATCAGAAGAATCATGATAATCTCAGCGTGTAGTAGATTATATGTTGACATGAGTAAATCAGATCTCAGTGTTAGATCACATATCAAAGTGTCAGATGAGATATCAGTGATAAGAATTATGTTGATGTCAGTGTGTTGTAGATCATGTATCAACAGACGTTAGATCAGCTATCAGTGTTAAGAATCATTTCGATGTCAGTGTTTAGTAGATCAGATAACAACAAGAGTAAATCAGATATCTGTGTTAGATCAGGTATCAGCATTAAGAATCATGTTCATATCAGCGTGTAGTAGATCAGATATAAACATGTCTTAGATCAGGTATCAGTGTTAACGATTGTGTTGATGCCAATGTGTAGATCAGAAATCAACAAGAGTAAGTCAGAAATCGGTGTTAGATTAGATAACAGTGTTAAGAATAATGTTAATGTCAGTGTGTAGTAGATCATATATCAACATGAGTAAATCAGATCTCAGTGTTAGATCAGATATACTTTGTGTTAAGTCATATGTTGGTGTCTGTTTACAGTAGATCAGATATCAAAATGAACTAATCAGATTTCAATGTTAGATCTAACATTATAGTCAGTGTCAGATAATATATCAGTGTTAAGAATCATGTTTATATCACTGTTTAGTAGATCACATATAAACATGTGTTAGATCAGGTATTAGTGTTAACAATCTTGTTGACATCAGTTAGATCAGATATCAACAAGAGTAAATCATTTATTAGTGTTAGATCAGGTATCATTGTTAAGAATTGTGTTAATGTAAGTGTGTAGTAGATCAGATATCAACATGAGTAAATCTGATCACAGTGTTAGATGAGATATCATAGTTCGTGTCATAAGAGAAATCAGTGTTAAGAATCATGTTGATGTCTGTGTGTAGATGAGATGTCAACAGGTGTTAGATCATGTATCAGTGTTAAGAATGATGTTGCCATTTTGTAGTAGATTGGAAATCAAGAGTAAATCAGATTTTGGTGTTAAATCAGATATCAGTGTTAGGAATCATAAGAATCATGTTAATGTCAGTGTGTAGTAGATGATATATTAACATGAGTAAATCTGATCTCGGTGTTAGATCAGATATCAGTTTGTATTAAATCATATGTTAGTGAAGAGTTATATTGATGTCTGTTTGCAGTAGATCAAATATCATCATGTGTAAGTCACATCTCAGTGTTAGATCAGATATCATAGTGTCAGTTGAGATATCATTGATAAGAATTATGTTGATGTCAATGTGTAGTAGATAAGATATCAACAGATGTTAGATCTGATATCAGTGTTAAGATCTATGTTGATGTCAGTGTGTAGTAGATGAGATAATGAGTAAATGAGATCTCAGTGTTAGATTGGGTATCAGTGTTAAGAATCCTGTTAATGTCAGTGTGTAGTAGATCATATATCAACATGAGTAAATAAGATCTATTTTAGATAAACGTCAGTATTATGAATCATGTTGATGTCTGTTTGCAGTAGATCAGATGTCAACATGAGTAAATCAGATCTAAATGTTAGATCAGATGTCAGTTACTGTCAGATGAGATATAAGATATAGCAATTATGTTGATGTCAGTGTGTAGTAGATCAGATATCAACAGATGTTAGATCAGGTTAGATCAGTGTTAGGAATTGCGTTGATGTCAGTGTAGATGAGATATCATCAAGAATAAATCAGATGTCAGTGTTAAATCAGATATCAGTTTATATTAAATCAGATGTTACTGTGATGAATCATGTTGATGTCTTTTTGGAGTAGGTCAATTATCAACATGAGTAAATCAGATCTCAGTGTTAGATCAGACATCAAAGTTAGTGTCAGATGAGATATCAGTGTTAAGAATCATGTTCATATCAATGTGTAGTAGATCACATATAAACATGTGTTAGATTAGGTATTAGTGTTAACAATAGATTTGATGTCAGATATCAACATGAGTAAATCTGACATGAGTGAATCAGGTCTAGGTTTTAGATCAGGTATCAGTTTTAAGAATTGTGTTAATGTCCATTTGTTGTAAATCATATATCAACATGAGTAAATCAGATCTCAGTGTTAGATGAGATATCATAGTTAGTGTCAGATGATATATCAGTCTTAAGAATCATGATGATCTCAGTGTGTAGATCAGATATAAACAGACATTAGATTAGGTATCAGTGTTAAGAATTGTGTTAATGTAAGTGTGTAGTAGATCGTATATCAACATAAGTGAGATCTCAGTGTTTGATCAGATATGATTGTCAGTGTCTAATGACATCTCAGTGTTTGATCAGATATGATTGTCAATGTCTGATGAGATATCAGTGTTAAGAATGTTGTTGTCAGTGTGTAGTAGATCAGATGTCAACAGGTGTTAGATCATATATCTGTGTTAAGAATCTTGTTGATGTCAGTGTTTAGATCAGAAATCAAGAGCAAATCAGATCTCGGCGTTAAATCAGGTATCTGTGTTAGGAATCTTAGTGTTAGATCAGATGTAATAGTCAGTGTTAAGAATCATGTTGATGTCTTTGTGTATATCAGATATCAATATTAGCAATGTAGATCTCAGTGTTAATTCAGATATTGTTATGAAATCAGATCTCAGTGTTCAGAATCAAATTGACACCGCTTTCTACTAAAAACAGATATTAACGTGAATAAACCAGATCTCGGTGTTGGATCAGATATCAGTTCGTTTTAAGTCAGATGTTATTGTTAAGAATCATGTTGATGTGTCTTTGCGGTACATCAGATATCAACATGAGTAAATCAGATGTCAGCGTTAGATCAGATATCATATTCAGTGTTAGGTCAGATATCAGTTTGTGTTAAGAATCATGTTGATGTAAGTGTGTAGTATATCATATATGAACGCGAGTAAATCAGATCTCAGTATTAAGGTATCAGTTTATGTCAAATGATATGTTAGTCTAAAGAATCATGTTGATGTAAGTGTGTAGATCTGATATCAGCAGGTGTTAGATCAGGTATCATTGTTAAGAATCGTGTTGATGTTAGTGTCTAGTTGATCAGATATCAAAAAGAGTAAATCAGATCTGAGTGTTAGATCAGGTATCATAGTCAGTGTCATATGAGGTATCAGTGTTAAAAATCGTGTTGATGTCAGTGTTTAGTAAATCATATATCAACATGAATAAAATCAAATCTCAGTGTTAGATCAGATATCAGTTTGTATTAAATCAGATGTTAGTGTTAAGAATAATGTTGATGTCCTTTTGCAGTAGATCAGATATCAACTTGAGAAAATCAGATCTCAGTGTTAGATCAGATATCATAATCTGTGTCAGATGAAATATCAGTGTTAAGAATCATGTTCATGTCAGTGTGTAGTAAATCAGATATCAACAGGTGTTAAATCAAGTTTCATTGTTAAGAATCGCGTTGATGTCGATGTGTAGTAGATCAGATATCAACAAGAGTAAATGAGATCTCGGTCACATATCAGGTATCAGTGTTATGAATCATGCTAATGTCAGTGTGTAGTACATCTTGTATTAACATGAGTAAATCAGATCTCAGTGTTAGATCAGATATCAGTTTATGTTAAATCAGGTGTTAGTGTTAAGAACCATGTAGTTGTCTGTTTGCAGTATATCTAACAAGTAAATCAGATCTTATTGTTAGATCAGATATCATAGTCAGTGTCAGATGAGATATCAGTGTTAAGAATCATGTTGATGTGTAGATCAAATCTCAACAGGTGTTAGATCAGGTATTGGTGTTAATAAACGTGTTGACGTCAGTGTGTAGTAGATCAGATATGAAGAAGAGTAAGTCAGATCTCGGTGTTAGATCAGGTATTAGTGTTAAGAATTGTGTAAATGTCAATGTTTAGTAAATCAATGTTTCGTAAATAAGATACCAACTGGTGTTAGATCAGGTGTCAGTATTAAGAATCTTATTGATATCAGTGTGTAGTTGATCAGATATCAATATGAGTAAATCAGATCTCAGTGTTAGATCAGATATCATAGTCAGTTTCAAATCAAATATCAGTCTTAAGAATAACGTTGATGTCTGTGTGTAGATCAGATTTCAATATTAGTAATTTAAATGTCAGTGTTAATTCAAAGATGGTTATGAAATCAGATATTAGTGTTAAGAATTAAATTGATGCCGCTTTGTAGTACAATCAGATATCAACATGAGTAAATCAGATCTCAAAGTTAGATCAGGTATCAGTGTTATGAATTGTGTTGATGTCAGTGTGTAGTAAATCAGATATCAACAAGAGTAAATCAAACCTGGATGTTTAATCACGTATCACTGTTAAGAATCATGTTAATATTTGTGTGTAGTAGATCAGATATCAACAGGTGTTGAATCAGGTATCAGTATTAAGAGTCATGTTGATGTCAGTGTGTATTAGATCAGATATCAACATGAGTAAATCAGATCTCAGTGTTTGATCAGATATCATAGTCAATGTTAGATCAGATATCAGTGTTAAGAATCATGTTGATGACTGTGTGTAAATCAGATATAAACATCAGTGATTTGATCTTAGTGTTAATTCAGATATCGGTATCAGATTAGATGTCAGTGTTATGAATCAAATTGATGCCAGTTTGTACTACACGTTCTTAATACTGATACCTGATGTAACACCGAGATCTGATTTACTCATTCATCTGTTCAGATATTTATGAGTTCATCAATCCATCTATCATTTCAATCATCCAATCATTCATTTAACAATCCATCCATCCACTGTTCCATCATTCATCTATTCTTCCTATCCATATTTGTGCCATTTATTATGCATTTATCCAACTACCCTGTCATTCAGCCATCCACTATTCATCACCAGGGGCATGTGCCACCCAAAAAAGTTACAACATGCTCATTGTGCCCTCCCCCCCCCCCCAATTTTTACACTAAAGTATGCAATATGTAGAGAACAATGAAAACACTCATTGCAATTATCAATGAAATCAATGGACAGATGAGTAGATAGACTAATGGAAAGACAGGTGAACATATGGATTCACAAACAGATAAATGTTTTTACTAATGACTATTTATTAATGAGTGCTTTGTTAATGATTGTTCTGTTCTCTTTTTAGTATTTTTGTTAAATGATCTACTTGATACTCATGTGTGTAGTCCCTTGTTGCTCCCTCAGTCTTTTTCTGATAAGTGGCTAGAGGGAATTATGGGAAATCAAAGTAAAAATATTCAAACTGGGGAGTGATTTGCTCCCCAACAATAGAATGTCCATCAAACTGGTAAAAACATATCACACCACAACATTGGAGACTAAGAAATATGAAAAGTAATTATTATATTTGTGCATGTTTTTAGCAATTTTCTACCCATCCATCAATCCACCCATTTATTATTTACTTCCTCTTTTTGTCTTTCTGTCTTTGTCTTTCTCTATTGTTCATTATACAATGTACATACAACAGGTAAAACACCTCTTCAAATTACTTAAAATGCTTTAGATGCCTTTGCCATTAATACTTATATTGATGTTTATGTAACACATGATGCATTAGATGGAGGTGAAGAGGCTATCTTTTATCTCAAGCATGACCCAAACTGGACAGACCAGTTATTAATACTTGTATTACAGGGTTTTTGAGTTAATATGCCAGGTTGAAGGAGGATTTGATGTACCTGGCAATGATTAACATTCATAAGAATATGTATCACTCTATCAATCTGTACATTCATTCTATTAATCCATCCATTCATAGGTATGTTACTCATATCTGCCAGTCTTTTTTAACCCATGGGGTCTGTCCTTTCTCCTTTACCCAGTCTTCTCCCTCCTCCAATTCTCTCTGATTTCCCAACCATTGAAGAATCAATACTGGTCACCATACCAGCTTGTCTATCAGCTATGAATGGCTCTGGGTCCCCTACTACTTTTTATCACAACTAGTCCCCCTACCTGCTAACTACACAACTGATGCTCCCTCTCTATCATACTCTCTTTTCTCTTACGTCAACTTTAACATAAACGGAATTATAGTATTTTAAAGAAACAAACTCAAACAAACATCTATTCTTTCTTACCTGCTAATAAACTCTCACCTGGAACTACTGACAACACTTCTTATTTATACTTATTAATAAGGTGAGGCCACACCCAATGGCTCGAGAGCCAAGACCCATATAATCCTACGAAAAATTTATTCTAGATATAGTCACAGACATTTCTCCTTGTACCACTAACATCATGGAAAGAATCTGAAGAGTGTGCAATGCATGAAAAGGGTATGGTTCTGTTATTAGCTGTTGCTAAACATAGTTCATTTGTTCCTCAACATCAATTTTTAATAGGATTGATTGGCCATGGCAAGGTAAAAGAGTTAACCAAGAATATTTATCCATAGTAGCTAGTTGTCACTGGGAAGCTATTCCGCTTTGGTATTATTGGGAGGGGTCAGGGATTATTACTGCTATACACAATAAACTATTTGATTTGTCTTCCAGTTTGAATTATGGATGTATAACATTTCAGAAGCTAGAGTAAAACATTTTAAGAACAGAGATAGAGGAATGGCAAAAAAAATCGAGTTGATTTCCTGCAACATCTGCTGACTCAGAAAAGTGGGCGTATTCCATCATATAACTGGAAAAGACGTGACATTTTTGGCATCAGCTGCTGCAAAATATTGCAGTACTTTACAGAATAATTCAATGTTAATAAATGAGAGTGCTCCTGCATCAGAAAATGTAATGATGAGTAAGATGGATTGAAAGGAGGGATAGGTGGATCAATGGATGAATGGACTTTTATTGTATTTTTCTTGTCTTAGTTGAATCATCTCATCTTTTGCTCCAACAACCTTAAGTAACTACTCAAGTTGACAAGTTGACTTGGAATCTTTCTACAGAGATTAAGAACCTCTCTCCTATATCTCAAAAATCACCTGATCCTATTATACACAATGGAAAACAGTCTCAAGAAATGTTAATAAATCGAAGAGTTATATATATGATTCTCTCTCTCTCTCTCTCTCTTTCTCTCTCGCTCCATATAATTTTAATATCAGAATAGTGTTGAATATTATATGAGAGAGGACAAACCTCATGGAAATCTAAACCTGCAAGACTTGTTGGACCAGTTTTGGCAACGGTATAAACACCCTCCTAATTTATAAGAAATAAAATATGTAAAGGTATTTTAGATGCATCCTCAAACTATGCTATATCTTGAACGCTTACAACAAGACCAAAACTGGCTTTATAGTATTGTGTCAGCTGGTAGAAAGTAGAAAAACACTTATAATGTATTGATTTCAAATTGGAACATTAAGTAATCAAAGTCTTTGTGAAGGCTATTAGCAATTAGTTTAGCCATGTTAGAGGCATCTTCAACAATTCCAGTCATTACAGTACAATTCAAATACCTTGTTTTACCTGTTTTAGGATCCATCTAGCAGAGTAATCTTTCATACTAAAATCAGTATGCTGACAGCTGTGCTCCTCACCTTCATCATCTGAACCTTCAAATGCTTAATGTATATTGTCTGCTAATTCTTCAGAACAGTCATTTCATCATCTTCGTTAAACAAATTAGGATTGAATGATCATTCACTTCTTCGTTGTAGGATATGGTTCTAAAAGGTATGGTACGTTTTAAATTAGATGCATAACTTTTGTAAATGGGTAACATTCACAACATGATCATGATGGATATGTAATAATACACTAACAGATACACCTTTATAATACTTTCAAATTACACATACATATATATGTAATGTTTTGTAGTGCATTTGATACAAAGTATAGATTATACAGCTACTGCTTAATGTAATCTTTTCTTGAAATTGAGAACCATAGACTCAGTCAAGCAAGTGAACTGAAGTAGCTGTAAGATGAACAGACAAAGTACATAATAATTACATGAAATATATATTTACCAATTTCTTTGTAGTGGTTAAAATGTTGTTCTTTGTTTGTGAGTAATATCACATGCATGTCTAATGGCGTTTAGCAAGACTTTTCGGAATATTGTACCCTTTCTAACATCTAAATAGTGCTCACAATAGTGAAATACCTTCTGTAGACTATACTTAACAGTATTGAAGACTTAGTGACAGAAAACAGTTGTATTGATGACATGGTTGAATGATATATTGAAAGTATATTACCAAGAATAAAGCTACAGTACAATAAAAAAGGTTTGTGAATGTTAATATTACATTGATCAAGAGATTAAATAAATAAATAGTTTATGAAGTTAGGTTCTGGAGGAAAGAGGATTGCATACTTCAAGGTCATCATAATATAACATAATTTCCAAAATAGTGGAAATAATATAGAACAAAGGATGCTCTTTGTAAGACTTGCATCACATACATCAGACATTACCTCATCTGCCCTTTGATAGCTTGTAGGTATCTAATTAATTTGCATGCTACTAAATTCATATGTAGATGTGTTATTGTTCTAACCTCAGTATAGATCTTAAGGACAAAAGACTTCAGAAATAGATTATCATAGACCCTATTCGGTGAAATTTCACAAGCCATTTTCCTTTACTCCTTTTACAAATAAGCTTTTCTCCGATCATTCTCTTATGGCTCCTAAAATGAACAATAAGAAAATACATATACATGTGTATTCATGTATACATGTATCCTACTCTGGTCATTTAAACAATCAGCTTGGAAACAACAAATAGGGGGCATGGTTTATTTGCATCTTTCATACGAGGATCCTTTTGTTCCTCAGACACAAATCATGTATCATGGAAGTGCTCTTAAAGCTTCACTAATATGGTAGATACTTCTATAGTACTGCTTCATTCATCTATCCACCCATCCATTGATAAGGTAATAGGATATTGTATTCAAGATGGTTTCTTTGTAATGAGAGTTACTGGTAAGTCTTTCACATAAAAATATATCAATTTGACAGTCCTTTGTCTAGATTCTGAAATTGAAGTGGTTATGGTGTACCCATCCAATCAAATATTACTATTGAATGCAATATTCCACCTGTGAGTGTTTAATGTCCCTTCCATGAATCTATCCATCCATTTTCTATTTCATGTATCCATTCATCAGTCTATTAATCCATTTATCCACCCATTTATTCATTTATATAATCAATGCATTCATTCATTCTTTTATAGTGCTGGCCTCTTATTGACTTTAGCTGTTCACTGGTAGTGACATTCTGATTTGAAGCTTCTTATCCATTTGTTAGAGACTTCCAAAATGAAAAAGACATCCAACATTTTCAGGGCCTCAATCAGTCTACTGTTACTATCACAACAGATGTCACATTTTTATTAGTTTTATATTGCAGAACTGCTCTGAAATGACTTAATAATATTAAAGGTATTTGTTACCTAGCAGCCATTAACACACTAACACACTAATTTATTTTTGCTATTTGTCCATTCAAAATTTGAATCAAAAAATTATGTATGTATTTTAGTATAGATTGGTCTGATATTGTGGGTGGAGCCACAATAATCAGACTGTTCTTGCTGCACCACCTGGTCTTCAATATCTTGTTGGAGAAAAAGTATTGGACATTCCTTATAAGGTATACTAGCAACTCCTTTACCTCTTGTATCCATGCATCCATCCTTCCAGCATCTGTTCACCTCTTCAAAACATGAACAGACTATTCATTTATTTAACCATTTTTTCTCTTTTTGTGTAGATCTATTCTGACAATATTGAGGTCCTAACAAGATTTCTGGAACAATATTCTGCTGGTTCAATACCTACTCTACTTCCTTCTCTATCTTTCTTGACCTTTGGACTACAAACTGTAAATACAACAATGTTGAACAGCTGATATCAGGGAAACTAGTCCAGTTTAAACTCTCATCACTTTACTCCAAGTCTCAAGTTACAGCATGCACTTTCTCAGCATTTATAGAAGGTGAGAAAGAATTATTGACTAACAATAAAGCTATCAATTAACTATAAAATAAAAAAATGATAATTCAAAATTAATTACCTATTATTAAACTTAATAATTAATAGTAATTTATAAAAAGTTTAACAATTGAGTATGTTTAATTTTTTTTTAAAAAAGTTATATGGACGTGGCTTAGAAAATTACTAATGAAACCATTCAAAATCTCTAAAGACATTAATTTTAGTGATAGATGCAGTACATTATATGTAATGAATAGGAAGAATTACATTTAGTTTCTGAAATAATAATATTATTTCATACAAATTTTTTTAGAACTTTATTCTCACATTTAATTTTTAAGTTTTAGTTTTTCCCTATTCTTCTTTAGATAACTCATAATCTGATCCTATTACCCTTGACATCTTATCCTATTACCTTTGACAACTGATCTCCTCCTAACTGTTTCTTGCATAGTGGGGCACACCCAATGGCTTGAGAGCCAAGACCCAGATGATTGTACTAAACATTTGCCCCAGATGTGGTCACAGACACTTCTCCATCTCCCACTAGAATCCAAAGAGAGCGCAATAGATGAAGAGGGTATGATCCTGTTATTCATTTGTTCCTCAACATCAATTTTTAATAGGATTGATTGACCCTAGCAAAGTAAGAGAATTAATAAAGAATATTTAAACATAGTAGCTGGTTGTCACTGGGAAGTTACTCCACTTTGTATATTTGATATTAATTGGAGGGGCCTGGGATCATTATTGCTATACACATTAAACTATTTCACTTTGTATTCCAGTTTGAATTATGGATTTATAACATTTCAGAAGCTAGAGTAAGACGTTTTAAGAACAGACTAAACGAGATAGTGGAATGGCAAAACTCAAGCTGATTTTCTATAACATATGCTGACTCAGAAAAGTGGGTGTGTTCCATCATATAACTGGAAAAGATGTGACATATTTGGCACAGGCTGCTGGAAAATATTGTAGAATGCTTCCATTTTAATAAATGAAAGTGCTCCTGCGTCAAATAATGTAATGATGAAGAAGATGGATTGAATGGATGGATGTGTGGATCAATGGATGGATGAACTTTTATTGTATTTTTCTTGTATTAGTTGAAATCATCTCATCCTTTGCTACAACAACCTTGAGTAACTACTCAAGTTGACAAGTTGAGTTGGAATCTTTCTACAAGAGCCTCTCTCCTGCATCTCCCAAATCACCTGATCCTATTATATGTCATGGAAAACAGTTTCAAGAAATCTTAATAAATCAGACAGTGAGGGAGTTTTATTTTGATCTTTTAAATGATTACTTTTTCATTTGGATCTCTCTCTCTCTCTCTCTCTCTAGGTCTTAGAGTCAAATAAGAGAAGCACAAGATTGATGATTTTGAACCAAATAATTCTGAAAGTATAGAACATGTTGATTATTTCATGACCGTTTATTACTTCTCCTACCACCTGACTTAAATGATTAACACTAAAGATCAAGTGATCTATTAGTCTCTTGTAGCAACAATAATACAAACTATTTTTAATATACACATAGCCAGTACCACATTTATTGCAAACTAGTGATTAGATCAGATAAGTTAACAATCTTGTGCACGCTAGCAACTGCCTCTTAGTTTATTAGTCATATATGTGTAGTGGTGACTATTGGAAAGCAAACCTAATCATAAAATGTATGAAAAGATTTCCTTTAACTTGTGTAGGGCAAAGTATAATTTGTGAGAACGTCCTCATTAGTTACCTTGAATACTACAAAACCCTTCATATTTTCTATTAAATGTTCGAGACTACCTCTTCCTAGTTATGAGGTAGGTAGAATCATAGTATTGCATGAATGTTCTCTTTACTAATTCATTGATTAAAAAAGTATACTAATTTAAAAAAATAATATATAAATGAACATACTGAATATGTTTTTGTTTGTTATAAATATTTACTTTGTACTATACAAATTGAAATAATTGTCACATTACAATACAAGTTTCAACACTCCTTTACTTTGCATTTGTACATAATCTTACTAAATTAGATATCAATATTAGTAGATATGATATCAGTATCAGTGTTGATAGGTCTGATATCAGCATTTCTAAATCAGATATCAACATGAGTAAATCAGATGTCGGTATCAGTGTACAATCAGATATCAGTGTTAAAAATCATGTTGATGCCTGTTTGTAATAGATCAGATATGAAGATGAGAAAATCAGATCTCGGTGTTAGATCAGGTATGAGTGTTAGTGTCACATGAGATATCAGTGTTAAGAATCATGTTGATGTCAGTGTGTAGTAAATCAGATATCAACAGAAGTTAGATCAGGTATCAGTGTTAAGAATCATGTTGATGTCAATGTGTAGTAGATCAGATATCAACAAGAGTAAATCAGATCTCGGTATTAGATCAGGTATCAGTGTTAAGAGTCATGTTAATGTCAGTGTGTAGTAGATCATATATCAACATGAGTAAATCAGATGTCAGTGTTATTTCAGATGTTAGTATTAAGAATCATGGATCATGTTGATGTCTGCTTGCAGTAGATCAGATATCAACATGAGTGAATGAGATCTCAGTGTTAGATCAGATATCATAGTCAGTGTCAGATGAGATATCAATGTTAAGAATCATGTTGATCTCACTGTCTAGAAGATCACATATAAACATGTTAGATCAGGTATCAGTGTTAAGAATCATGTTGATGTCTGTTTAGATGTCTGTTTTGTCTGATCAGATACCAAAATGAGTAAATCGGATCTCAGTGTTAGATGAGATATCATAGTAAGTGTCAGATGAGATATCATTCCTAAGAATCATGTTGATGTAGTGCGAAGTAGATCAAATATCAACAGATGGTAGATCAGGTATCAGTCTTAAGAATCATGTTGATGTTAATGTGTAGTAGATCAGATATCAACATGAGTAAATCTGATCTCAGTGTTAGATGAGATCATACTCAGTGTCAGATAAGATATCAGTGTTAATAATCATATTGATGTCAGCGTGTAGTAGATCAGATATCAACAGACGTTAGATCAGGTATCAGTTAAGATTCATTTTGATGTCAGTGTGTAGATCATATATCAACATTAGTAAATCGGATCTCAGTGTTACATCTGATGTTAGTATTAAGAATCATCTTGATGTCTCCTTGCAGTAGATCAGATATCATAGTGTAAGATTAGATGTCAGTCTTAAGAATCATGTTCATATCAGTGTGTAGTAGATCAAATATAAACAGATGTTAGATGAGATATCAGTGTTAAGAATCATGTTAATGTCAGTGAATAATAGATAAGATATCAACCAGTGTTACAGCAGGTATCAGTGTTAAGAATCATGTTGATGTCAGTGTGTAGTAGATCAGAAATCAAGAGTAAATCAGATCTCGGTGTTAAATCAGGTATCAGTGTTAGGAATCATAAGAATCATGTTAATGTCGGTGTGTAGTAGATGATTTCAGTAAACCAGATCTCAGTGTTAGATCAGGTATCATGAGATGTTAGTGTTAAGAATTGTGTTGATCTCTGTGTAGTAGATCAGATATCAATAGTTGTTAGATCAGGTATCAGTGTTAAGAATCATGTTGATGTCAGTGTGTAGTAGATCATATATCAACATGAGTAAATCAGATCTGTGTTAGATCAGATGTTAGTATTAAGAATCATGATGTCTGTTTGCAGTAGATCAGATATCAACATGAGTAAATCAGATCTCAGTGTTAGATCAGATTTTATAATCAGTGTCAGATGAAATATCAGTGTTAAGAATCGTGTTGATGTCACTGTGTAGTAGATCAGAAATCAACAGTAAATCAGATCTCGGTGTTAAATCAGGTATTAATGTTAGGAATCACAAGAATCATGTTAATGTCAGTGTGTAGTAGATGATACATCAACATGAGTAAATCAGTGTTAGATCAGATATCTGTTTGTGTTAAATCAGATGTTAGTGTTAAGAGTCATGTTGATGTCTGTTTGCAGTAGATGAAATATCAACATTAGTAATCACATCTCAGTGTTAGATCAGATATCATAGTGTCAGATGAGATATCAGTGATAAGAATTATGTTGATGTCAGTGTGTAGTAGATCAGATATCTACAGACATTAGATCAGGTATCAGTGTTGATAACCATTTCGATGTAAGTGTGTAGTAGATCAGATAACAATAAGAGTAAATCAGATCTCGGTGTTAGATCAGGTATCAGCATTAAGAATCATGTTCATATCAGTGTGTAGATCAGATATAAACATGTATATCAGTGTTAACAATCGTGTTGATGCCAATTTGTTGATCAGAAATCAACAAGAGTAAGTCAGATGTCGGTGTTGGATTAGGTATCAGTGTTAAGAATAATGTTAATGTCAGTGTGTAGTAGATCATATGTCTACATGAGTAAATCAAATATCACTGTTAGATCAGATATTAGTATTAAGAATCATGTTGATGTATGTTTGCAGTACATCACATATCAACATGAGTAAATCAAATCTCAGTGTTAGATCAGATATCATAGTCAGTATCAGATGAGATATCAGTGTTAAGAATCATGTTGATGTCTCTGTGTAGTAGATCGTATATCAACATGAGTATATTAGATCTGTGTTAGATCGGATATCACTGTGTTAAATCTTATGTTACTGTTAAGAATCATGTTGGTGTCTGTTTACAGTAGGTCAGATATCAACATGAGTAAATCAGATTTCAGTGTTAGATCAGATATCATAGTCAGTGTCAGATAACATATCAGTGTTAAGAATCATGTTTATATCACTGTAGTAGATCAGATATAAACGTGTTAGATCAGTTATCCGTGTTAACAATCGTGTTGATGTCAGTGTAGATCAGATATCAACAAGAGTAAATCGGATATTGGTGTTAGATCAGGTATCACTGTTAAAAATTGTGTTAATGTAAGTGTATAGATCAGACATCAATCCGAGTCAATTTGATCTCTGTTAGATGAGATATCATAGTGTCATAAGAGATATCAGTGTTAAGAATCATGTTCATGTCAGTGTGTATATGAGATGTCAACAGGTGTTAGATCATGTATCAGTGTTCAGAATGATGTTGATGTCAGTGTGTAGTAGATCAGAAATCAAGAGTAAATCAGATGTCGGTGTTAAATCAGCTATCAGTGGTAAGACTCATATGAATAATGTTAATGTCAATGTGTAGTAGATGATATATCAACATGAGTAAATCAGATCTCGGTGTTAGATCAGATATCAGTTTGTGTCAAATCAGATGTTAGTGTTAAAAGTCATGTTGATGTCTGTTTGCAGTTGATCAAATATCAACATGAGTAAATCAGATCTGTGTTAGATCAGATATCACAGCTAGTGTCAGATGAGATATCATTGATAAGAATTATGTTGATGTCAGTGTGTAGTATATAAGATATCAACAGATGTTAGATCAGGTATCAGTGTTAAGAATTGTGTTGACGTCAGTGTGTAGTAGATCAGATAACAACAAGAGTATATCAGATCTCGATGTTACATCAGGTATCAGTTATAAGAATCCTGTTAATGTCAGTGTGTAGTAGATCAGATATCAACAGATGTTAGACCTGGTATTAGTGTTAAGAATTGTGTTGATGTCAGAGTGTATTAGATGAGATATCAACAAGAGTAAATCAGATCTCAGTGTTAGATCAGATATCAGTTTATGTTAAATGAGATGTTAGTGTGAAGAATCATGTTGATGTCTTTTTGCAGTAGGTCAATTATCAACATGAGTAAATCAGATCTCAGTGTTAGATCAGTATCAAAGTTTGTGTCAGATGAGATATAAGTGTTAAGAATCATGTTCATATCAGTGTGTAGTAGATCACATATAAACATGTGTTAGATCAGGTATTAGTGTTAACAATCGTGTTGATGTTAGTGTAGATCAGATATCAACAAGAGTAAAAATGGATATTGGTGTTAGATCAGGTATCAGTGTTAAGAATTGTGTTAATCTAAGCCTGTAGTAGATCAGATATCAATATGAGTAAATCTGATCTCTGTTAGATGAGATGTCATAGTTAGTGTCAGAATAGATATCAGTGTTAAGAATCATGTTGATGTCAGTGTGTAGTAGATAAGATGTCAACAGGTGTTAGATCATGTATCAGTGTTAAGAATCACATTCATCAGTTTGTAGTACATGAGATATCAATAAGAGTGAATCAGGTCTAGGTTTTAGATCATGTATCAGTTTTAAGAATCGTGTTAATGTCAGTGTGTGGTAGATCAGAAATCAAGAGTAAATCAGATCTTGGTGTTAAATCAGGTATCAGTGTTAGGAATCATAAGAATCATGTTAATGTCGGTGTGTAGTAGATGATTTGAGTAAACCAGATCTCAGTGTTAGATCAGGTATCATGAGATGTTAGTGTTAAGAATCGTGTTGATCTCTGTGTAGTAGATCAGATATCAACAGTTGTTTGATCAGGTATCAGTGTTAAGAATCATGTTGATGTCAGTGTGTAGTAGATCATATATCAACATGAGTGAATCAGATCTGTGTTAGATCAGATGTTAGTATTAAGAATCATGATGTCTGTTTGCAGTAGATCAGATATCAACATGAGTAAATCAGATCTCAGTGTTAGATCAGATTTCATAATCAGTGTCAGATGAAATATCAATGTTAAGAATCGTGTTGATGTCACTGTGTAGTAGATCAGAAATCAACAGTAAATCAGATCTCGGTGTTAAATCAGGTATTAGTGTTAGGAATCACAAGAATCATGTTAATGTCAGTGTGTAGTAGATGATACATCAACATGAGTAAATCAGTGTTAGATCAGATATCTGTTTGTGTTAAATCAGATGTTAGTGTTAAGAGTCATGTTGATGTCTGTTTGCAGTAGATCAAATATCAACATTAGTAATCACATCTCAGTGTTAGATCAGATATCGTAGTGTCAGATGAGATATCAGTGATAAGAATTATGTTGATGTCAGTGTGTAGTAGATCAGATATCTACAGACGTTAGATCAGGTATCAGTGTTGATAATCATTTCGATGTAAGTGTGTAGTAGATCAGATAACAACAAGAGTAAATCAGATCTCAGTGTTAGATCAGGTATCAGCATTAAGAATCATGTTCATATCAGTGTGTAGATCAGATATAAACATGTATTAGATCAGATATCAGTGTTAACAATCGTGTTGATGCCAATTTGTTGATCAGAAATCAACAAGAGTAAGTCAGATCTCGGTGTTGGATTAGGTATCAGTGTTAAGAATAATGTTAATGTCAGTGTGTAGTAGATCATATGTCTACATGAGTAAATCAAATATCACTGTTAGATCAGATGTTAGTATTAAGAATCATGTTGATGTATGTTTGCAGTAAATCACATATCAACATGAGTAAATCAAATCTCAGTGTTAGATCAGATATCATAGTCAGTATCAGATGAGATATCAGTGTTAAGAATCATGTTGATGTCGCTGTGTAGATCATATATCAACATGACTATATCAGATCTGTTAGATCGGATATCACTGTGTTAAATCTTATGTTAGTGTTAAGAATCATGTTGGTGTCTGTTTACAGTAGATCAGATATCAACATGAGCAAATCAGATTTCAGTGTTAGATCAGATATCATAGTCAGTGTCTGATAAGATATCGGTGTTAAGAATCATGTTTATATCACTCTGTAGTAGATCAGATATAATTGTGTTAGATCAGTTATCCATGTTAACGATCGTGTTGATGTCAGTTTAGATCAGATATCAACAAGAGTAAATCGGATATTGGTGTTAGATCAGGTATCACTGTTAAAAATTGTGTTAATGTAAGTTTGTAGATCAGATATCAATCCGAGTCAATTTGATCTCAGTGTTAGATGAGATATCATAGTGTCATAAGAGATATCAGTGTTAAGAATCATGTTGATGTCAGTGTGTATATGAGATGTCAACAGGTGTTAGATCATGTATCAGTGTTCAGAATGATGTTGATGTCAGTGTGTAGTAGATCAGAAATCAAGACTAAATCAGATTTCGGTATTAAATCAGGTATCAGTGTTAGGAATCATAAGAATCATGTTAATGTCAGTGTGTTGTAGATCAGAATCAAGAGTAAATCAGATGTCGGTGTTAAATCAGCTATCAGTGTTAAGACTCATATGAATAATGTTAATGTCAGTGTGTAGTAGATGATATATCAACATGAGTAAATCAGATCTCGGTGTTAGATCAGATATCAGTTTGTGTCAAATCAGATGTTAGTGTTAAGAGTCATGTTGATGTCTGTTTGCAGTTGATCAAATATCAACATGAGTAAATCAGATCTGTGTTAGATCTGATATCACAGCTAGTGTCAGATGAGACATCATTGATAAGAATTATGTTGATGTCAGTGTGTAGTATATAAGATATCAACAGATGTTAGATCAGGTATCAGTGTTAAGAATTGTGTTGATGTCAGTGTGTAGTAGATCAGATAACAACAAGAGTATATCAGATCTCGATGTTACATCAGGTATCAGTTATAAGAATCCTGTTAATGTCAGTGTGTAGTAGATCAAATATCACCATGAGTAAATAAGATCTATGTTAGATGAAACGTTAGTATTAAGAATCATGTTGACATTTTGCGGTAGATCAGATGTCAACATGAGTAAAACAGATCTCAATGTTAGATCAGATATCATAGTTACTGTCAGATGATATCAGTGATAAGAATTATGTTGATGTCAGTGTGTAGTAGATCAGATATCAACAGATGTTAGACCAGGTATCAGTGTTAAGAATTGTGTTGATGTCAGATTGTATTAGATGAGATATCAACAAGAGTAAATCAGATCTCAGTGTTAGATCAGATATCAGTTTATGTTAAATGAGATGTTAGTGTGAAGAATCATGTTGATGTCTTTTTGCAGTAGGTCAATTATCAACATGAGTAAATCAGATCTCAGTGTTAGATCAGTATCAAAGTTTGTGTCAGATGAGATATAAGTGTTAAGAATCATGTTCATATCAGTGTGTAGTAGATCACATATAAACATGTGTTAGATCAGGTATTAGTGTTAACAATCGTGTTGATGTTAGTGTAGATCAGATATCAACAAGAGTAAAAATGGATATTGGTGTTAGATCAGGTATCAGTGTTAAGAATTGTGTTAATCTAAGCCTGTAGTAGATCAGATATCAATATGAGTAAATCTGATCTGTGTTAGATGAGATATCACAGTTAGTGTCAGAATAGATATCAGTGTTAAGAATCATGTTAATGTCAGTGTGTAGTAGATCATATATCAACATGAGTAAATCAGATGTCAGTGTTATTTCAGATGTTAGTATTAAGAATCATGGATCATGTTGATGTCTGCTTGCAGTAGATCAGATATCAACATGAGTGAATGAGATCTCAGTGTTAGATCAGATATCATAGTCAGTGTCAGATGAGATATCAATGTTAAGAATCATGTTGATCTCACTGTCTAGAAGATCACATATAAACATGTTAGATCAGGTATCAGTGTTAAGAATCATGTTGATGTCTGTTTAGATGTCTGTTTTGTCTGATCAGATACCAAAATGAGTAAATCGGATCTCAGTGTTAGATGAGATATCATAGTAAGTGTCAGATGAGATATCATTCCTAAGAATCATGTTGATGTAGTGCGAAGTAGATCAGATATCAACAGATGGTAGATCAGGTATCAGTCTTAAGAATCATGTTGATGTTAATGTGTAGTAGATCAGATATCAACATGAGTAAATCTGATCTCAGTGTTAGATGAGATCATACTCAGTGTCAGATAAGATATCAGTGTTAATAATCATGTTGATGTCAGCGTGTAGTAGATCAGATATCAACAGACGTTAGATCAGGTATCAGTTAAGATTCATTTTGATGTCAGTGTGTAGATCATATATCAACATTAGTAAATCGGATCTCAGTGTTACATCTGATGTTAGTATTAAGAATCATCCTGATGTCTCCTTGCAGTAGATCAGATATCATAGTGTAAGATTAGATATCAGTCTTAAGAATCATGTTCATATCAGTGTGTAGTAGATCAAATATAAACAGATGTTAGTTGAGATATCAGTATTAAGAATCATGTTAATGTCAGTGAATAATAGATAAGATATCAACCAGTGTTACAGCAGGTATCAGTGTTAAGAATCATGTTGATGTCAGTGTGTAGTAGATCAGAAATCAAGAGTAAATCAGATCTCGGTGTTAAATCAGGTATCAGTGTTAGGAATCATAAGAATCATGTTAATGTCGGTGTGTAGTAGATGATTTGAGTAAACCAGATCTCAGTGTTAGATCAGGTATCATGAGATGTTAGTGTTAAGAATTGTGTTGATCTCTGTGTAGTAGATCAGACATCAATAGTTGTTAGATCAGGTATCAGTGTTAAGAATCATGTTGATGTCAGTGTGTAGTAGATCATATATCAACATGAGTAAATCAGATCTGTGTTAGATCAGATGTTAGTATTAAGAATCATGATGTCTGTTTGCAGTAGATCAGATATCAACATGAGTAAATCAGATCTCAGTGTTAGATCAGATTTCATAATCAGTGTCAGATGAAATATCAGTGTTAAGAATCGTGTTGATGTCACTGTGTAGTAGATCAGAAATCAACAGTAAATCAGATCTCGGTGTTAAATCAGGTATTAGTGTTAGGAATCACAAGAATCATGTTAATGTCAGTGTGTAGTAGATGATACATCAACATGAGTAAATCAGTGTTAGATCAGATATCTGTTTGTGTTAAATCAGATGTTAGTGTTAAGAGTCATGTTGATGTCTGTTTGCAGTAGATCAAATATCAACATTAGTAATCACATCTCAGTGTTAGATCAGATATCGTAGTGTC
Source organism: Xestospongia bergquistia (assembly GCA_963965975.1). Taxonomy (NCBI): domain Eukaryota; kingdom Metazoa; phylum Porifera; class Demospongiae; order Haplosclerida; family Petrosiidae; genus Xestospongia; species Xestospongia bergquistia. The sequence goes on along the minus strand of OZ014419.1, from coordinate 5,327,120 downwards.
AGATGAGATATCAGTGATAAGAATTATGTTGATTTCAGTGTGTAGTAGATCAGATATCTACAGACGTTAGATCAGGTATCAGTGTTGATAATCATTTCGATGTAAGTGTGTAGTAGATCAGATAACAATAAGAGTAAATCAGATCTCGGTGTTAGATCAGGTATCAGCATTAAGAATCATGTTCATATCAGTGTGTAGATCAGATATAAACATGTATTAGATCAGATATCAGTGTTAACAATCGTGTTGATGCCAATTTGTTGATCAGAAATCAACAAGAGTAAGTCAGATGTCGGTGTTGGATTAGGTATCAGTGTTAAGAATAATGTTAATGTCAGTGTGTAGTAGATCATATGTCTACATGAGTAAATCAAATATCACTGTTAGATCAGATATTAGTATTAAGAATCATGTTGATGTATGTTTGCAGTAAATCACATATCAACATGAGTAAATCAAATCTCAGTTTTAGATCAGACATCATAGTCAGTATCAGATGAGATATCAGTGTTAAGAATCATGTTGATGTCTCTGTGTAGTAGATCGTATATCAACATGAGTATATCAGATCTGTGTTAGATCGGATATCACTGTGTTAAATCTTATGTTACTGTTAAGAATCATGTTGGTGTCTGTTTACAGTAGGTCAGATATCAACATGAGTAAATCAGATTTCAGTGTTAGATCAGATATCATAGTCAGTGTCAGATAACATATCAGTGTTAAGAATCATGTTTATATCACTGTGTAGTAGATCAGATATAAACGTGTTAGATCAGTTATCCGTGTTAACAATCGTGTTGATGTCAGTGTAGATCAGATATCAACAAGAGTAAATCGGATATTGGTGTTAGATCAGGTATCACTGTTAAAAATTGTGTTGATGTAAGTGTATAGATAAGATATCAATCCGAGTCAATTTGATCTCTGTTAGATGAGATATCATAGTGTCATAAGAGATATCAGTGTTAAGAATCATGTTCATGTCAGTGTGTATATGAGATGTCAACAGGTGTTAGATCATGTATCAGTGTTCAGAATGATGTTGATGTCAGTGTGTAGTAGATCAGAAATCAAGAGTAAATCAGATGTCGGTGTTAAATCAGCTATCAGTGTTAAGACTCATATGAATAATGTTAATGTCAATGTGTAGTAGATGATGTATCAACATGAGTAAATCAGATCTCGGTGTTAGATCAGATATCAGTTTGTGTCAAATCAGATGTTAGTGTTAAGAGTCATGTTGATGTCTGTTTGCAGTTGATCAAATATCAACATGAGTAAATCAGATCTGTGTTAGATCTGATATCACAGCTAGTGTCAGATGAGATATCATTGATAAGAATTATGTTGATGTCAGTGTGTAGTATATAAGATATCAACAGATGTTAGATCAGGTATCAGTGTTAAGAATTGTGTTGATGTCAGTGTTTAGTAGATCAGATAACGACAAGAGTATAACAGATCTCGATGTTACATCAGGTATCAGTTATAAAAATCCTGTTAATGTCAGTGTGTAGTAGATCAGATATCAACAGATGTTAGACCTGGTATTAGTGTTAAGAATTGTGTTGATGTCAGAGTGTATTAGATGAGATATCAACAAGAGTAAATCAGATCTCAGTGTTAGATCAGATATCAGTTTATGTTAAATGAGATGTTAGTGTGAAGAATCATGTTGATGTCTTTTTGCAGTAGGTCAATTATCAACATGAGTAAATCAGATCTCAGTGTTAGATCAGTATCAAAGTTTGTGTCAGATGAGATATAAGTGTTAAGAATCATGTTCATATCAGTGTGTAGTAGATCACATATAAACATGTTAGATCAGGTATTAGTGTTAACAATCGTGTTGATGTTAGTGTAGATCAGATATCAACAAGAGTAAAAATGGATATTGGTGTTAGATCAGGTATCAGTGTTAAGAATTGTGTTAATCTAAGCCTGTAGTAGATCAGATATCAATATGAGTAAATCTGATCTGTGTTAGATGAGATGTCATAGTTAGTGTCAGAATAGATATCAGTGTTAAGAATCATGTTGATGTCAGTGTGTAGTAGATAAGATGTCAACAGGTGTTAGATCATGTATCAGTGTTAAGAATCACATTCATCAGTTTGTAGTACATGAGATATCAATAAGAGTGAATCAGGTCTAGGTTTTAGATCATGTATCAGTTTTAAGAATCGTGTTAATGTCAGTGTGTGGTAGATCAGAAATCAAGAGTAAATCAGATCTTGGTGTTAAATTAGGTATCAGTGTTTGGAATCATAAGAATCATGTTAATGTCGGTGTGTAGTAGATGATTTGAGTAAACCAGATCTCAGTGTTAGATCAGGTATCATGAGATGTTAGTGTTAAGAATCGTGTTGATCTCTGTGTAGTAGATCAGATATCAACAGTTGTTTGATCAGGTATCAGTGTTAAGAATCATGTTGATGTCAGTGTGTAGTAGATCATATATCAACATGAGTAAATCAGATCTGTGTTAGATCAGATGTTAGTATTAAGAATCATGATGTCTGTTTGCAGTAGATCAGATATCAACATGAGTAAATCAGATCTCAGTGTTAGATCAGATTTCATAATCAGTGTCAGATGAAATATCAATGTTAAGAATCGTGTTGATGTCACTGTGTAGTAGATCAGAAATCAACAGTAAATCAGATTTCGGTGTTAAATCAGGTATTAGTGTTAGGAATCACAAGAATCATGTTAATGTCAGTGTGTAGTAGATGATACATCAACATGAGTAAATCAGTGTTGGATCAGATATCTGTTTGTGTTAAATCAGATGTTAGTGTTAAGAGTCATGTTGATGTCTGTTTGCAGTAGATCAAATATCAACATTAGTAATCACATCTCAGTGTTAGATCAGATATCGTAGTGTCAGATGAGATATCAGTGATAAGAATTATGTTGATGTCAGTGTGTAGTAGATCAGATATCTACAGACGTTAGATCAGGTATCAGTGTTGATAATCATTTCGATGTAAGTGTGTAGTAGATCAGATAACAACAAGAGTAAATCAGATCTCAGTGTTAGATCAGGTATCAGCATTAAGAATCATGTTCATATCAGTGTGTAGATCAGATATAAACATGTATTAGATCAGATATCAGTGTTAACAATCGTGTTGATGCCAATTTGTAGATCAGAAATCAACAAGAGTAAGTCAGATCTCGGTGTTGGATTGGTATCAGTGTTAAGAATAATGTTAATGTCAGTGTGTAGTAGATCATATGTCTACATGAGTAAATCAAATATCACTGTTAGATCAGATGTTAGTATTAAGAATGATGTTGATGTATGTTTGCAGTAAATCACATCAACATGAGTAAATCAAATCTCAGTGTTAGATCAGATATCATAGTCAGTATCAGATGAGATATCAGTGTTAAGAATCATGTTGATGTCGCTGTGTAGATCATATATCAACATGACTATATCAGATCTGTTAGATCGGATATCACTGTGTTAAATCTTATGTTAGTGTTAAGAATCATGTTGGTGTCTGTTTACAGTAGATCAGATATCAACATGAGTAAATCAGATTTCAGTGTTAGATCAGATATCATAGTCAGTGTCAGATAAGATATCGGTGTTAAGAATCATGTTTATATCACTCTGTAGTAGATCAGATATAATTGTGTTAGATCAGTTATCCATGTTAACGATCGTGTTGATGTCAGTTTAGATCAGATATCAACAAGAGTAAATCGGATATTGGTGTTAGATCAGGTATCACTGTTAAAAATTGTGTTAATGTAAGTTTGTAGATCAGATATCAATCCGAGTCAATTTGATCTCAGTGTTAGATGAGATATCACAGTGTCATAAGAGATATCAGTGTTAAGAATCATGTTGATGTCAGTGTGTATATGAGATGTCAACAGGTGTTAGATCATGTATCAGTGTTCAGAATGATGTTGATGTCAGTGTGTAGTAGATCAGAAAGCAAGAGTAAATCAGATTTCGGTATTAAATCAGGTATTAGTGTTAGGAATCATAAGAATCATGTTAATGTCAGTGTGTTGTAGATCAGAATCAAGAGTAAATAAGATGTCGGTGTTAAATCAGCTATCAGTGTTAAGACTCATATGAATAATGTTAATGTCAGTGTGTAGTAGATGATATATCAACATGAGTAAATCAGATCTCGGTGTTAGATCAGATATCAGTTTGTGTCAAATCAGATGTTAGTGTTAAGAGTCATGTTGATGTCTGTTTGCAGTTGATCAAATATCAACATGAGTAAATCAGATCTGTGTTAGATCTGATATCACAGCTAGTGTCAGATGAGACATCATTGATAAGAATTATGTTGATGTCAGTGTGTAGTATATAAGATATCAACAGATGTTAGATCAGGTATCAGTGTTAAGAATTGTGTTGATGTCAGTGTGTAGTAGATCAGATAACAACAAGAGTTTATCAGATCTCGATGTTACATCAGGTATCAGTTATAAGAATCCTGTTAATGTCAGTGTGTAGTAGATCAAATATCACCATGAGTAAATAAGATCTATGTTAGATGAAACGTTAGTATTAAGAATCATGTTGACTTTTTGCGGTAGATCAGATGTCAACATGAGTAAAACAGATCTCAATGTTAGATCAGATATCATAGTTACTGTCAGATGATATCAGTGATAAGAATTATGTTGATGTCAGTGTGTAGAAGATCAGATATCAACAGATGTTAGACCAGGTATCAGTGTTAAGAATTGTGTTGATGTCAGATTGTATTAGATGAGATATCAACAAGAGTAAATCAGATCTCAGTGTTAGATCAGATATCAGTTTATGTTAAATGAGATGTTAGTATGAAGAATCATGTTGATGTCTTTTTGCAGTAGGTCAATTATCAACATGAGTAAATCAGATCTCAGTGTTAGATCAGTATCAAAGTTTGTGTCAGATGAGATATAAGTGTTAAGAATCATGTTCATATCAGTGTGTAGTAGATCACATATAAACATGTGTTAGATCAGGTATTAGTGTTAACAATCGTGTTGATGTTAGTGTAGATCAGATATCAACAAGAGTAAAAATGGATATTGGTGTTAGATCAGGTATCAGTGTTAAGAATTGTCTTAGTGTAAGCCTGTAGTAGATCAGATATCAATATGAGTAAATCTGATCTGTGTTAGATGAGATGTCATAGTTAGTGTCAGAATAGATATCAGTGTTAAGAATCATGTTGATGTCAGTGTGTAGTAGATAAGATGTCAACAGGTGTTAGATCATGTATCAGTGTTAAGAATCACATTCATCAGTTTGTAGTACATGAGATATCAATAAGAGTGAATCAGGTCTAGGTTTTAGATCATGTATCAGTTTTAAGAATCGTGTTAATGTCAGTGTGTGGTAGATCAGAAATCAAGAGTAAATCAGATCTTGGTGTTAAATCAGGTATCAGTGTTTGGAATCATAAGAATCATGTTAATGTCGGTGTGTAGTAGATGATTTGAGTAAACCAGATCTCAGTGTTAGATCAGGTATCATGAGATGTTAGTGTTAAGAATTGTGTTGATCTCTGTGTAGTAGATCAGACATCAATAGTTGTTAGATCAGGTATCAGTTTTAAGAATCATGTTGATGTCAGTGTGTAGTAGATCATATATCAACATGAGTAAATCAGATCTGTGTTAGATCAGATGTTAGTATTAAGAATCATGATGTCTGTTTGCAGTAGATCAGATATCAACATGAGTAAATCAGATCTCAGTGTTAGATCAGATTTTATAATCAGTGTCAGATGAAATATCAGTGTTAAGAATCGTGTTGATGTCACTGTGTAGTAGATCAGAAATCAACAGTAAATCAGATCTCGGTGTTAAATCAGGTATTAGTGTTAGGAATCACAAGAATCATGTTAATGTCAGTGTGTAGTAGATGATACATCAACATGAGTAAATCAGTGTTAGATCAGATATCTGTTTGTGTTAAATCAGATGTTAGTGTTAAGAGTCATGTTGATGTCTGTTTGCAGTAGATCAAATATCAACATTAGTAATCACATCTCAGTGTTAGATCAGATATCGTAGTGTCAGATGAGATATCAGTGATAAGAATTATGTTGATGTCAGTGTGTAGTATATAAGATATCAAGAGATGTTAGATCAGGTATCAGTGTTAAGAATTGTGTTGATGTCAGTGTGTAGTAGATCAGATAACAACAAGAGTATATCAGATCTCGATGTTACATCAGGTATCAGTTATAAGAATCCTGTTAATGTCAGTGTGTAGCAGATCAAATATCACCATGAGTAAATAAGATCTATGTTAGATGAAACGTTAGTATTAAGAATCATGTTGACTTTTTGCGGTAGATCAGATGTCAACATGAGTAAAACAGATCTCAATGTTAGATCAGATATCATAGTTACTGTCAGATGATATCAGTGATAAGAATTATGTTGATGTCAGTGTGTAGTAGATCAGATATCAACAGATGTTAGACCTGGTATTAGTGTTAAGAATTGTGTTGATGTCAGAGTGTATTAGATGAGATATCAACAAGAGTAAATCAGATCTCAGTGTTAGATCAGATATCAGTTTATGTTAAATGAGATGTTAGTGTGAAGAATCATGTTGATGTCTTTTTGCAGTAGGTCAATTATCAACATGAGTAAATCAGATCTCAGTGTTAGATCAGTATCAAAGTTTGTGTCAGATGAGATATAAGTGTTAAGAATCACGTTGATCAGTTTGTAGTACATGAGATATCAATAAGAGTGAATCAAGTCTAGGTTTTAGATCATGTATCAGTTTTAAGAATCGTGTTAATGTCAGTGTGTGGTAGATCAGAAATCAAGAGTAAATCAGATCTTGGTGTTAAATTAGGTATCAGTGTTAGGAATCATAAGAATCATGTTAATGTCGGTGTGTAGTAGATGATTTGAGTAAACCAGATCTCAGTGTTAGATCAGGTATCATGAGATGTTAGTGTTAAGAATCGTGTTGATCTCTGTGTAGTAGATCAGATATCAATAGTTGTTTGATCAGGTATCAGTGTTAAGAATCATGTTGATGTCAGTGTGTAGTAGATCATATATCAACATGAGTGAATCAGATCTGTGTTAGATCAGATGTTAGTATTAAGAATCATGATGTCTGTTTGCAGTAGATCAGATATCAACATGAGTAAATCACATCTCAGTGTTAGATCAGATTTCATAATCAGTGTCAGATGAAATATCAATGTTAAGAATCGTGTTGATGTCACTGTGTAGTAGATCAGAAATCAACAGTAAATCAGATCTCGGTGTTAAATCAGGTATTAGTGTTAGGAATCACAAGAATCATGTTAATGTCAGTGTGTAGTAGATGATACATCAACATGAGTAAATCAGTGTTAGATCAGATATCTGTTTGTGTTAAATCAGATGTTAGTGTTAAGAGTCATGTTGATGTCTGTTTGCAGTAGATCAAATATCAACATTAGTAATCACATCTCAGTGTTAGATCAGATATCGTAGTGTCCGATTAGATATCAGTGTTAAGAATCATGTTGATGTCAGTGTGTAGTAGATAAGATGTCAACAGGTGTTAGATCATGTATCAGTGTTAAGAATCACATTCATCAGTTTGTAGTACATGAGGTATCAATAAGAGTGAATCAGGTCAAGTTTTTAGATCATGTATCAGTTTTAAGAATCGTGTTAATGTCAGTGTGTGGTAGATCAGAAATCAAGAGGAAATCAGATCTTGGTGTTAGATCAGGTATCATGAGATGTTAGTGTTAAGAATCATGTTGATCTCTGTGTAGTAGATCAGATATCAACAGTTGTTAGATCAGGTATCAGTGTTAAGAATCATGTTGATGTCAGTGTGTAGTAGATCATATATCAACATGAGTAAATCAGATCAGTGTTAGATCAGATGTTAGTATTAAGAATCATGATGTCTGTTTGCAGTAGATCAGATATCAACATGAGTAAATCAGATCTCAGTGTTAGATCAGATTTTATAATCAGTGTCAGATGAAATATCAGTGTTAAGAATCGTGTTGATGTCACTGTGTAGTAGATCAGAAATCAACAGTAAATCAGATCTCGGTGTTAAATCAGGTATTAGTGTTAAGAATCACAAGAATAATGTTAATGTCAGTGTGTAGTAGATGATACATCAACATGAGTAAATCAATGTTAGATCAGATATCTGTTTGTGTTAAATCAGATGTTAGTGTTAAGAGTCATGTTGATGTCTGTTTGCAGTAGATCAAATATCAACATTAGTAATCACATCTCAGTGTTAGATCAGATATCGTAGTGTCAGATGAGATATCAGTGATAAGAATTATGTTGATGTCAGTGTGTAGTATATAAGACATCAACAGATGTTAGATCAGGTATCAGTGTTAAGAATTGTGTTGATGTCAGTGTGTAGTAGATCAGATAACAACAAGAGTATATCAGATCTCGATGTTACATCAGGTATCAGTTATAAGAATCCTGTTAATGTCAGTGTGTAGTAGATCAAATATCACCATGAGTAAATAAGATCTATGTTAGATGAAACGTTAGTATTAAGAATCATGTTGACTTTTTGCGGTAGATCAGATGTCAACATGAGTAAAACAGATCTCAATGTTAGATCAGATATCATAGTTACTGTCAGATGATATCAGTGATAAGAATTATGTTGATGTCAGTGTGTAGTAGATCAGATATCAACAGATGTTAGACCTGGTGTTAGTGTTAAGAATTGTGTTGATGTCAGAGTGTATTAGATGAGATATCAACAAGAGTAAATCAGATCTCAGTGTTAAATCAGATATCAGTTTATGTTAAATGAGATGTTAGTGTGAAGAATCATGTTGATGTCTTTTTGCAGTAGGTCAATTATCAACATGAGTAAATCAGATCTCAGTGTTAGATCAGTATCAAAGTTTGTGTCAGATGAGATATAAGTGTTAATAATCATGTTCATATCAGTGTGTAGTAGATCACATATAAACATGTGTTAGATCAGGCATTAGTGTTAACAATCGTGTTGATGTTAGTGTAGATCAGATATCAACAAGAGTAAAAATGGATATTGGTGTTAGATCAGGTATCAGTGTTAAGAATTGTGTTAATGTAAGCCTGTAGTAGATCAGATGTCAATATGAGTTAATCTGATCTGTGTTAGATGAGATATCATAGTTAGTGTCAGAATAGATATCAGTGTTAAGAATCATGTTAATGTCAGTGTGTAGTAGATAAGATGTCAACAGGTGTTAGATCATGTATCAGTGTTAAGAATCACGTTGATCAGTTTGTAGTACATGAGATATCAATAAGAGTGAATCAGGTCTAGGTTTTAGATCATGTATCAGTTTTAAGAATCGTGTTAATGTCAGTGTGTGGTAGATCAGAAATCAAGAGTAAATCAGATCTTGGTGTTAAATTAGGTATCAGTGTTAGGAATCATAAGAATCATGTTAATGTCGGTGTGTAGTAGATGATTTGAGTAAACCAGATCTCAGTGTTAGATCAGGTATCATGAGATGTTAGTGTTAAGAATCGTGTTGATCTCTGTGTAGTAGATCAGATATCAACAGTTGTTTGATCAGGTATCAGTGTTAAGAATCATGTTGATGTCAGTGTGTAGTAGATCATATATCAACATGAGTAAATCAGATCTGTGTTAGATCAGATGTTAGTATTAAGAATCATGATGTCTGTTTCCAGTAGATCAGATATCAACATGAGTAAATCACATCTCAGTGTTAGATCAGATTTCATAATCAGTGTCAGATGAAATATCAGTGTTAAGAATCGTGTTGATGTCACTGTGTAGTAGATCAGAAATCAACAGTAAATCAGATCTCGGTGTTAAATCAGGTATTAGTGTTAGGAATCACAAGAATCATGTTAATGTCAGTGTGTAGTAGATGATACATCAACATGAGTAAATCAGTGTTAGATCAGATATCTGTTTGTGTTAAATCAGATGTTAGTGTTAAGAGTCATGTTGATGTCTGTTTGCAGTAGATCAAATATCAACATTAGTAATCACATCTCAGTGTTAGATCAGATATCGTAGTGTCAGATGAGATATCAGTGATAAGAATTATGTCGATGTCAGTGTGTAGTAGATCAGATATCTACAGACGTTAGATCAGGTATCAGTGTTGATAATCATTTCGATGTAAGTGTGTAGTAGATCAGATAACAACAAGAGTAAATCAGATCTCAGTGTTAGATCAAGTATCAGCATTAAGAATCATGTTCATATCAGTGTGTAGATCAGATATAAACATGTATTAGATCAGATATCAGTGTTAACAATCGTGTTGATGCCAATTTGTAGATCAGAAATCAACAAGAGTAAGTCAGATGTCGGTGTTGGATTAGGTATCAGTTTTAAGAATAATGTTAATGTCAGTGTGTAGTAGATCATATGTCTACATGAGTAAATCAAATATCACTGTTAGATCAGATGTTAGTATTAAGAATCATGTTGATGTATGTTTGCAGTAAATCACATATCAACATGAGTAAATCAAATTTCAGTGTTAGATCAGATATCATAGTCAGTATCAGATGAAATATCAGTGTTAAGAATCATGTTGATGTCGCTGTGTAGATGATATATCAATATGACTATATCAGATCTGTGTTAGATCGGATATCACTGTGTTAAATCTTATGTTAGTGTTAAGAATCATGTTTGTGTCTGTTTACAGTAGATCAGATATCAACATGAGTAAATCAGATTTCAGTGTTAGATCAGATATCATAGTCAGTGTCAGATAAGATATCGGTGTTAAGAATCATGTTTATATCACTCTGTAGTAGATCAGATATAATTGTGTTAGATCAGTTATCCATGTTAACGATCGTGTTGATGTCAGTTTAGATCAGATATCAACAAGAGTAAATCGGATATTGTTGTTAGATCAGGTATCACTGTTAAAAATTGTGTTAATGTAAGTTTGTAGATCAGATATCAATCCGAGTCAATTTGATCTCAGTGTTAGATGAGATATCATAGTGTCATAAGAGATATCAGTGTTAAGAATCATGTTGATGTCAGTGTGTATATGAGATGTCAACAGGTGTTAGATCATGTATCAGTGTTCAGAATGATGTTGATGTCAGTGTGTAGTAGATCAGAAATCAAGAGTAAATCAGATTTCGGTATTAAATCAGGTATCAGTGTTAGGAATCATAAGAATCATGTTAATGTCAGTGTGTAGTAGATCAGAAATCAAGAGTAAATCAGATGTCGGTGTTAAATCAGCTATCAGTGTTAAGACTCATATGAATAATGTTAATGTCAGTGTGTAGTAGATGATATATCAACATGAGTAAATCAGATCTCGGTGTTAGATCAGATATCAGTTTGTGTCAAATCAGATGTTAGTGTTAAGAGTCATGTTGATGTCTGTTTGCAGTTGATCAAATATCAACATGAGTAAATCAGATCTGTGTTAGATCAGATATCACAGCTAGTGTCAGATGAGACATCATTGATAAGAATTATGTTGATGTCAGTGTGTAGTATATAAGATATCAACAGATGTTAGTTTAGGTATCAGTGTTAAGAATTGTGTTGATGTCAGTGTGTAGTAGATCAGATAACAACAAGAGTATATCAGATCTCGATGTTACATCAGATATCAGTTATAAGAATCCTGTTAATGTCAGTGTGTAGTAGATCAAATATCACCGTGAGTAAATAAGATCTATGTTAGATGAAACGTTAGTATTAAGAATCATGTTGACTTTTTGCGGTAGATCAGATGTCAACATGAGTAAAACAGATCTCAATGTTAGATCAGATATCATAGTTACTGTCAGATGATATCAGTGATAAAAATTATGTTGATGTCAGTGTGTAGTAGATCAGATATCAACAGATGTTAGACCAGATATCAGTGTTAAGAATTGTGTTGATGTCAGAGTGTATTAGATGAGATATCAACAAGAGTAAATCAGATCTCAGTGTTAGATCAGATATCAGTTTATGTTAAATGAGATGTTAGTGTGAAGAATCATGTTGATGTCTTTTTGCAGTAGGTCAATTATCAACATGAGTAAATCAGATCTCAGTGTTAGATCAGTATCAAAGTTTGTGTCAGATGAGATATAAGTGTTAAGAATCATGTTCATATCAGTGTGTAGTAGATCACATATAAACATGTGTTAGATCAGGTATTAGTGTTAACAATCGTGTTGATGTTAGTGTAGATCAGATATCAACAAAAGTAAAAATGGATATTGGTGTTAGATCAGGTATCAGTGTTAAGAATTGTGTTAATGTAAGCCTGTAGTAGATCAGATATCAATATTAGTAAATCTGATCTGTGTTAGATGAGATGTCATAGTTAGTGTCAGAAAAGATATCAGTGTTAAGAATCATGTTGATGTCAGTGTGTAGTAGATAAGATGTCAACAGGTGTTAGATCATGTATCAGTGTTAAGAATCACGTTGATCAGTTTGTAGTACATGAGATATCAATAAGAGTGAATCAGGTCTAGGTTTTAGATCATGTATCAGTTTTAATAATTGTGTTAATGTCACTGTGTGGTAGATCATACATCAACATGAGTAAATCAGATCTCAGTGTTAGATCAGTCGTTAGTGTTAAGAATCATGTTGATGTCTGTTTGCAGTAGATCAAATGTCAACATGAGTTAATCAGATCTCAGTTAGATTAGATATCAATGTTAGTGTAAGATGAGATATCAGTACAGGTGTTAGATGATGTATCAGTGTTAAGAATCACGTTGATCAGTTTGTAGTACATGAGATATCAACAAAAGTAAATCAGATTTTGGTGTTAGATCAGGTATCAGTGTAAAGATCTAAGTGTTAGGTGAGATATCAAAATTAGTGTCAGATGAGATATCAGTGTTAAGAATTATGTTGATGTCAGTGTGTAGTAGATCAGATATCAACAGATGTTACATCAGGTATCAGTGTTAAGATTTGTGTTGATGTCAGTTTGTAGTTCATGAGATATCAACAAGAGTGAATCAGGTCTCGGTGTTAGATGAGGTATCAGTTTTAAGAATCGTGTTAATGTCAAGGTGTAGATCATATATCAAAATGAGTAAATCAGATCTCAGTGTTAGATCAGGTGATAGTGTTAAGAATCATGTTGATGTCTGTTTGCAGTAGATCAAATATCAACATGAGTAATTAGATCTCAGTGTTAGATCAGATATCAAAGTTATTGTCAGATGAGATATCAGTGATAAGAATCTTGTTGTCTGTCTGTAGTAGATCAGATAACAACAAGAGTAAATTAGATCTCGGTGTTAGATCAGGTATCAGTGTTAATAATCCTGTTAATTTCAGTGTGTAGTAGATCATATATCAGCATGAGTAAATCATATCTCATTGTTAGATCAGATATAGTGTCAGATCAGATATCATTGATAAGAATTATGTTGATGTCGGTGTGTAGTAGATCAGATATCAACAGACGTTAGATCAGGTATTAGTGTTTAGAATCATCTTGATGTCTATCTGTAGTAGATCAGATAATAACTAGAGTAAATCAGATCTCTGTGTTGGATTAGGTATCAGTGTCAAGAATCCTGTTAATGTAAATGAGAGAGATCAGTGTTAAGAATCTTGTTGATATCAATGTGTGGTAGATCAGGTATTAGTGTTAAGAATCGTGTTAATGTAAGTATCACTTCATCTATTCATCCATCCATCCATTCATTCATTTGTCCATTTATCCATTCATCCATCCCTTACAGCACTTATAAAAAGCAATGTCTATTACTAACTACAACATCAACAAAGCAAATAATGATTACTTCTACCTCACACTGTCCAGCTACCCATGTCATTCCCAAATATCTCTCTTAATTCTGTCTCCCTTTTGACCTCTCTTTAATAAAGACACTCAACAGGGCAGCTGGGCCCTATAGTTAACCCTTTTTTCTCCTCCACTCCTCTCACCAAAGAAGCATAAACATGAAAGAAGTATCTCCTGGTCAGCAATACCAAAATCCTCACTGTTAGGTCTCCTCATTAATGTAGCAACATGAGGAGCAGGATAGTACTGGCAGCTAATAGTAACTATGACACTCTTAAGTAACACAAGTAGCAGTTTTAATTTCTCTATTCCTAACATACCAAGTTTAACAGAGGATTTATTTTGGTTGGTTATAAGAGTGCTGCCTCTTCATGTGGAGGTCTACTTACATAACTGGTTTATGCTCGCATGAACTATGAATGTTATTATCGATTATGAATAATTATTAGTGAATTTATTACTTATTTATTTTATGTATGTACGAAAACTGTTTGACTCTTTCTTTCTCTTTAGATGTTCTAGTAATATTACAATGAATGATAGTCAACTATTGCTTTGTAATAATATCATTCATGGTAATAGGAGAAGTATGTTACAGAACAAACCAGGTATATTTAATGAATGGATGGATGGAGGGTAACAATAGATGACAAGTGAATGACAGAGTGATGGACATATCACTGAAGTCAATGGATGGATCAGTAAATAGACTAATTGAAAGAAAATAAAATGTTAATATATTAACACGTTAAAACGTATGTGTAGACATTAGAGTGTGTATGGAAATTAATGTTATTCTGTGAGGCTCCTGTTAAAGTATTTACTTGAATTACATTATAATGCATCACCAAACTACTTGAATATGCTATATCTTGAACACTTATAACAAGAGCAAAACTGGCTTTATAGTATTGTGTTAGCTGGTAGAAAGTAGAAAGACCCTTATGATGTATTGATTCCAAATTGGAACTTTAAGTAATCAAAATCTTTTGAAGGCTATTAACAATTAATTTAGCCATGTCAAAGGCATCTTCAACAATCATTACAGTACAATTCAAATACCTTGTTTTGCCTGTTTTAGGATCCATCTAGCAGAGTAATCTTTCATACTAAAATCAGTATGCTGACACCTGTGCTCCTCACCTTCATCTGAACCTTTAAATGCTTAATGAGTATTGTCTGCTAAATCTTTAGAACAGTCATTTCATCATCTTCGTTTAACAAATTCAGATTGATTGATCATTCACGTCTGTGTTGTAGGATATGGTTCTGAATAGTACAGTACCTTTTAAAATTAGATGCATAACTTTTGTAATTGGGTAACATTCACAACATGATCATGATGGATATGTAATAATACACTAACAGATACACCTTTATAATACTTTCAAATTATACATACATATATATGTAATGTTTTGTATTGCATTTAATACAAACTATAGATTATACAGCTACTGCTTAATGTATTCTCTTCTTGAAATTGAGAACCATAGACTCATTCAAGCAAGTGAACTGAAGTAGCTGAAAGATGAACAGACAAAGTAAATAATTACATGAAATATATATTTACCAATTCTTGTAATTCTTTTTGGAATATTTTTGAAAATCTTTACGTATCCATCAAAGTATTTTAACATTCTATGTTTGCTTTCATACAGCACGCACCAGTAACAAACAGGTGGCCCATATCTATACAATGAAGCGATGCTGCTCATTATACAATATACTGAGCTGCAAGATTACCTGATGCCAGCAAGATAATTCCATCAAATTGTTTTGTCTGCCAATTGACATGATTGCATGATTATTACATGTACATGAATATTGGTTAGATGTTCCATCTTCTTTCTGTTATGGTAACTTGATTCCATAAATGTTAAGTACAAGTTAATATAAGATTTGTGTATTAATGTGTGCCAGAAACACTCTTATTATACATTATAGTCAATATTTGTACTTGTAAGGGTGCTTAGGGTTGTGTATTGGAGCTATGTTACACAGTTAAGTTTTACAATTAAAACATACAATTAAATTACACAGACATTATTGTCATTATGAGGACACACAATTACATGCACTAATATAAGTACAAATATTGACTGTATCATAAATACTAAGAGTGTTTACACTTTATACTTGTATGTAATATTTATTGGAATCAAGTTACCACCATAGGAAGATGAAACATCTAAATTAGATGTTCCATCTTTCTATAATCTAACTAATCGTTATGTTACGCTTACATACAGTTATATAATGAAAATCTTTTTTACAGCAATTTGTACAGTTTGAACCAAACCATTTGATGGATTTCGAATTAAAACATGAGATTTTAACATCCATTTCTTAACCAGCTCATCTGTCCATCAATCTGTTCATTCAAATATCATCTATTCATGTACCATCAATATTCATCCATCTAGTTGTAACTATTGCTCAATCAATTGCTATTTACTTCCTTTCTAATGATCTGGTTATATGATTGTTGTTTTTATTTCCTGTCAAACCATATGGTTTTTATTTCCTGCCAAAGCAGAAGAGGGACTATCAGTTTGTTAGGTGAAACAAATGTGTTGAAGAACAGCCACTAGTTATCATTATATGGTCATAGAATGAGTCTTATGCATATAAATTGTATTACTATACCAATGATGCATGTACTTATATAAATAGTAATTGAGCAAGTAATAGCAACCAAGACGATGGCTTAATGGAAGAATAGATGAATGAGTGAATGGACAAATATATGAATATATGAATAAAAGAATCAGAGGAAGGATCAGATAAATGGATGGAGGAAAAAATGGATAGATAGATGGATGGACTGATGATCAGGCAAAAGAAATGACTGTTCAGTTAAAGTTTGTTATATTACACAAAGAAAATTTTAACTTTACAACATTCAGAAAATGGATGGTTTACATTAGTTGTAGTATTTCTTCTAGTTAAAAGTTACCAATTAATGTAATAGTGTTGTATCTGATGGTATTTTACCACTCTTTACTAGAATCGCTGTAGTAAATAACATGTTTTTCAGATGATTCGTTTTATGTTGGTTATTAACTTACACTAATCCAATGATTGTAATAATAATGATAAAATCATGTTAGATCAATGGAAATTAAACGTTATTTTTCCTACAATCATATTTGTGATGGTTATTTACTTACACTAATCCAATGACTGTATTGTTACTGTAAAAGTAATGGTAATTATACATGGTTTTTTCTACATCATATTTGTGATGGTTATTTACTTACACTAATTCAAAAACTGTAATATTATTGTAAAAGTAATAAAAATTATTCATTATAGTCTTAACATTGTAATTATAATATTAATTTACAATCACCAAACCATCAATTGGATTATTGTTGTAAAACCAATCATTTATTATTATTGTATATTCATTGTTGTATTTATAATATTATCAGTATCACTAATTCATTCATCATTATTAATTGTATATACAAGGAAATTGTTGGCCAAAATTACTCTTTGAAATGGAATAAATTATACTGAAAATTATTTTATTTGAAAAAAGCAATTAAGAATGCTAATTTGAAGTGATATGTACATGCCATTGTAAATCAAAGAATGAAATGTTGAATATCACTACCTTACTAATATAACCAAGCCTACATGTACACTAGCTGTCTGAGTAACGTTAATGTATGACTCAAAATACCAGTGTATACATTTTATATGTCCCATAGTTGTATATATCATTATCATATTAAATAAAATATTTATTATCTCTCCTTTAAAAAAACTGTTTTTGATCAAGGGTTTAAATAGTAATCCAATATATCTTTTGCCAGTTTAATTTTCTTGGGAAAGATTTTGAAGTACTCACTAGCCACATCAACTGACATGCTGACATGAACCAATACATACTATAATGAAGAATGACCTAATAAAAGGAAATTAAAAAGTTCATATCATCAATTATAAATAATTTGTTATAATTAATAATTATTAATCATATATATATATATATATATATATATATATATATATATATATATATATCAATTATATAAAAACTCTTTAGCATACATCGCATTAAATCCTTATATAAAGTATATATTACTTCATGTCATTAATTAGTATCATTATCAGGAATGTTGATATGTCTTGAGACATGTATATATATACTGCTAAGAGATGTCATACAAACATCAATAAATTATGGTGTAGAGGTTAGTGTTATGGATGAGGTAACCCTTGAAATTACAAAATATTTTCTTAAATGCCATCAACTTGGATGATATCAATAAAGTCTAATAATGGTCAACACGGAAGTTATGATTGGAACATTATCATTTTACACACAGATCTAACATTTAACACAGTGTAATACTGCTATATTATGTTTGAGAGAGAGAGAGAGAAAAGTTTACACAAATATCTACCTTTTGTAACAATGATAATACTGATATATATCGTTGCTCTACAGAGTCCATGGTATGTTACATCAATATATCTAGAAAATATAAATGAGAGAGAGAGAGACACACACACACACACACACTTAGGACATATTGATAGTTGACAGTATTTAGTAGACATAGTTATATGTGAACTGCTAATAGTAAGTGTGTTAGTAGTTCAATGCATGTATATCTGGGATACTCAATATTAATCATTTTACTGCATTGACAGTCTAGTGCTTTCTTTATTACTTTTAAAGTTTGTATAACTAAGATTTTTATGAAGAGAAATCCAGTATCTCTGCTGTTAATACTATCAATATCTCTTTAATGTTAGTCCTGATAAGGATAGTGAATGGATCATCTTACATTTATTTGTACTACATGGACAATACATTATAGTTCGTAGTCAGTCTAGTGCTTTCTCCATTAATTTATTAGTACTACATCAACGATACATTATAGTTGGTAATCTAGTACCTTCCCAATTATATGAATACGGACAAGCTCCCAGTCTAGACATTGCCACCAACTTTTCTACATTTGATATATCCAGAGAAATATTTGGATCCTCATCATCCAACTTCTCAAAGTATTACACTACCAACTTTAATATATTGTTGATATAGTACTAATAAATTATTAGGCAAATGAAGGCTTTATATCTGTGAATATCTGTCACTGTTGAATCATCTTGTTTGTCGAAATTGTTTCATGATGTCAACCGTATGCAAAATCAGATTCATTTTAGATCTCCATAAATACTCAGCCCATACACTCTAATGTTGAATGTACATAATACTGACAAATGTATTGTTATTCATCTGCTTTAACTACCAGTATCTTCGTTTTAATTGTTTTAATAAAACTACAATTTCATAATCACAGTCATATGCATACAATCTTGCAACAGAACACTAAAATTGTCCATCTAATCTGAATTGTATTTTAAATAGATAACATATTTCGTGGCATGAAACAGCATTGTCTATGTAACATGACCTCGAATAAAGGACATCTATTCACAGTTTGAAAATCTATTGTATTCCATTTATCATAGATCCTCTGATCTGCATTTGCGTCAATATTTGAGTTGACTTTTAAATGTTGAATGTTGCATGCAAATCACATTTCTTAATACAGTAATTAGTTGTGTGTGAGCCATATGATAATCACATGCAACCTTCTATGATGACAGAAAATTTGATATATTGTGATTGCTTTAACATCTTATTAATTTTTACTTAGAACACCTACAGGTCAGTGAGGTAACTACTACAATGACAAGAAATGTAGTTGATTGTCAGAGCTTTAAGAATCTTTCTAATATCTTATTAGTTAGTTAATGTATACAATATACATAACAGATAGTCTATTTTCTATTTGAATTTCAATTATAAAAAGGTGCTCTTAACTACTCTATTATGTATTATGTGTACTAAAAAAGACCATGGATTGGTTAAATCAACCTTTCTTTTGTGATATACTAATACAACACCTTTAGTAAAATATATAGACTACTCAAACTCTGTGTGACATAAACTTTGACATTATATTTGAAAATATAGAGAATATTCTCTTTTTGGTGTTTTTGTGAGGAGAAGAAAAAGTGTCATGCCTTCTCATATCTACAATTCAGCACAAACTTAATGATATATTGTTAACTAGCCTATAGTCGTAGACTACTAGTGTCACACCATGTTTTGTTTGAAGTCTCGAATACATGTAACTACATATACAAACAGTTTGACAGAAGTGGTTCATTACAAAACAAGTTATATATTACATATTATTACATAAATTATGTACCAAAATTGTAAAAATGGATTAATCCCAAATTGATTCAATTAATCAATAATAATACAAGTTACATAATTATGAAAAATGCAAACATAATACTATTAATTACTAATGTATTATGAAATTGAAGGTGATGTAGCTACACAAACAGTAGTACAATTCTAATTATATAAACAGATTTTCCAATATAACAATTACTATTATTATAACAATAACCAGGTATCGTCTTTTGCGATTTGATGCAGCTATAAGGCCACCATGGTTTTGAAAAAACCTTTTGACAAAGAAAGAAGACTAAGAATGCCTAGAACTAATCGTCATCAGAACTATCAGATTGATCTGAATCATCAGACTCATCCAATTCATCTCCACTCGAATGATGAATTGGTGCTGGCCTTGATGTGACCTTTAACCTGTGCCCATGCCAACTCAATAGGATTGAGAGTGCAGTGAGCAACAGGGAGTCGGACCACCTCATGCCCTGTATTATGTACATATCAATAAATACTAAGGCTATCTTGACTAAGTTCTTACCTGCAGCAGCACCTATGTCATCAACAACGTAGTGAGGGGTAGGTTTTAATCTTTGTATGATGCTATACAATTCAGCTTTCAAGGCATTTGTTGGTGATTCAACTCCCTTTGCCTGAAGCCAATCTTGCAATCTTGTGCTTTGTCCAACTTTTGACTGGAACAGGGTCACTACGACGACTATGATATGAGCCATTATCCATGACAATAAGACTGTTAGGTGCAACATTTGGGAAAAGTTTGGTAGCAAACAACTCCTCAAAATGATCAGCGCTCATCATGATAATCACCAGTATTTTTTAGATCTGAATACGAGAGTGGTATTAGGAATCCAACCAATCTCACAACAAGCTCCAAGAATAATAAGCTATGCAACCGTTCCCAGGAGACCTTTTTATACCACGAATAGTTCTGCCAGTCACATCATCCTTATTACATTCTTTACCATCATGAGCATTGCACCAGGTTTCATCAAGGTAAACAACTGGCCTATTCTCTTGGTGGTTCTTCACCATTAAACGAAGGTAAGTGTGCCTCTGTTCAATAATGCGAGGTTGTTTGTAGTAGTGGCATCTGTCTGTTATGTCTATAAAGTGCAATATTAATGAGCATCATAAGAAAAGTTATGGTGACTCACTTGAAACCCATTTCCATTAGCAAGACGTTGAGTGTTGACCTCTGACTGTGAAAGAGGTTATCCTCTTTTAAGACAAAAAGCAACTTCAACAGTGTCATGTGCTCTTTGGTCTGATAGAGGTGGTATATTTTTCGTCTGATGGCTTCACAATAAAAATCATCAACTAACAGGCGTCTGGAGACTTTCTATCTCTTTGTTGGTAATGTTGTACTAAGATATCTCATTGAATTAGTCTAAATGAATAAAAGAACAAGTCACATATAACTTAATATACTGTGAATTTTAAAGTCATTGATATACACTTTCATATTGATTGTCTCTAATTATCAATCTTGAAATGAAGGATGTTACCTATTACTGAATTTTGTGACAATGACCAAACCAGAAGTCAGACTCCACATAATCTCATACACAGACCTAAAAACATCAGGAAACATTGTAGGTCTGGGTATCATGCTGTAAATAGTTTAACGTTGACCAATTTCATGTTAGGTATGATGTATGGAATATATCCACCCTTATATTAAGAGATATATGTACAGCATTTAGTAATTATTTCAATAATTCTTTTAGCTATATACTTACTAAATAGTTGACTCTGAGCCAGCTACGTGCTCTCCAGGCAGCCATAGTTCTTTATGTTTGGTCCAGCAGGTCTCGTGATACTCATGTGGTGTACAACTAGTGGAAGGAAGGTGTGGCTAGTGCTTCTGTTGGCACGCCCATAACAATATGGCTACTAAAACAGAGAGAGATTATTGTCATATCCCCTTCATTTATTATATGAAATGTAAGTGAGAATAGCTGTTAAAATATAACTGTATTATTTCTTAATTAACTCCATTAGATAATGAAAGCGTTTGTACAAATTGAAAGACAGTAGTAGTAATAGTATCAGCTTATATTGGATGTCTGACATTCTTGTCCGTGATCCTGTGACTTTATTGGAACTACTGCTCAACAGTTGTTATTAAGTAGTCATCCTCTCATTATAATTCTAGATGGTATAGTTTAAAGGAAGTCAACTTCATAGACTTACCATATCTTAGTCATTGACTGTAAACTGTAAAATATAGACATTACAGATGTGTACATCAATGAAACTGATTTCATTTATGTTAATATGAATATCTTGTTATATTGATATGATTTTATATTTATGCTGTTTTAACTATTCTTCATTGTTAAGCATACTTAATAAATCATATAGTTTGCTGGTATAATTGGTCCAAATGCTAGATAAGATATAGGGAGTTAAATTGAGCAACTTCACCCATTGTAACGAAGTGATGACGTACTGCAACACAATGGCAGGGCTTCATATATTTGTGATTAATAAACTTATATTCAGAGAGACAACGTTCATTGTGTACTAGATAAGATAGTTGTTGTTACTATCATGGCCCAATAGCCATGATCAACTGAGCATGCTCAGTTCCATTAGTCACACTAGTGGCGCCAAATTTGTACTAGAAATTAATAAACTTAGACGGCATTACTTCATTTTAGCAACCAGTCAATCAAGACTTTACTTCTGCAGGGCTATTTAGCAAGACAGAAGAAGGAACTCGATTCCATACAGCCAAGTCATTTGACAGTGTTCTCTGGAGTTAATCTGAGACAATGATGTTCCTGGCTACAACAAAAGAGAAAGACAGTAGTAACAAATACGGTCAGAGTAGCAGTACTCCATGTGTGTTAGTTAATCTAGCTTGCCCAACTTATCTTTTATATTCAATGTGCTTTAGCCCTTAGTTTTAGTGCATTTGTTGTCTGAACTAAGCCTGTTATAAGTCATTTTTAAACATAATATCTCACTAGTCCTTTTCTCTGTAACATATAGACTTTAGTAACCAATATATTTAGTACAATGTAGCAAGTCTGAATAAAATTAGTCAAGTGTATTTATTTAGTACAAGCCTATTTACCACCATTCTGTCTACTTTTGTATCCATATTAGCTTGTAATAATCAGACAATTCCTCTTCTCTTGCACTTGTTGTGTATTGCATTACAGCATACAGATATCTCTATTATTGATAGCCTATTATCCTTTCATTATAGTAAATTGTTAGTACTCCATGTGTGTTAGTATATCTAGCTTGCCCAACTTAACTTACAAATTCAGTGAGCTTTAGCCCTTAGTTTTAGTACATCTATTATCTGAACTAAGCCTATCATAAGTCATTTTTAAGCATTATATCTCACTAGTCCTTTTCTCTGTAATATATAGACTTTAGTAAAGAGTAAATTTAGTACAATGTAGCAAGTCTGAATAAAATTAGTCAAGTGTTTTTATTTAGTACAAGACTATTTACCCCCATTGTGTCTACTTTTGTATTAGTATCAGCTCGTAATGGTCAGACAATTTCTCTTCTCTTGCACTTGTTGTGTAGTGCATTACAGCATATAAATATCTCTATTATTGAGAGCCTATTATCCTTTCACTATAGTATATTGGTTTCACAGTATATTATATTCCCTATAAACCTGCTATATGAACAATATAAACGTTGTTACTACCACCCATTAAATTTATTTATTGTCATATATTCACACTGTTTTAATATATATTTATAAATAATATAACCGTATCATAAAATATTAAACGTCTGTTGATTGTTCCCCAACTTCTTTTTATCATAAGGACAGTCAAAACTTAAATGTGTTTCAGTCAGTCCTCCTAATATATCACACCACTAACACTGTCTTGTTATTTCTTTACATTGTCCTTTAATTGTCCTGTCAATTGTATCTAATGTAACTACACAACCTACAGTGTCCTAGTATAATTTTCCCATCTACTGTGTCCTAACATAATTGTTCCAATGTATCCATCAGATCTACTGTGTCATAATGTAACTAACTGTCTTGTCTAATGTGACCTATTGTAACTGCCCCATCTAATATGTCATCGTATAATTGTTCCATCTGCTGTGCCCTAACATAACTGTTCTATTTACTGTGTCACAATGTAAAATCCTGTCTACTGTGTTATAATGTAATTGTCCTATCCACTGTGTCCTTATTTAATTGTCCTGTCAATTGAGTCTAATGTTACTATGCAACCTACAGTGTCCTGGTATAATTTTGCCATCTACTGTGTCCTAATGTAATTGTTCTAACTACTGTGTCCCAATGTAACCATCAGGTCTGCTGTGTCATAATGTAATGTTCTGTCTAGTGTGTCCTAACATAATTATAAGGTCTACATTGTGATAATGTAACTAACTGTCTTGTCCACTGTGTCCTATCGTAATAATCCCATCTAGTCCGTCCCAGTATAATTGTCCCGCATTCTATGTCCTAACGTAACTGTCCCATTTACTGTGTCCTAATGTAACATCCCTCTACTGTTTTGTAATGTAATTGTCTCATCTACTGTGTCCTTATTTAATTGTCCTGTCTATTGTGTCTAATGTAACTATGCAACCTACAGTGTCCTTAAATAATTTTGCCATCTACTGTG
Source organism: Xestospongia bergquistia (assembly GCA_963965975.1). Lineage (NCBI taxonomy): Eukaryota > Metazoa > Porifera > Demospongiae > Haplosclerida > Petrosiidae > Xestospongia > Xestospongia bergquistia. The sequence continues at coordinate 5,302,476 of OZ014419.1, read as the reverse complement.
TCCTAATATAATTGTTCTAACTACTGTGTTAGAATGTAACCATCTTGTCTACTGTGTTGTAATGGAACTGTCTTGTCTGGTGTGACCTAACATAATTATCAGGTCTACTTTGTCATAATGTAACAATCTGTCTTGTCTACTGTGTCCTATTGTAACTATCCCATCTACTGTGTCCTAGTATAATTGACCCATCTACTGTGTGCTAATGTAACTGTCCCATTTACTCTCTCCTAATGTAACATCCTGTCTACTGTGTTGTAATGTAATCGTCCCATCTACTGTGTCCTAATTTAACTGTCCTGTCAATTGAGTCTAATGTAACTTTGCAACCTACTGTGTCCTGATATAATTTTGCCATCTACTGTGTCCTAATGTAATTGTTCTATCTACTGTGTCCCAATGTAACCATCAGGTCTGCTGTGTCATAATGTAATGTTCTGTCTAGTGTGTCCTAACATAATTATCGGGTCTACATTGTGATAATGTAACTAACTGTCTTGTCCACTGTGTCCTATCGTAATAATCCCATCTACTCCGTCCCAGTATAATTGTCCCGCATTCTATGTCCTAACGTAACTGTTCCATTTACTGTGTCCTAACGTAACATCCCTCTACTGTTTTGTAATGTAATTGTCTCATCTACTGTGTCCTTATTTAATTGTCCTGTCTATTGTGTCTAATGTAACTATGCAACCTACAGTGTCCTGATATAATTTTGCCATCTACTGTGTCCTAATATAATTGTTCTAACTACTGTGTTAGAATGTAACCATCTTGTCTACTGTGTTGTAATGGAACTGTCTTGTCTGGTGTGACCTAACATAATTATCAGGTCTACGTTGTCATAATGTAACTATCTGTCTTGTCTACTGTGTCCTATTTTAACTATCCCATCTACTGTGTCCTAGTATAATTGACCCATCTACTGTGTGCTAATGTAACTGTCCCATTTACTCTCTCCTAATGTAACATCCTGTCTACTGTGTTGTAATGTAATCGTCCCATCTACTGTGTCCTAATTTAATTGTCCTGTCAATTGAGTCTAATGTAACTTTGCAACCTACTGTGTCCTGATATAATTTTGCCATCTACTGTGTCCTAATGTAATTGTTCTAACTACTGTGTCCCAATGTAACCATCAGGTCTGCTGTGTCATAATGTAATGTTCTGTCTAGTGTGTCCTAACATAATTATCAGGTCTACATTGTGATAATGTAACTAACTGTCTTGTCTACTGTGTCTTATCGTAATAATCTCATCTACTCTGTCCCAGTATAATTGTCCCGTTTACTATGTCCTAACGTAACTGTTCCATTTACTGTGTCCTAATGTAACGTCCCTCTACTGTTTTATAATGTAATTGTCTCATCTACTGAGTCCTTATTTAATTGTCCTGTCTATTGTGTCTAATGTAATTATGCAACCTACAGTGTCCTGATATAATTTTGCCATCTACTGTGTCCTAATATAATTGTTCTAACTACTGTGTTAGAATGTAACCATCTTGTCTACTGTGTTGTAATGGAACTGTCTTGTCTGGTGTGTCCTGACATAATTATCAGGTCTACGTTGTCATAATGTAACTATCTGTCTTGTCTACTGTGTCCTATTGTAACTATCCCATCTACTGTTTCCTAGTATAATTGACCCATCTACTGCGTGCTAATGTAACTGTCCCATTTACTGTCTCCTAATTTAACATCCTGTCTACTGTGTTGTAATGTAATCGTCCCATCTACTGTGTCCTAATTTAATTGTCCTTTCAATTGTGTCTAATGTAACTATGCAACATACTGTGTCCTGGTATAATTTTCCCATCCACTGTGTTCTAACATAATTGTTGCAATGTAACCATCAGTTCTAGTGTGTCATAATGTAACTAACTGTCTTGTCTACTGTGTCCAATTGTAACTGTCCCATCTACTGTGTCCTAGTATAATCTGCGCCCCTAGTGTGTTCTAATGTAACTGTTCCATTTACTGTGTCCTAATGTAACATCCTGTCTACTGTGTTGTAATGTAGTTGTCCTATCGACTGTGTCCTAATTTAATTGTCCTGTTAATTGTGTCTAATGTTACTATGCAACCTACAGTGTCCTGGTATAATTTTGCCATCTACTGTGTCCTAATGTAATTGTTGTAACTACTGTGTCGCAATGTAACCATCTGGTCTACTGTGTCGTAATGTGATGTTCTGTCTAACACAATTATCATGTCACATATACAGAAAGAAACAAATGGCTACTGGTAAGTTATACCTGATAGCAGATATTAGTATACAATAAATTTGTAATCATTTAGGAACATATATTGAAGATTATGTTCCTATTAATGGTGAGTTAGGACAAATAATGTATTTGTTTCTTTTCCATGCTTGCTGCTCTATATCATGGATTATCTATCTCCTGGAGTGTCTCAGTCTCACCAACATCTTGTAAGCTATATTTATCACTATGATATTGGATGTTATTAATATTAAGTAAATTTTACTTATGATATAATTCTCTGATAACTGCTGCGAAATAATTTTTTACTATCTCTACAGTGATGTTGGTGTTTTGTTTCTACCACAAAGATGGTGACCTGAGAAGTAACAAAATGTAGTCAAGAGTAACTGTAATCACAAATATATGTATATGCATGGCTTAACTGACAAGCCTTTATCTTAGCTTTTCTAGAGCTTATTAATTTTATTTGAGTTGGTAGATACATCGATATTAAACAATTTTCTTTGCATGCTTAGACTATGCAATGAGCCTTAAAGTACATGTATAATATGATATGTCTTAGCATTCTTTTTAATAGCATAGAGTATAGGTCTAGTGCATGTACTGTATAGAACTTGCCTTTATAGCTCACTCAAGGGTTAAATGTTAAAACCTACACTATAACCTTAATAGCATCCTCTATATAAAATGTATAACAGTATTTAACCAAAATCTTCTTTTAAATTATTGCAGTAGAGCCAGTCAACTGTCTACAGTACTAGAATATCTTCCATCTCTAGTACTTTTAGCATTAACTTTTGTAACCAGTACATTCCATCTTGTAATCATTATTAGTCCTCTCTACTGTGTCCTAATATAACTCTCCCATCTACTGTGTTCTAATGTGACTGTCCCATCTACTTTGTTCTAACGTAACTGTCTCATCTGCTGTGTTCTAATGTGACTGTCTCATTTATGGTGTCCAAATGTAACTGTTTTATGTACTATGTCCTGATGTAATTGTCCCATCTACCTTTTTTTGTTGTAACTGTCCTATGTATTGTGTCCTGATGTAATTGTCCCATCTACTGTTTTTTGTTGTAACTGTCCTATCTACTGTGTTCTAATGTAATAGTTCCATCTATAGGGTTCTAATATAACTGTCCTATCTACTCTGTCCTAAAGTAATTGTCCCCATCTACAGTGTTCTAATGTAACTTTACTCTCCACTGTGTCCTACTGTGACTCTCACATCCACTTTTTTCTAATCTAACTGTACCATCTACCGTGTTCTAATGTAACTGTCCTGTTTAATGTGTCCTATAGTAACAGTCCCATCTACTGTGTTCTAATGTACCTCTCCTCTGTATTGTGTCCTAATACAACTGTCCCATCTGTTGTGTCCTAAAGTAATTTTCCCATCTACTGTGTTCTAACTTTGCTGTCCCATCTACTGTGTCCTAATGTTACTGTCCCATCTGCTGTGTCCTAATGTAACTATTTACTGCATTCTAATGTAGTGGTTTCTACTGTGTCCTAATGGAACTGTTTTGTGCAATTGTCATACCTACTTTGTTGTATAGTAACTATCCCATCTACTGTGTTCTAATGTAATTCTCCTGTCTATTGTGTTATAATGTAGCTCTCCTGTCTATTGTGTCCTGATGTACCGGTCCATCTACTGTGTCCTAAAGTAATTGTCCCATCTACTGTATTCTAAAGTAACTGTCCCATCTAGTGTGTTCTAAAGCAACTGTCCATCTACTGTATTTTAAAGTGACTGTCCCATCTACTGTGTCCTAATGTAACTGTCCAATCTACTTTGACCTAAGGTAAATGTCCCAGCTACTGTGTTCTAATGTAACTGTTCCATCTACTGTGTTCTAATGCAACTGTCCCATCTACTTTGTTCGAATGTGACATTCCCGTATACTATGTCCTAATGTAACTGTTCTGTCTATTATGTCCTAATGTAACGGTGCCATCTACTGTGTTCTAAAGTAACTGCCCCATCTACTATGTTGTAATATAACTCTCCTGTCTTTGTGTCCTAATGCAACTGTCCCATCTACTGTGTCCTAAAGTAATTTTCCCATCTACTGTATTCTAACATAACAGTTTCATCTACTGTGTTCTGTCCAATCTACTGTATCCTAATGTGACTGTCTTAACTACTCTGTCATAAAGTAACTGTCCCATCTACTGTGTTCTAATGTCACTGTCCCATCTAATGTGTCCTGAAGTAACTGTTCCATCTACTGAGTTCTAATGTAACTGTCCAATCTACTGTGTTCTAACCTAACTGTTCCATCTACTGTATTCTAAAGTAACTGTCTGACCTACTACGTTTTAATGTAACCATCAGATTTATTGTGTCCTCATCTAACTGTCCGATCTAATGTGTCCAAAAGTAATTGTCCAATCTAATGTGTCCCAATGTAACTGTCCCAACTACTGTGTTCTAATGTAACCACCCAATCTACTGTATCCTAATTTAACTGTTCCATCTACTGTGTTCTAATGTAACTGTCCCATCTACTGTGTTCTAATGTAACTGTTCTGTCTACTGTGTTGTAATGTAATTGTTCCATCTACTGTGTTCTATTGTAACTGTCCCATCTACTGCGTTCTAATGTAACTGTCCCATCTGCTATGTTCTAATGTAACTCTCCTGTCTATTGTGTTTTAATGTAACTGTCCCATCTACTGTGTCCTAAAGTAACTAATGTAAATTTTCCAATCTACTGTGTCCTAAGGTAATTGTTTAATCTACTATGTTCTAACATAACTGTCCAATCTACTGTGTCCTAATGTAACTGTCCCAAGTACTGTGTCCTACAGTAACTTTCCCATCTACTGTGTCCTAATGTAACTATCCCATCTAATGTGTCCTAATATAACTGTCCCATCTACTGTGTTCTAATATAACCGTCCCATCTACTGTGTTCTAAGCTAACCTTTCCATCTCCTGTGTTCTAAAGTAATTATCCAATCTACTACGCTCTAATGTAACCGTCCAATTTACCGTGTCCTCATCTAACTCCCTGATCTAATGTGTCCTAAAGTAATTTTCCTATCTACTGTCTTCCAATGTAACTGTCCTATCTACTGTGTTATAAGATTTGTGTCCTAAAGTAATTGTCCGTTCTACTGTGTTCTAATGTAACTGTCCTATCCAATGTGTTCTAAAGTTACTGTCCTGTCTACTGTGTCCTAATGTAACTGTCCTATCTACTGTGTTCTAATGTAATTCTCCTGTCTACTGTATGCAATTGTAACTGTTCTGTATACTGTGTCCTAATGTAACAGTGCTATCTACTGTGTTCTAATATAACTGTGTCCAGTTGACTATATTCTGATATAACTGTCCCTTCTACTGTGTCCTAATGTAACTGTCCCATCTACAATGTTCTAATATAACTGTCCCATTTACTGTGTTCTAATATAACTATCCTGTTTACTGTGTCCTAATGTAACAGTGCTATCTACTGTGTTCTAATGTAACTTTCCTGTCTACTGTGTTCTAAAGTAATTGTCCCATCTCATATGTTCTAATATAACTGTCCTATCAATTACGTTCTAATGTAACCTTAACATGTACTGTGTCCTAATGTAGCACTCTTATTTATTCTGTAACTGTTCTATCTACTGTGACCTAATGTAACTGTCCAATTTATTGCATTCTAATATAACTGTCCCATCTGCTGTGTTCTAATGTAACTGTCCCATATACTGTGTCCTAATATAACTGTCCCAGTACTGTCTCCTGTGTCCTAATGTAATTATTTTTAGAAGAATAGGCCATTAAATGATGTATTTTGATCATATCAAGCCATTAAATGAGGTATTTTGAGCATATTGGCTATTAAAAGATGGATTTGAGCATATTAGGCTATTAAATGATGTATTTTGAGCATATTAGGCTATTAAAAGATGGATTTGAGCATATTAGGCTATTAAAAGATGGATTTTGAGCATATTAGGCTATTAAAAGATGTATTTTGAGCATATTAGGCTATTAAAAGATGGATTTTGAGCATAATAGGCATTAAATGATGGATTTTAAACATAATAGGCCAAAAAGGAAGAATGAGAGGTGGAAGGGTGGGCGGACGGCAATACAGTACCACCTCCACGTGGTGTCGTCTGGAGCATCATAGGTATCAACTATGATGTACTGAGAGTACTGTCAATCCTCAGCTCATTCTCTTTTAAACTGTAGAAAATATAGTAGCTCTGTAGTTTGACTAGTAGATTCTAAAGTTTGAAATTGTGATGGCGTAAAGTTGTATCAATACCATACCATAGCAGATGTGGCCAGCCTCATAATTTTAATGCTCTTTTACAGTTATACTAAAGCCTCTTTTTAAATTGGTTTGCTTTATTCTTTGTTCTTTTTTTCCTTTTTTAACAATTTGTACAGTTTCTGTTATTGCTGGAGAATGCATATTCAAATACTTGTTGACACTGGAATGCAAAATAGATATTGCCTGACCTTTGTATATTTTAAACACTATTTCAACGGCTGTTAAATAATACAAGCCATTTCTCACTAACATACATGCTTAGCAAAAAATATATTGAGTCAGATGTCAAATTCAACTTGAATGAGGTATATATATTATATATATATTAAATGTAATTGCTTACATTTTCTATAGAATCTTCCTAATTAGAGTATGTCTAAAAGCTTGTAGCAGTAAGCTATTACAGTTCTGCAGAATATCAGCATGCTTTGCTACATAAAAAGTACAATAATAGTACGTTAATATATTTCTTTCTTTGTTAGGATTTAACAAAATTTTACTATCCATTTTACTTCCCTATAGCACTATACTGGTGTATATGGTACAGAAGAAAACATCCTCGCTAATACGCTGTTTTTATGACTGTTAAGATTAATTGGTTGTTTTAACTGATTCATAATCACTTAGATTCCTTTTTTTGAAAGATTGCTAATTTCTCTGGAACTTTGCTGCAGTTTGTGTACTTTAACAAATAACTTCTCAGAAAAAAAGACATATTATATGTGGTGTCTATTATAAACTATGTAGTATAGTGCTTGCATTTATACAATGATGAAGACACTCTTTTCAGTGGCAATCATTATGTTACTGTTTGTGCTGTCAAGATAGTAGGATGTACCATCAAGTACATACTACAAGAACTTGTAAACTGCCCATCATGATCACTTTTTGATTTAGTCAATTTATTTGATCTTAATGTGTTATTTTTGTTACATTCTCCACATAAAATTTGCCATGAGGAAACTGAGTCTGTATTTCAGTTTCTGTTGTTAGACGTCTATTAAAACAAATGGTAATTACTTACAGAAACAAGACAGAGGAACATGATGGATATGCAGAATCATATTAATTTGTCTTAAAAAATGGATCATTTCAAGATATCATCTAAAGTATTGTGGTGGTCCATTATATACAGTTGTAACAGATTACATAGTAACATTTGTCATACACAAAGGCCAGTATCTATGAAAGTTTTGTCTTAATGATAATTAAACAATGGTCATTTTTTATAGTTGTGATACTACTCTACAGTATCTACTTCAGTAATATATATATATATATATATGACTGTGGTTTCTAATCTAATGATTATCTGCAGTCAGCATTATTAGAAGTTAACAAGATGTGTTAGTATCTTGTTTTATACCAAATGGGAAGTTGCGTCAGGCAAATTCATCAAAATTATTATTATTATTATTATCATTATGATTGTATACAAAATAATAACATTTATATAGTTTATGAATTTTGTTTTGTGTAAAGTAGTAGAAAACTTAATAGAAACGTAGGCACTAGAGACATTCAAACTGTTAAACAGAAATTTGAAGGTTGGAAAGAGAGGGCAGATCAGTTGTCTGGTAAAACTTAAATGCGTTTAGGTTCTCTTAGAACAGACGCAAAGAGACAAACAGTTTATGGAACAATCACTAAACCATCATCTTGAGGTTAGATTCTCTAAGTATAATCACATTAATTTAATAACTTAACTTTTATTAGTTGGTTATCTTGGAAAGTAACGCTAACATCTTTTAATAGAGGAAGGTCAGAAGAAGTTAAAAGATCTTCAAAATTTGAGAGTTGAAATGGATGTCATGTCTGAGAGAGAACACATACACTGGAAAGTGATGCTCAATTTACTTCCTCTCTTTGTGTTTCTTCCTCTATTGTTTGTTATACAATGTACAGTTATTAATACTTGTATTACAGGGTTTGAGTCGACATGTCAGGTTGAAGGAGTTTGATGTACCTGGTGATGATTATGTTGGAAATATTGTATTAAGGATGTGAAAGAAGTCACTGTAGAAGCTGATACCATTAGTGTACTGTCTAGAAGTTCTCTCTCTCTCTCTCTCTCTCTCCCTCTAGCCTACATTTAATTTGCAATTCGGTACTCAACTCAGAAAATCAATGGTTAGCATGAAAAGTGATAACAAATCTCAAGAAAGCATTGCATTATGAAATTTCAGAACCTTGTTAGCATGGATGGATGGACGAATGGATGGGCAATGGATGGATGGATGGATGAAATAAAAAATGAAGAGTGAGATAAAATATATTTTTGCTTTTTAACTGACACACTTAAGAGTCATCTTCAAAGAGTTATTCAATTAAAGTTAGATGCTACTCTGGACATGATATTTTCCATTGTATACAAGAAATCAACAACTTAGACTCTCTTCAGCTGATTTCGTGTTCTTACAACCATCACCAGATCAACCATCAGAAATGATACAATTAACTAGTTTTGTTTTAGTATGTAAGTACAGTTTTAGTTACACCAAGAGTTTCTCTTTTTATATATACAACCTGTAACAAGAGGAAGAGGTATGTCTATATCAAACATGTACATGTACATGTAAAGTAATTGTAATTATCCATTCATCTATCACTCTATTAATCTGTACATCCACTCTATTGATCCATCTATTCATAGGTATGGTACTTTTCCTTCCTATAATGCTTTCTGATCCTCCAATCCTTGAAGAATCAATATTTGTTGATCAGGTATCAGTTTAAGAATCATGTTAATGTCAGTGTGTAGTAGATCATATATCAACATGAGTAAATCAGATCTCAGTGTTAGATCAGATATACTTTATGTTAAGTCATATGTTAGTGTCTGTTTACAGTAGATCAGATATCAACATGAGCTAACCAGATTTCAATGTTAGATCTGACATCATAGTCAGTGTCAGATAATAAATCAGTGTTAAGAATCATGTTTATATCACTGTTTAGTAGATCACATATAAACATGTGTTAGATCAGGTATTAGTGTTAACAATCGTGTTGACGTCAGTATAGATCAGATATCAACAAGAGTAAATCATTTATTAGTGTTAGATCAGGTATCATTGTTAAGAATTGTGTTAATGTAAGTGTGTAGTAGATCAGACATCAACATGAGTAAATCTGATCTCAGTGTTAGATGAGATATCATAATTCGTGTCATAAGATAAATCAGTGTTAAGAATCATGTTGATTTCTGTGTGTAGATGAGATGTCAACAGGTGTTAGATCATGTATCAGTGTTAGAATGATGTTGTCAGTATGTAGTAGATTGGAAATCAAGAGTAAATCAGATTTCAGTGTTTAATCAGATATCAGTGTTAAGAATCATAAGAATCATGTTAATATCAGTGTGTAGTAGATCATGTGTCAACATGATAAATCAAATCTCAGATTTAGATCAGGTGTTATGTTAGTGTTATGAATCATGTTGATGTATGTTTGCAGTAGATCAGATATCAACATGGGTAAATCAGGTCTCGGTGTTAAATCAGGTATCATCAGTGTTAGAAATCATAAGAATCATGTTTTTGTCAGGGTGTAGTAGATGATATATTAACATGAGTAAATCTGATTTCAGTGTTAGATCAGATATTAGTTTATGTTAAATCATATGTTAGTGAAGAGTTATATTGATGTCTGTTTGCAGTAGATCAAATATCATCATGAGTAAGTCACATCTCAGTGTTAGATCAGATATCATAGTGTCAGATGAGATATCAATGATAAGAATTATGTTGATGTCAATGTGTAGTAGATAAGATATCAACAGATGTTAGATCAGATATCAGTGTTAAGAAGTATGTTGATGTCAGTGTGTAGTAGATGAGATAATGAGTAAATGAGATCTCGGTGTTAGATCGGGTATCAGTGTTAAGAATCCTGTTAATGTCAGTGTGTAGTAGATCATATATCAACATGAGCAAATCAGATCTATGTTAGATAAAACGTCAGTATTAAGAATCATGTTGATGTCTGTTTGCAGTAGATCAGGTGTCAACATGAGTAAATCAGATCTAAATGTTAGATCAGATGTCATAGTTACTGTCAGATGAGATATAAGAGATAGCAATTATGTTGATGTCAGTGTGTAGTAGATCAGATATCAACAGATGTTAGATCAGGTTAGATCAGCGTTAGGAATTGCGTTGATGTCAGTGTGTAGTAGAAGAGATATCAGCAAGAATAAATCAGATGTCAGTGTTAAATCAGATATCAATTTATATTAAATCAGATGTTACTGTGATGAATCATGTTGATGTCCTTTTGAAGTAGGTCAATTATCAACATGAGTAAATCAGATCTCAGTGTTAGATCAGACATCAAAGTTAGTGTCAGATGAGATATCAGTGTTAAGAATCATGTTCATATCAATGTGTAGTAGATCACATATAAACAAGTGTTAGATCAGGTATTAGTGTTAACAATTTTGTTGATGTCAGTGCAGATCAGATATCAACAAGAGTAAATCGGATATTGGTGTTAGATCAAATATCAGTGTAAAGAATTGTGTTAATGTAAGTGTGTAGTAGATCAGATATCAACATGAGTAAATCTGATCTCAGTGTTAGATGAGATATCATAGTTCGTGTCAGAATAGATACCAGTGTTAAGAATCATGTTGATGTCAGTGTGTAGTAGATAAGATGTCAACGGGTGTTTAGATCATGTATCAGTGTTAAGAATCATGTTGATCAGTTTGTAGTACATGACATGTCAATAAGAGTGAATCAGGTCTAGGTTTTAGATCAGGTATCAGTTTTAAGAATCGTGTTAATGTCAGTGTGTGGTAAATCATATATCAACATGAGTAAATCAGATCTCAGTGTTAGATTAGGTGTTAGTGTTAAGAATCATGTTGATGTCTGTTTGCTGTAGATCAAATATGTGAACATGAGTAAATCAGATCTCAGTGTTAGATGAGATATCATAGTTAGTGTCAGATGAGATATTAGTGTTAAGAATCATGATGATCTCAGTGTGTAGATCAGATATAAACAGACATTAGATTAGGTATCAGTGTTAAGACTTGTGTTAATGTAAGTGTGTAGTAGATCGTATATCAACATAAGTAAGTGAGATCTCAGTGTTTAATCAGATATGATTGTCAGTGTCTGATGACATCTCAGTGTTTGATCAGATATGATTGTCAGTGTCTGATGAGATATCAGTGTTAAGAATCATGTTGATGTCAGTGTGTAGTAGATCAGATGTCAACAGGTGTTAGATCATATATCTGTGTTAAGAATCTTGTTGATGTCAGTGTGTAGTTCGGAAATCAAGACTAAATCAGATCTCGGTGTTAAATCAGGTATCAGTGTTAGGAATTGTAAGAAAAGAATCATGTTAATGTCAGTGTGTAGTAGATCATATATCAACACGAGTAAATCAGATCTTAGTGTTAGATCAGGTGTTAGTGTTAAGAATCATGTTGATGTCTGTTTGCAGTAGATCAGATATCAATATGGGTAAATCAGATCTCAGTGTTAGATCACATATCAAAGTGTCAGATGAGATATCAGTGATAAGAATTATGTTGATGTCGGTGTGTAGTAGATCAGATATCAACAGACGTTAGATCAGGTCTTAGTGTTAAGAATCATCTCGATGTCTGTCTGTAGTAGATCAGATAACAACTAGAGTAAATGAGATCTCGGTGTTGGATCAGGTATCAGTGTTAATGTCAATGAGACATATCAGTGTTAAGAATCATGTTGATATCAGTGTCTGGTAGATCAGGTATTAGTGTTAAGAATTGTGTTAATGTAAGTGTGTAGTAGATCATATATCAACATTCAGTATATAAAGTATTCTATGTTAGATCAGGTATCATAGTCAGAGCCAGATCAGATATAAGTGTTAAGATCATGTTGATGTCATTGAGTAGTAGATCAGATATCTATGGGTGTTAGATCAGGTATTAGTGTTAAGAATTGTGTTGATGTCAGTGTGTTGTAGATAAGATATCAAGAAGAGTAAATCAGATCAAAGTGTTAAATCAGGTATTGGTGTTAAGGATTGTCTAAATATCAATCCTTATTAAATCATACATCAACATGGTTAATTCTGACCTCAGTGTTAGATCAGATATCAGTTTGTCTTAAATCAGATATTAGTGTTAAGAACCATGTTGATATCTGTTTCAAGTAGATCAGATATCATAGTCAGTGGCAGATGAGATATCAGTGTTAAGAATCGTGTTGATATCAGTTTGTAGTTGATCAGATAGCAACATGAGTGAATCAGATCTCAGTGTTAGATCAGATATCATAGTCAGTGTTAGATCAGATATAAGTATTAAGAATCATGTTGATGTCTGTGTGTAGATCAGATATCAATATTAATAATTTATATCTCAGTGTTAATTGAAATTTTAGTATCAGGTTAGATATCAGTGTTAAGAATCATGTTAATGTGAGTGTGTAGATTATATATCAACATGAGTAAACCAGATCTCTGTTTTAACTCTGATATAAGTTTGTGTTAAATCAGATGTTAGTGTTAAGAATCATGTTGCTGTCTGTGTGTAGTAGATCAGATATAAACAAGAGTAAATCAAATCTCAGTGTTTGATCAGGTATCATAGTCAGTATCAGATGAGATATCAGTATTAAGAATCATGTTGATGTCCAGTAGATCAGTTATCAACAGGTGTTAGACGGGTATCAGTGTTAAATATCACGTTGATGTGAGTGTGTAGATAATATTCCAAAATGAGTAAACCATATCTCAGCGTTAGATCAGATATCAAATGATAGTGCTAACAACCATGTTGATGTCATTGTATAGAAGATCATATATCAACAGCAGTAAATAAGATATCAGCGTTAGATCACGTAACAGTGTTAAGAATTGTGTTAATGTCAGTGTGTAGTAGTTCATAAATCAACATGATTAAATCAGATCCAAGTGTTGGATCAGATATCAGTTTGTGTCAAATTCATATATGTTAGTGTTAATAATCATGTTAATCTCTGTTTGCAGTAGATCAGATATCAACATGAGTAAATCAGATCAGCGTTAGATCAGATGTCATCGTCAGAGTCAGATGAGATATCAGTGTTAAGAAAGATATTGATATCAGTGAGTAGGAGATGACATATCAACAGGAGTAAGATCAGGTATCAGTTTGTGTTAAATCAGAAGTTAGTTTTAAGATTTATGTTGATGTCTGTTTGCAGTAGATCAGATATCAACATGAGTAAAACAGATCTGTGTTAAATCAGATATCATAGTCAGTGTCAGATGAGATATCAGTGTTAAGAATAATGTTGATGTCAGTGTGTATATCATATGTCAACATTAGCAATTTAGATCTCAGTGTTAGATCAGGTATTAGATCAGGTATCAGTGTTAAGAATCATGTTAATGTTAGCGTTTAGTAAATATCATATATCAACATGAGTAAATCAGATCATAGTGATAGATCAGATATCATTTTGTGTTAAATCAGATGTTAGTTTTAAGATTTATGTTGATGTCTGTTTGCAGTAGATCAGATATCAACATGAGTAAAACAGATCTGTGTCAGATCAGATATCATAGTCAGTGTCAGATGAGATATCAGTGTTAAGAATAATGTTGATGTCAGTGTGTATATCATGTCAACATTAGCAATTTAGATCTCAGTGTTAGATCAGGTATTAGATCAGGTATCAGTGTTAAGAATCATGTTAATGTTAGCATTTAGTAAATATCATACATCAGCATGAGTAAATCAGATCATAGTGATAGATCAGATATCATTTTGTGTTAAATCAGATGTTAGTTTTAAGGATCATGTTGATGTCTGTTTGCAGTAGATCAGATATCAACATGAGTAAATCAGATCTTAGTTAGATCAGACATTATAGTCAGTGTCGACTGAGTTATCAGTGTTAAGAATCATCGTGATGTCAGTGTGTAGTAGATCAGTTATGAACTGGTGTTAGATCAGGTATCAGTGTTAAAAATTCTGTTGATGTCAGTGTGTAGATTAGATCTTAGTGTTAGATCAGATGTAATAGTCAGTGTTAAGAATCATGTTGATGTCTTTGTGTATATCAGATATCAATATTAGCAATGTAGATCTCAGTGTTAATTCAGATATTGTTATGAGATCAGATATCAATGTTCAGAATCAAATTGACACCGCTTTCTACTAAAAACAGATATTAACGTGAATAAACCAGATCTCGGTGTTGGATCAGATATCAGTTTGTTTTAAGTCAGATGTTATTGTTAAGAATCATGTTGATGTGTCTTTGCGGTACATCAGATATCAACATGAGTAAATCAGATGTCAGCGTTAGATCAGATATCATAGTCAGTGTTAGGTCAGATATCAGTTTGTGTTAAGAATCATGTTGATGTAAGTGTGTAGTATATCATATATCAACGCGAGTAAATCAGATCTCAGTATTAGATAAGGTATCAGTTTATGTCAAATGATATGTTAGTCTAAAGAATCATGTTGATGTAAGTGTGTAGATCTGATATCAGCAGGTGTTAGATCAGGTATCATTGTTAAAAATCGTGTTGATGTTAGTGTCTAGTTGATCAGATATCAAAAAGAGTAAATCAGATCTGAGTGTTAGATCAGGTATCATAGTCAGTGTCATATGAGGTATCAGTGTTAAAAATCGTGTTGATGTCAGTGTTTAGTAAATCATATATCAACATGAATAAAATCAAATCTCAGTGTTAGATCAGATATCAGTTTGTATTAAATCAGATGTTAGTGTTAAGAATAATGTTGATGTCCTTTTGCAGTAGATCAGATATCAACTTGAGAAAATCAGATCTCAGTGTTAGATCAGATATCATAATCTGTGTCAGATGAAATATCAGTGTTAAGAATCATGTTCATGTCAGTGTGTAGTAAATCAGATATCAACAGGTGTTAAATCAAGTTTCATTGTTAAGAATCGTGTTGATGTCAATGTGTAGTAGATCAGATATCAACAAGTGTAAATCAGATCTCAGTCACATATCAGGTATCAGTGTTAAGAATCATGCTAATGTCAGTGTGTAGTACATCTTGTATTAACATGAGTAAATCAGATCTCATTGTTAGATCAGATATCAGTTTATGTTAAATCAGGTGTTAGTGTTAAGAACCATGTAGTTGTCTGTTTGCAGTATATCAGATATCAACAAGTAAATCAGATCTTATTGTTAGATCAGATATCATAGTCAGTGTCAGATGAGATATCAGTGTTAAGAATCATGTTGATGTGTAGATCAAATCTTAACAGGTGTTAGATCAGGTATTGGTGTTAATAAACGTGTTGACGTCAGTGTGTAGTAGATCAGATATGAAAAAGAGTAAGTCAGATCTCAGTGTTAGATCAGGTATTAGTGTTAAAATTGTGTAAATGTCAATGTTTAGTAAATCAATGTTTCGTAAATAAGATACCAACTGGTGTTAGATCAGGTGTCAGTATTAAGAATCTTATCGATATCACTGCGTAGTTGATCAGATATCAATATGAGTAAATCAGATCTCAGTGTTAGATCAGATATCATAGTCAGTTTCAGATCAGATATCAGTCTTAAGAATAACGTTGATGTCTGTGTGTAGATCAGATTTCAATATTAGTAGTTTAGGTGTTAATTCAAAGATGGTTATGAAATCAGATATTAGTGTTAAGAATTAAATTGATGCCGCTTTGTAGTACAATCAGATATCAACATGAGTAAATCAGATCTCAAAGTTAGATCAGGTATCAGTGTTATGAATTGTGTTGATGTCAGTGTGTAGTAGATCAGATATCAACAAGAGTAAATCAAACCTGGATGTTTCATCACATATCACTGTTAAGAATCATGTTAATATTTGTGTGTAGTAGATCAGATATCAACAGGTGTTGGATCAGGTATCAGTATTAAGAGTCATGTTGATGTCAGTGTGTATTAGATCAGATATCAACATGAGTAAATCAGATCTCAGTGTTTGATCAGATATCATAGTCAATGTTAGATCAGATATCAATGTTAAGAATCATGTTGATGACTGTGTGTAAATCAAATATAAACATTAGTGATTTGATCTTAGTGTTAATTCAGATGTCGGTATCAGATTAGATGTCAGTGTTATGAATCAAATTGATGCTGGTTTGTACTACATCAACACGTTCTTAATATTGATACCTGATGTAACACCGAGATCTGATTTACTCATTCATCTATTCAGATATTTATGAGTTCATCAATCCATCTATCATTTCAATCATCCAATCATTCATTTAACAATCCATACATCCATTGTTCCATCATTCATCTATTCTTCCTATCCATATTTGTGCCATTTATTATGCATTTATCCAACTAACTTGTCATTCAGCTATCCACTATTCATCACCAGGGGCATGTGCCACCCAAAAAAGTTACAACATGCTCATTGTGCCCCCCCCCCCCCAATTTTTACACTAAAGTATGCAATATGTAGAGAACAATGAAAACACTCATTGCAATTATAACATAATTGTGGCTATTCTTTATTACAAATGAATGATAGAGTGATGGACATATCAATGAAATCAATGGACAGATGAGTAGATAGACTAATGGAAAGACAGGTGAACATATGGATTCACAAACAGATAAATGTTTTTACTAATGAATATTTATTAATGAGCTATTAATGAGTGCTTTGTTAATGATTGTTCTGTTCTCTTTTTAGTATTTTTGTTAAATGATCTACTTGATACTCATGTGTGTAGTCCCTTGTTGCTCCCTCAGTCTTTTTCTGATAAGTGGCTAGAGGGAATTATGGGAAAACAAAGTAAAAATATTCAAACTGGGGAGTGATTTGCTTCCCAACAATAGAATGTCCATCAAACTGGTAAAAACATATCACACCACAACATTGGAGACTAAGAAATATGAAAAGTAATTATTATATTTGTACATGTTTTTAGCAATTTTCTACTTATCCATCAATCCATCCATTTATTATTTACTTCCTCTTTTTGTCTTTCTGTCTTTGTCTTTCTCTATTGTTCATTATACAATGTACATACAACAGGTAAAACACCTCTTCAAATTACTCAAAATGCTTTAGATGCCTTTGCCATTAATAGTTGTATTGATGCTTATGTAACACATGATGGAAGTGAAGAGGCTATCCTTTATCTCAAGCATGACCCAAACTGGACAGACCAGTTATTAATGCTTGTATTACAGGGTTTTTGAGTTAATATCCCGGGTTGAAGGAGGATTCGATGTACCTGGCAATGATTAACGTTCATAAGAATATGTATCATTCTATCAATCTGTACATTCATTCTATTAATCCATCCATTCATAGGTATGGTACTCATATCTGCCAGTCTTTTTTAACCCATGGGGTCTGTCCTTTCTCCTTTACCCAGTCTTCTCCCTCCTCCAATTCTCTCTGATTTCCCAACCATTGAAGAATCAATACTGGTCACCATACCAGCTTGTCTATCAGCTATGAATGGCTCTGGGTCACCTACTACTTTTTATCACAACTGGTCCCCCTACCTGCTAACTACACAACTGATGCTCCCTCTCTATCATACTCTCTTTTCTCTTACGTCAACTTTAACATAAACGAAATTATAGTATTTTAAAGAAATAAACTCAAACAAACATCTATTCTTTCTAACCTGCTGATAAACTCTCACCTGGAACTACTGACAACACTTCTTATTTATACTTATTAATAGGGTGTGGCCACAACCAATGGCTCGAGAGCCAAGACCCATATAATCCTACGAAAAATTTATTCTAGACATAGTCACAGACATTTCTCCTTGTACCACTAACATCATGGAAAGAATCTGAAGAGTGTGCAATGCATGAAGAGGGTATGGTTCTGTTATTAGCTGTTGCTAAACATAGTTCATTTGTTCCTCAACATCAATTTTTATTAGGATTGATTGGCCATGGCAAGGTAAGAGAGTTAACCAAGAATATTTATACATAGTAGCTAGTTGTCACTGGGAAGCTATTCCGCTTTGGTATTATTGGGAGGGGCCAGGGATTATTACTGCTATACACAATAAACTATTTGATTTGTCTTCCAGTTTGAATTATGGATGTATAACATTTCAGAAGCTAGAGTAAAACATTTTAAGAACAGAGATAGAGGAATGGCAAAAAAATCAAGTTGATTTTCTGCAATATCTGCTGACTCAGAAAAGTGTGTGTATTCCATCATATAACTGGAAAAGACGTGACATCTTTGGCACCAGCTGCTGCAAAATATTGCAGTACTTTACAGAATAATTCAATGTTAATAAATGAGAGTGCTCCTGCATCAAATAATGTAATGATGAGTAAGATGGATTGAAAGGAGGGATATGTGGATCAATGGATGAATGGACTTTTATTGTATTTTTCTTGTCTTAGTTGAAATCATCTCATCTTTTGCTCCAACAACCTTAAAGAACTACTCAAGTTGACAAGTTGACTTGGAATCTTTCTACAGAGATTAAGAACCTCTCTCCTATATCTCAAAAATCACCTGATCCTATTATGCACAATGGAAAACAGTCTCAAGAAATGTTAATAAATCGAAGAGTTATATATATGATTCTCTCTCTCTCTCTCTCTCTCTCTCTCTCTTTCTCTATGTCTCTCTCTCTCTCTCTCTCCATATAGTTTTAATATCAGAATAGTGTTGAATATTATATGAGAGAACACAAACCTCATGGAAATCTAAACCTGCATGACTTGTTGGACCAGTTTTGGTAACATTATAAACACCCTCCTAATTGATAAGAAATGAAATATGTAAAGGTATTTTAGATGCATCATCAAACTATACTATATCTTGAACACTGATAACAAGAGCAAAACTGGCTTTATAGTATTGTGTCCGCTGGTAGAAAGTAGAAAGACCCTTATAATGTATTGATTTCGAATTGGAACATTAAGTAATCAAAATTTTTGTGAAGGCTATTAGCAATTAGTTTAGCCATGTTAGAGGCATCTTCAACAATTCCAGTCATTACAGTACAATTCAAATACCTTGTTTCACCTGTTTTAGGATCCATCTAGCAAAATAATCTTTCATACTAAAATTAGTATGCTGACAGCTGTGCTCCTCACCTTTATCATCTCACCTTCATCATCTGAACCTTCAAATGCTTAATGAATATTGTCTGCTAATTCTTCAGAACAGTCATTTCATCATCTTCGTTTAACAAATTAGGATTGAATGATCATTCACTTCTTTGTTGTAGGATATGGTTCTAAAAGGTATGGTACTTTTTAAAATTAGATGCATAACTTTTATAATTGGGTAACATTCACAACATGATCATGATGGATATGTAATAATACACTAACAGATACACCTTTATAATACTTTCAAATTACACATACATATATATGTAATGTTTTGTATTGCATTTGATACAAAGTATAGATTATACAGCTACTGCTTAATGTAATCTCTTCTTGAAATTGAGAACCATAGACTCAGTCAAGCAAGTGAACTGAAGTAGCTGGAAGATGAACAGACAAAGTACATTATAATTACATGAAATATATATTTACCAATTCCTTGTAGTGGTTAAAATGTTGTTCTTTGTTTGTGAGTAATATCACATGCATGTCTAATGGCGTTTAGCAAGACTTTTCGGAATATTGTACCCTTTCTAACATCTAAATAGGGCTCACAATAGTGCAATACCTTCTGTAGACTATACTTAACAGTATTGAAGACTTAGTGACAGAAAACAGTTGTATTGATGACATGGTTGAATGATATATTGAAGGTATATTACCAAGAATACAGCTACAGTACAATAAAAAAGGTTTGTGAATGTTAATATTACATTGATCAAGAGATTAAATAAGTAAATAGTTTATGGTTTATTTGCATCTTTCATACGAGGATCCTTTTGTTCCTCAGACACAAATCATGTATCATGGAAGTGCTCTTAAAGCTTCACTATTATGGTAGATACCTCTATAGTACTGCTTCATTTATCTACCCACCCATCCATTGATAAGGTAATAGGATGTTGTATTCGAGATGGTTTCTTTGTAAAGTCTACTATGAGAGTTACTGGTAAGTCTCTCACATAAAAATATATCAATTTGACAGTCCTTTGTCTAGATTCTGAAATTGAAGTGGTTATGGTGTACCCATCCAATCAAATATTACTATTGAATGCAATATTCCACCTGTGAGTGTTTAATGTCCCTGCCATGAATCTATCCATCCATTTTCTATTTCATGTATCCATTCATCAGTCTATTAATCCATTCATCCACCCATTTATTCATGTATTTAATCAATGCATTCATTCATTCTTTTATAGTGCTGGCCTCTTATTGACTTTAGCTGTTCACTGGTAGTGACATTCTCATTTGAAGCTTCTTATCCATTTGTTAGAGACTTCCAAAATGAAAAAGACATCCAACATTTTCAGGGCCTCAATCAGTCTACTGTTACTATCACAACAGATGTCACATTATTATTAATTTTATATTGCAGAACTGCTCTGAAATGACTTAATGATATTAAAGGTATTTGTTACCTAGCAACCATTAACACACTAACACACTAATTTATTTTTGCTATTTGTCCATTCAAAATTTGAATCAAAAAATTATGTATCTATTTTAGTATAGATTGATTGGTCTGATATTGTGGGTGGAGCCACAATAATCAGACTGTTCTTGCTGCACCATCTGGTCTTCAATATCTTGTTGGAGAAAAAGTATTGGACATTCCTTATAAGGTATACTAGCAATTCCTCCACATCTTGTATCCATGCATCCATCCTTCCAGCATCTATTCACCTCTTCAATACATGAACAGACTATTCATTTATTTAACCATTTTTTCTCTTTTTGTGTAGATCTATTCTGACAATATTGAGGTCCTAACAAGTTTTCTGGAACAATATTCTGCTGGTTCAATACCTACTCTACTTCCTTCTCTATCTTTCTTGATCTTTGGACTACAAACTGTAAATACAACTATTTTGAACAGCTGATATCAGGGAAACTAGTCCAGTTTAAACTCTCATCACTTTACTCCAAGTCTCAAGTTACAGCATGCACTTTCTCAGCATTTATAGAAGGTGAGAAAGAATTATTGACTAACAATAAAGCTATCAATTAACTATAAAATAAAAAAATGATAATTCAAAATTAATTACCTATTATTAAACTTAATAATTAATAGTAATTTATAAAAAGTTTAAGAATTGAGTATGTTTAAATTTTATTTCAAAAGTTATATGGACGTGGCTTAGAAAAATTACTAATGAAACCATTCAAAATCTCTAAAGACATTAATTTTAGTGATAGATGCAGTACATTATATGTAATGAATAGGAAGAATTACATTTAGTTTCTGAAATAATAATATTATTTCATACACATTTTTTTAAAACTTTATTCTCACATTTAATTTTTAAGTTTTAGTTTTTCCCTATTCTTCTTTAGATAACTCATAATCTGATCATATTACCCTTGACATCTTATCCTATTACCTTTGACAACTGATCTCCTCCTAACTGTTTCTTGCATAGTGGGGCATCAATGAGTATTCCTGTACAAGAACCACTTTGTGTTTGAACAGGCTAATCCAGTCGAACAAGTTAAACTTGTTTGTCTAGTTACAGAAGTTATTTCAAGAGTGATCAAAGTTGTTGCGGTGATGTTTTGCTTACAGTGAACAAGAAAGTCTTTCTCTAATTTTTATGCCATGTTTCCTATGCCCCACCCATCAATCTCAACTCAAGGGACTTATTGTTTTCCAATGGTACTTATGTACACTAATCTAAGAGCCCTCCTTGGCCGAAAGAGCATAATTATAGGTGGAGTTCAGCCCCTCCCACTCGACATATATATATCAACAAGTTGTTTTCAAACAAAGATCAGACAGTTGCCACACCCACTATATTATTGGCTCTTGGTGATAAATTACATGCTGTAGATTATTATTTGTATCTAATGCACAATATAATCCAACGTGATGATGTCCTGCCCACCCAATACAACTTGGAACAAGGACTGAATACTTGTGACTACACTGATATTGTTATGAATGTTACTCCATTGCAAATAGCAATATGCAAGCATCCCAAATTTGTAGACCAAACCACAGAAACATTAGCATCACACTTCTTGAAATGCTCAGAGACCAGAAACAAACTTCATCTGTTAGTGATGTCTGCTTTATTGGTTGATTGAAGTTTAAGAAGAAGGAATGTCAACGAAGAGAAAGTGAAGTAAAGGAAATATTTTTATCATTTCTACAAGAATTAGTATTCAATTCAATTGAAGGTGTGGGCAGATACTTTTAGCACTTGGAACATTACATAAAAATACATAATTAGAAAGAAGTGAGCTGTCTGTCTGTTCACTCATTAATTCATTAGTCCATTCATTCCTCCGTCTATCCATAAATTTCCTTTTAGTCAACTATTATACATGATGATAGAGAGTCCCTCGAATTACTTCCACTTATACCAAAATCCTACTCCAAGACATTTACCCTCAAACTAGATGACACAGATAATGAAGATGAAATGACTGACCTAGAACTGTTATTATCACCTTCATCAGAAACTAGTCACTGTTCCAGTCTCCATGTAAACCACACCTCTTTATTTCTACATTTAAGTTACGCATTAAAATATAACTCCATTGAAGATAATGCAGAACAGAAGATAATTAAAGATGGCAGAATTCCTTTCTGCTTAAGTAAATATATTTTAATTTTTATATCTAATAAATGCATTTTGAATATTTAACAAAAGATTTACATATCAATGTTATGTGTACACTACATATACTATACATGCCAATGGATAACACTAACAATGATATTTTCATTTTATTGCTGTGCAGGTTGTCTGTTATCATTTGTAACAAGTGAAGACAATTCTCTTTGTGACTTGAGATTAAAACTTAGATTCTTTTCACTTCTTGATGCCAATGAGCTAGCAGACATTACTAAAGAGACTTCATGTAGTCCAACAGATCCTATTATAAACATACATCAATGTTTCCATCCAACAGCCAGTTCACTGAAATGGAAGGTACTCATGTTCTTTTAGCTTTCTGACCACTTCTCTTTCCCCTAGATAGAGTGGTTAATACAAGATGAGTTGCTCTTTTGTGTAGAGAACTTCTTGTCATAGGAGAACCCAGTCTTTCATGTCGTTTATAATCCATAGCACCTTGTGTACAAGGATGTTCTGAAAAGTTTGCAAATTGTAATTTCAACCAAGAACAAATCAACTTTGTGTTTAATGCTCAAGATTGTATGCATCAAATTCTATTGGTTAGTTTGATGTCAACCTTGTCATTCATTCATCCACCATTCATTCATTTGTCCATTCATCTATTCATTCATCCATTACAGCACTTATAATTAGCATTTTTACTTTCTCTATTCCTATTATACCAAGTTTAACAGAGGATTTATTTTTGGTTGGTCATACATGGTAATGATTAACATTCATAACAATATGTATCACTCTATTAATCTGTACATTCATTCTATTAATGCATCCTTTCATAGGTATGTTACTCATATCTGCCAGTCTTTTTTAACCCACGGGGTCTGTCCTTTCTCCTTTACCCAGTCTTCTTCCTCCTCCAATTCTCTCTGATTTCCTAACCCTTGAAGAATCAATACTGGTCACCATACAGCTATGAATGACTCTGGGTTACCTACTATTTTTTATCACAACTGGTCCTACTACCCGCTAACTACACCGCTAACTACACAACTGATGCTCCCTCTTTATCACACTCTTTTCTCTTAAGTCTACTTTAAAAGAAATTAAATTAGTATCTTCAAGAAACAAATTCAAACAAACATCTATTATTTCTTACCTGCTGATAAACTCTCACCTGGAACTACCGAACCAAGACCCAGATGATTGTACTAAACATTTACCCCAGATGTGGTCACAGACACTTCTCCATCTACCACTAGAATCCAAAGAGAGTGCAATAGATGAAGAGTGTATGGTTCTGTTATTCATTTGTTCCTCAGCATCAATTTTTAATAGGATTGATTGACCCTAGCAAAGTAAGAGAGTTAACAAAGAATATTTAAACATAGTAGCTAGTTGTCACTGGGAAGTTACTCCACTTTGTATATTTGATATTAATGGGATGGCCTGGGATCATTATTGCTATACACAATAAACTACTTCACTTTGTATTCCAGTTTGAATTATGGATGTATAACATTTCAGAAGCTAGAGTAAGACATTTTAAGAACAGACTAAACGAGATAGTGGAATGGCAAAGCTCAATCTGATTTTCTATAACATATGCTGACTCAGAAAAGTGGGTGTGTTCCATCATATAACTGGAAAGATGTGACATATTTGGCACAGGCTGCTGTAAAATATTGTAGAATTCTTCCATTTTAATAAATGAAAGTGCTCCTGCGTCAAATAATGTAATGATGAGGAAGATGGATTGAATGGATGGATGTGTGGATCAATGGATGGATGAACTTTTATTGTATTTTTCTTGTATTGGTTGAAATCATTTCATCCTTTGCTACAACAACCTTGAGTAACTACTCAAGTTGACAAGTTGAGTTGGAATCTTTCTACAAGAGCCTCTCTCCTGCATCTCCCAAATCACCTGATCCTATTATATGTCATGGAAAACAGTTTCAAGAAATCTTAATAAATCAGACTGTGAGAGAGTTATATATTGATCTTTTAAATGATTACTTTTTCATTTGGATCTCTCTCTCTCTCTCTCTAGGTCTTAGAGTCAAATAAGAGAAGCACAAGATTGATGACTTCGAACCAAATAATTCTGAACTATAGAACATGTTGATTATTTCATGACCGTTTATCACTTCTCTTACCACCTGACTTAAATGATTAACACTAAAGATCAAATGATCTATTAGTCTCTTGTAGCAACAATAATACAAACTATTTTTAATATACACATAGCCAGTACCACATTGCAAACCAGTTATTAGATCAGATAAGTTAACAATCTCGTGCACGCTAGCCACCGCCTCCTAGTTTATTAGTCATATATGTGTAGTGGTGACTATTGGAAAGCAAACCTAATCATAAAATGTATGAAAAGATTTCCTTTAACTTGTGTAGTCATTGTTTAGAAAGCAGATCTAATCATAATAGATATCATAGTGAATTATCTTATTACATATATTCACTGATTAGTTTACTATGACAATCACAGACTATCCATCCATTGTCCTTTATCATTTATCCATTTATTTTATTATCCATCTATTTAGACCTCAGAAGATGAGATAGGGCAAAGTATAATTTGTGAGAACGTCCTCATTAGTTACCTTGAATACTACAAAACCTTCATTTTTCTATTAAATGTTTGAGACTACCTCTTCCTAGTTATGAGGTAGGTAGAATCATAGTATTGCATGAATGTTCTCTTTACTAATTCATTGATTTAAAAAATATACTAATTTAAAATAATAATATAACAATGAACATACTGAATATGTTTTTGTTTGTTATAAATATTTACATTGTACTATACAAATTGAAATAATTGTCACATTACGATACAAGTTTCAACACTCCTTTACTTTGCATTTGTATATAATCTTACTAAATTAGATATCAATATTAGTAGATATGATATCAGTATCAGTGTTGATAGGTCTGATATCAGCATTTCTAAATCAGATATCAACATGAGTAAATCAGATGTCGGTATCAGTGTACAATCAGATATCAGTGTTAAAAATCATGTTGATGCCTGTTTGTAATAGATTAGATATAAAGATGAGAAAATCAGATCTCGGTGTTAGATCAGGTATGAGTGTTAGTGTCACATGAGATATCAGTGTTAAGAATCATGTTGATGTCAGTGTGTAGTAGATCAGATATCAACAGATGTTAGATCAGGTATCAGTGTTAAGAATCATGTTGATGTCAATGTGTAGTAGATCAGATATCAACAAGAGTAAATCAGATCTCGGTATTAGATCAGGTATCAGTGTTAAGAGTCATGTTAATGTCAGTGTGTAGTAGATCATATATCAACATGAGTAAATCTGATCTCAGTGTTAGATGAGATCATACTCAGTGTCAGATAAGATATCAGTGTTAATAATCATGTTGATGTCAGCGTGTAGTAGATCAGATATCAACAGACGTTAGATCAGGTATCAGTTAATATTCATTTCTATGTCAGTGTGTAGATCATATATCAACATCAGTAAATCAGATCTCAGTGTTGCATCAGATGTTAGTATTAAGAATCATCTTGATGTCTGTTTGCAGTTGATAAGATATCATAGTGTAAGATAAGATATCAGTCTTAAGAATCATGTTCATATCAGTGTGTAGTAGATCAAATATAAACAGATGTTAGATGAGATATCAGTGTTAAGAATCATGTTAATGTCAGTGAATAATATATAAGATATCAACCAGTGTTACAGCAGGTATCAGTGTTAAGAATCATGTTGATGTCAGCGTGTAGTAGATCAGAAATCAAGAGTAAATCAGATCTCGGTGTTAAATCAGGTATCAGTGTTAGGAATCTCAGTGTTAGATCAGGTATCATGAGATGTTAGTGTTAAGAATCGTGTTGATCTCTGTGTAGTAGATCAGATATCAACAGTTGTTAGATCAGGTATCAGTGTTAAGAATCATGTTGATGTCAGTGTGTAGTAGATCATATATCAACATGAGTAAATCAGATCTGTGTTAGATCAGATGTTAGTATTAAGAATCATGATGTCTGTTTGCAGTAGATCAGATATCAACATTAGTAAATCAGATCTCAATGTTAGATTAGATGTCATAGTCAGTGTCAGATGAGATATCAGTATTAAGAATCATGTTGATGTCACTGAATCAACAGTAAATCAGATCTCGGTGTTAAATCAGGTATTAGTGTTAGGAATCACAAGAATCATGTTAATGTCAGTGTGTAGTAGATGATACATCAACATGAGTAAATCAGTGTTAGATCAGATATCTGTTTGTGTTAAATCAGATGTTAGTGTTAAGAGTCATGTTGATGTCTGTTTGCAGTAGATCAAATATCAACATTAGTAATCACATCTCAGTGTTAGATCAGATATCATAGTGTCGGATGAGATATCAGTGATAAGAATTATGTTGATGTCAGTGTGTAGTAGATCAGATATCTACAGACGTTAGATCAGGTATCGGTGTTGATAATCATTTCGATGTAAGTGTGTAGTAGATCAGATAACAACAAGAGTAAATCAGATCTCGGTGTTAGATCAGGTATCAGCATTAAGAATCATGTTCATATCAGTGTGTAGATCAGATATAAACATGTATTAGATCAGATATCAGTGTTAACAATCGTGTTGATGCCAATTTGTAGATCAGAAATCAACAAGAGTAAGTCAGATCTCGGTGTTGGATTAGGTATCAGTGTTAGGAATAATGTTAATGTCAGTGCGTAGTAGATCATAGGTCTACATGAGTAAATCAAATATCACTGTTAGATCAGATGTTAGTTTAAGAATCATGTTGATGTATGTTTGCAGTAGATCACATATCAACATGAGTAAATCAAATCTCAGTGTTAGATCAGATATCATAGTCAGATTCGGATGAGATATCAGTGTTAAGATCATGTTGATGTCGCTGTGTAGTAGATCATATATCAATTAACATGAGTATATCAGATCTGTGTTAGATCAGATATCACTGTGTTAAATCTTATGTTAGTGTTAAGAATCATGTTTGTGTCTGTTTACAATAGATCAGATATCAACATGAGTAAATAAGATTTCAGTGTTAGATCAGATATCATAGTCAGTGTCAGATAAGATATCAGTGTTAAGAATCATGTTTATATCACTGTGTAGTAGATCAGATATAAACGTATTAGATCAGTTATTCGTGTTAACAATCGTGTTGATGTCAGTTTAGATCAGATATCAACAAGAGTAAATCGGATATTGGTCTTAGATCAGGTATCACTGTTAAAAATTGTGTTAATGTAAGTGTGTAGATCAGATATCAATCCGAGTCAATTTGATCTCAGTGTTAGATGAGATATCATAGTGTCATAAGAGATATCAGTGTTAAGGATCATGTTGATGTCAGTGTGTATATGAGATGTTAACAGGTGTTAGATCATGTATCAGTGTTCAGAATCATGTTAATGTCAGTGTGTAGTAGATCAGAATCAAGAGTAAATCAGATTTCAGTGTTAAATCAGCTATCAGTGTTAAGACTCATAAGAATCATGTTAATGTCAGTGTGTAGTAGATGATATATCAACATGAGTAAATCAGATCTCGGTGTTAGATCAGATATCAGTTTGTGTTAAAGCTAAAAACAACCAAATGTAACTTCTTCAAACAAGAAGTCCAGTATCTTGGACATATAGTCTCAGCAAATGGAATTGCTAGTGATCCATCGAAAACCGAGAAGATAACTAATTGGCCAACCTCTTCCTCCAAGAAGGAAGTTCAACAATTTCTGGTCTTGCTGGGTACTACAGAAGATTCATTAAAAAATTTGCTACGATTGCTAGGCCTTTGCACAAGTTAGCAGAGAGATCTACTTCCTTTAACTGGACAAGCGAATGTGAGCTGAACAAAGCTGACTTCCTCCCCTGTCCTCTCGCAGGAACAAGAGGATGGAAGTGAAAAAGTTATTGCATATCCCAGTCAACTACTGGGTAAACATGAGAAACGTTACTGTGTCACCAGACGAGAACTATTAGCTGTTGTTCATTTTATTCTGCCCTTACTTGCTAGGTAAAGAATTTATATTAAGGACTGATCATTTCGTTCACCTCTAATGCAGAAAAACATTACAGTCAACTCGAGAGCAATGACAAAAAGTACGCTTTGTTCCAGCACGTACACAAGCAGAGAAAGTATTCAAGTCAGAGTAAACATACGCCATGTGTATATGTGGAAAGCCTAATTCAGATATTTTATAGCTTTGTTTGGCCCAGAGAGTTGCTGTTGTTTCACATACTTATAGCCTCTTCTAGCTACTTTATGACTAGATACCCTTTGATCTGTCGAGGTTGCCTTATTCTATAGTAAGTTTAATTCTACCTCAGTTTAAGTCAATATTTAGTTGGCCTATGCAGTGTAGCATCGATCTGAGGTAGAATTGTACAGAAAGCTGTTATATTGATTATTCAGAGTATACGTAGAGAGGATTTTTCTGTCCTAAACACAACTAAATGGCTAGTGCAAATCTCTCCCAGATAGATAGGTTCTGAGTACTGAGTAACTTTTCATGAATGCTATAGCTGACAATAAGCATGAAGCTTTTAAGTTAGAAGGTCCTGGCAGCTAGCTGACAAGCCGAGTAGCTGTACTTCACATTAAGAACTAGATTTGAAGCCTGGAATATATAAGCACTTCGATAGAATATGAAGCTTACTCATACCAGCAGTTTTGATATAGCAGGCTAGCTTTCTTCTTGGTTGTAGCTTATAACCACAGCCTAGCTAATGAGAGTCATCTTGTTAACTATAATTATTAGCGGAGCCTTTCTGCTAAGTACATGAACTCTGTGGGTCCAATAGTCTAATTTTAGAACATGTTCACAACCCTATTGTAATGTTTTGGTGTAATACATGTCGACTAAATAACTAGAGTAGTACAAGTCCTGTATGTATTAATAATTGTAGTTTGTGCAAGCTTTTGAGACCAACTTTAAAGGTAACCTTTAAAAATTAACACATTAATAATTTCTGTCATACATTTTTATGATAGACACTTTACATAGTTTTAGATGTCTTGTCACTTTGGTCTTATATTGTACCATCATATCATGTAGAAGCTAAATCATTGCAATATCTAATGATCCAAGTCTTGTTGTGTTCAGTGACCATTATACTATCTATTGTTGTGTTATATAAAGCAAGTGTTATAACTATTGTGGTCAAGATAGCATATATGTGGCTTATTCTTTGTCAATCCATTTACATACACACACCTTTTGGTAATCCTATCACAGTATGACATCTACATATTCCAACCTTCTATTCTTGTTCCTGCTGTCTTGTGTGGTTGTTGTATATTATTCCTACATATTCCAACATTGTTTTCTACTAGATAATGCTTGTATCAGTATTTTTACTGGAGTCTGTAATTTTACTCCAGTTCTCTTACTAGCATCTAAAATTTTACTTCTTTTACTGACATCTCTATACTCCAGTTCTTTTACTGGCATCTACAATTTTACTCTAATTCTTTTACTAATGTCTCTATTAGTGTCGTTTTAGTTAACTGTAACTAAAACTAAAATGCATTTTAGTAAGCCTAAATTTTTTTAGTTAACTATAACTAAAAACAACTAAATCTATTTTGCACAACTTACTTTAACTATAACTAAAACTAACATTCTCGGACATTTTAGTGAACATTAAATTTTACACAAATTGATGTGAAGAGTGAAAAATATAAGATTACCAAAAAGCTGGCAATTTTCATTGGAAGCACAAGTGTGCCATATAGCATTGTTGAAAGCCAGGAGTTCAAGGATTTAGTGCATAAACTAGATATGTCGTACAAAGTCCCAAGCCGATCAGCTTTGAGCAAACAACTAAACTATAACTAAAACTTTTACTAAAACAATTATGCTAACTATAATTACAACTAAAATTCATTTACTAACTAAAATTATGATCAATTTAGTAAATTACTATAACTAAAACTAAAACTGTACTTACTTACTATGGCAACACTAATCTCTATACTCCAGTTCTCTTACTGACATCTAAAATTTTACTTCAACATTTTTTACTGGCATCTAAAAATTTAATTCAGTATGGCATCTAGAATTTTTCATGTCCTGTTCATTGGCATCAGGGCTTTTGGTAAGTTTTCATTCATGGTTTGTATCAGCCTGGAGGGTTTGATGGTTAGGTTTTATAGCAGATGTCTATGAAATATAAACTCTTCTCTTTATCCCTAACAACTAAGTAATTTTAATATACAACAGACTCTTGTCAATTTATAATAATTATTATTGCTCTGTTATAATAAGTATTTTTCATTTTATAGTAGGACTGTTTTCTACTGGAGATGATCAACTAATTGAGAGTAATAAACTCAATTTAATTAAATAATACCTACCTTTAGGATGGAATAGGTCTGTTTGCTGATCTATTAGAGATGAGTGTTTTTCTTCTAGTAAGTTAATAGAAAAACTTATTAAATAATTGTTTTTACTATTTATTCTCTTCTATTATAATAGTAATTTAATCTACATCAACATATGATCTAGATTTAGTGTAGTTCTATGATATACTCTATAAGTCATATCTATATTAAATTACTAATTTACTAACTACTTGTTCTGTAGTATAATGATATAATGTTCTAACGGTTGTGAGTTGTATAGTAAGAATAATGTTAGAACAAAACAAATTCTGTTACATTTAGTAGGTCTATCAATAAACTAAGAGATGATCTGATAACAATTGTTAATATACCTACTGTAAGTTGAATTATTAAATAGTACAATGTCTACTAAATGAACCTCAATGTTCTATAATAGGATAGAAAGGTTAATGTCACTGGTAATGATGATCTTATGTACATTAACTGATGACTAATGTAAGTTATCTGTTATAATGATATGGACATTTCTTTACTAAACATGTATTTTAATAATTTTTAAATGGACTTTAGTCTATTATATAGGCGTATCATTAACTCTATGCGTGACTAGACTGGACTGGAGGTGATGCAGTGATGTTTTCTAATAATCACTTTATGTAAGATTGATCTTTATATACCTTTTGTTAAACTTTTCATTCTGTAGTGATGTTCACGTTGAGTGTACTGAGATGGTGGAGATGATGAATGAGACGATGATGGAGAGAATGATTGAGATGGTGATGGAGATAATTGAAATGGTGGTGATGGTGATTGTAATGATTGAAATAGTGATGGAGATAATGGTTGTATATGAATAGTTACACTATATATAGTACAATTATAAACTGTTTTGGTCTCCTTTAATTGGTTTATCTACTACTAACACTGTGTGGACATCAATAATTGTTCATGGGTCTGGAAAAATATTCAACATTGCTGGTTGTGGCTCTTTATCTTGGTTCTTGGGTTGACAGTCTTTGTGTGTTGAGTATGGTCAGGGATCAGTTTGTGTGTTGTGTATATGGACATCATAATGTGATTATAGGTGGTTGATGAGTCTGGGGTATTAATAGGTGGATTTGGACATTGGAGAACTGTTTGTATGTTATTTTGTCAATACTTTCAAATACTGTATCCTCTTCCTTGTCTTGTGGTACCTCACATCTCATTCATCTTTGTCTTTTGTGTATCTATATACAAACTCTCCCTGTATAACCTTCTAGGTGTTATTGATGTATAACGGTGACCCTTTCTCTTGATACTAAACCTGATGTCAGACCTTCCATATTTATTTTAATCCCTTTGTGTGTGTCTGTTAGTGTATAATGGTGACCCTTTCTCTTGATATTAAACCTGACGTCAGACCCTTCCATATTTATTTTAATCCATTTGTGTGTGTCTGTTAGTGTGTCATAATGTTCTATAACTTATGTCTGCCATATTAACTCCCTTTGTGTTGTGTAATCCTGAATTATTTAACCCCTTGTGTGCGTCATATAATCCTGAATAATTTAACCCCTTCTGTTTTTAATCGTTGACCATTGAGTGTGTTGTTTCCTTGTGTGTGTCGTATAATCTTGAATTATTTAACCCTCCATTTCATAATTTATCCCTTTATGTGTGCTTTATAATCCTGAATAATTTAATCCCTTCTGTTTTGTAATTGTTAACCATTGAGTGTGTTGCATATTTATCCCTTATGTGTGCTGTATAAGCCTGAATTATTTAACTCCCTTTATAATTATTTGTAAATTAATGCTGACATGTCGTTGTCATTGTATTACTGGTATCTGGCTTGGTTTTGAAGGTTAGGTTTGTGGTGGTCTGGAAGGGTTACATTTAATTAACTGGTGTTTGTGAAGTCTAGGCTCTTCTTCTCTTTATCCCTAATAAGTGACATGGACTGTTGTACACTAGAATTATTAAGTAATTTAATATACAACAGACTCTTGTCAATTTATAATAATTATTATTGCTCTGTTATAATAAATATTTTTCATTTTATAGTAGGACTGTTTTCTACTGGAGATGATCAACTAATTGAGAGTTATAAACTCAAAAATTTAAATGATACCTTCTTTTAGGATAAGAGTAGAATTGGTCTATTTACTGACTGGTCTATTGGAGATGATTGTCCTACTTCTAGTAAGTTAATAGAAACACTTATATTAAATAAATGTTTTTACTGTTTGTTCTCTTCTATTATAATAATAATTTATTCTACATCAACATGTGGTGATCTGGATCTAGTATAGTCCTATGATATACTATATATGACTAGACTGGAGATGATGTAGTGAAGTTCTCTATTAACTACTCTACGTAAGATTGATTTTTTATATATCATTAATTCTAACTGCCCATTTTTTTTCTCTAGTTGCAAATGTTCTAGTTGAGTGCTGGGAATGATGACAGCTGTATCATAATACTTATACTATGTTATAAGTACGATACTACTGACCCTTTTGTCACTATAATATATTTATAATCTAATCTACATTAACTGATGACTACTGTAAGTTGACTTATTAAATAGTACAACTTTCTTCTAAACCAACTGTAAATTTTGCAGGATTATCAGTAGGGTTTCCCCCACCATATGTATACGTAGCCATACAAACTATCATTTAAGAATCTTCTATCTCTTGACCTAGTTTACCAAATCCTCCATTGAGAAGACTAACCCCTATCATTAAGTACAATTAATTAGTCGTCAGAGTGGCAAGCTCATTAGCTGTCTCAGTTTGAGATGATCCATAACAGATAATTTTGTGTATAATTAATAATTTTGTGTATAATAAGTTAAAAGAATGAGAGAGTATTTTGTTCTGTCAAGGTACTACAAGAATAAGAGAAGCGAGAGACTCTGAAAAGAAATAGATTGAGAGATAGCGAGTGTGAGAGAGAGACTCCTAATGTGTGGGAGAAGAGACAGAGAGCAAGAAAGACTGAGAGACATGAGTGTGTGAGTGAGAAAAAGAGAGAGAGAAAAGGAATTAAAGGAACTGGAAGTGCGGGTGCGTGAGAAAGTGGAAAAGACTGTGAATCTGTGTGTGTGTGTGTGAGAATGAGGGACAGACAGACAAAGAGAAAATAAGAGAGAAAGAAAAAGAAATAGAGACTGATTAAGAGAGAGAGGGAGACTCTGAAAGAAAGAGAGAGAGAATAAACTGAGGAAGGGGACACAGAGAGGGACTGACAGACTCTGAGAGTGTGTGTATGTGTGTGTGTGTGTGTGTGTAAGAGGCACTCTAACAGTGATAAACTATGAGAGAGAGAGTAAGTGAAAGAAAGAGATATAGACAGAGAAAGAGAGACAGGGAAAGACTCTGACAGTCTCTGTGCATGGGTGAGAGAAAGTGACAGAGAGTACAGAGAGGAAATAAGTGAAAGAGAAAGAGATATACAAAATAATAAGGAGAGAGAGACATTTTTAAAATGAGAGAATGAGAGACATAGAGACTCCGAGTGTGATATAGAGAGATAATCATATTGCGAGGGGCGAGAGAGACAAGGAGAAAGACTGACAGAATCTAAGAGTGTGTGTTTGTAAATGAAAGAGAGACTCTGACAGTGAAATACTATGAAAGAGAGAGAGATACTCTGAAAGATAGTGGGAGAGTGAGGGAGGACTTCTGTTGTGAGGGAGGATAGAGAGAAAGAGAGAGACACAGAGAATGAATGGGAGACTCTATTAATGTTTCTGTGACAGAGAAAGTGAAAGTGAGAGAGAGAGAAAGAGTGAGAGAATGTGAGTATGAGTGTGCTAGAGAAAGGCTCTATGTGTGACACCTTATGAGAGAGAGACACACACATACTAACACATACAGACAGATTGAGACTCTGAGAGTGTGTGTGTGTGCATGTGTGTGTGTGTGTGTGTGAGAGAGAGAGGGAGAGACACAGACAGATAGAGTATAATAAGAGAGAGATACAGAGAATTGATAAGGAATGTGAGACTCTAAGAGAGAGAGTTCTAAAGTAAAGGAAGGAGAGACAGATAGACTGAGAGAATCTGTGTTTGTGAGTATGAGAGAGAGACTTCTAAAGTGAGAGAGTGAGAGAGAGAAAAAGTGAAAGAATTTGATAGTGTTGTCTCTGTTTAATAGAGAAAGAAGGGACTCTGAGAGTGATCGACTATGAGATAGAGAGAGAGGGATAGGGACTCAGAGAGTGAGAGAGAGAGAGACTGTGAGAGTGACAGACTATGAGATAGAAACTCTAACAGAGATTGTCTGAGAAAGATATTCAGAGACTATGAAAGTGTGTGTGAGAAAGGAGGGAGTGAGAGATACTTTGACTGAGAGAAAGAGATTTTGAGAGAGAGAGATAGAGAAACTCTGAGGATGTTTGTGTTTGTATGTGAGAGGATGACATGGATTTAGGGAAATAGAGAGACTGTGTGAGTGGGAGAACATAAAAGAGAGACACTCCAAGAGATAGACTGTGAGAGAGAGATTCCTAAAATAAGAGAGACATAGGCACAGAGAGATAGCCAAGCAGAAACTCTGAGAAAATCTGTGTGTGAGATGGGGAGAAAGAGAAATAGAGACTGATCAGGAGAGAGATTGTGAGAGTGAGAAAAAGAGAAAGAGAGATAGAAAGAAAATGAGGAGTCTAATCACATAGAAAGTAGAGAGTCAAAAGAATTATGGAGATTGCTTCGGAAACCTAATGTTCAGGTCTACTATATGCACAACTTTTTGATATTTATGTACATGTAGTAATGCTAACTGTTTGAGGTGTTTTCTTGTGAAATCCACTTTAAAAGATTCTCTTTCTCTCTCTCTCTCTCTAGGCAACTTTGTTCTGTCATGATAAAATTGCCACACAAGATCTCTATGTTCCTTCGACATACTTCCCTAAATCAGTTCAAGACAAAGAAGACATCATTTTATTTCACTCAGCTCAATAGCTTCATGATCCTACTCTTTTTGTATCTCGAGAAGCCCCTCTCAGTCGAGAAAAACCCAGCAGTAGAAAGGGAAATGCAACTATTGTCTACTTAGAGAGAAGTAACAGACCTTTAGTAAGCTTAACTGCATGTAAGAATTGGTTTTATTTAACCTAGACGTTTTATTGTATTTACTTCCCATCTTCTTTATTAATATGCCATAATTACAGGGTTGTACCATCTATAAACAAGGAGATGCTGTTTATGTTGGCAAGTTATTGAAAGACTGTGATGCTGAGCAAAGCCGTGAGTATAGCAATATATATGTTTGCATTTTAGTTAAAATTTTTCAATTGGGATATATTAGCTATGTTCTAGATTGACATTGTTACACCTCAGTGAGCCAGATTTTTTCTATATACTATCTGCTTATGTCAATGTTGAAATGTTGTTATAACATACTTTCTGATTATAATTTAAGCAGTCCTGTTGAGATCTAGCATCAACTGTGCTTTGTATCATCATGTTTGCGCTACACATACAAGTATATACAATATTGGTCACAATAGCATATATAAAATGTTATGTATTTTGAGCTGTGGCTTTGGATGTAGAAATATTAATAGAAGATGATTTCTAACAATATGATTTTGGAAACATTATGGGTAGTGATTGATGCTATGATTTAACTTTGACTTGAGTGTTTTGAGAGAAGGAGATGAACTATTAGAAATTAATGGTATTGCTTTACATGGCAAATCAACTGATGAGATTATTAGATTGATGGTAAATCTTAACAGCTTGTGATTTGCATTATTACATTAACATGTACTATCTAGTCTGGAGAAGCTGTCAAGATACTGGCTTTCACATTAATTCCAGTTCATGATGACAGTGTTGATGTAGATTATGAGGAGGTCAGATCTCATACATTATTTCATTAGACTTTCTGTACATCGTAAATAAATTGATCTATTGTTCTTACAGAAATATGACGAGCTCATTTTGGATACAACGGTCAATTGGACGAAGAAATTCCCTGCAAAGAATTAGGACTTAATTTCACTAAAGGAGAAATATTAGAAGTATCTAATCAAGACGATCCAGACTGGTAGCAGGTACTATTATTAGGCACTTTTACTAACTCTCATAACTATTATACCCTTAGGCATGTAAAATTTTTGATGATGGAGGTGAATCTCTTCCTGGTCTAATTCCTGCAAGACATCTTCAACAAAAGTATAATAGTATAAGTTATCATCGTGATGGTCCTACTTTGTTCCTATAGGAGAGAAGTACTAAGAGAATCATATGTTGTGTCAGTAGCTATGGAAGAAAAAAAAAAGAAGAAAAGGTCAGTTAACTACTCACCTAATGACTTTAGTATTCCATCTGGCAAGTTTCATGTGTCATGGTGTCTATTGTTGTGTGCAATTTTCAAAAACTTAAACCACAAACATTTATTACCAAAACATTGTCCTGCCACAACTGAGCAAGCTTTGACACTTGGTAAAGCAATCGCATTGCCTTCTACTTGTACCTTTTCAACATTAATGTTCTTTGCATCTCATTTTTATTGTCCTGGTCTTACAAATTTAGGACTTTTATCAAAGTTTTCTCGAAGAAAGAAAAAGAAGATATATTATAATCAGGGACCAAAGAGTGGAGGTAATTATACATGTAATCGTATATTTACCAATGCTGTTCTACGATAACTTTGTCTTTTCTTGTTCAATTTTAAAATATTAAATTAATCTAAAAAATATATGAAATCAATTTCAAAAGTTAGTTGCATTACCCATAAGCAAAGTTCTTTCATTGGGACAAACATTAAAAATGTGACAGAACCAACAAAGTGATTTACAAGATCAAAGTTAACATAAATATGATGCATTTTTTGCTTCACATTTTGTTTACAGTAAACACTTTTATTAAGTAAAGTTATAACTCATTCATTCTTATCACTTTAGGTGCCCCTTGTGTGAGTCGTCGTACATTAATGAAGAAACTAATGGACTCAAATCCCAGACATTATTCAGCTTGTATTCCTCGTAAGTTTTATACAATGACTAAATAAAACTATTAACTATAATAGATACGACACAACCAATGCGTTCAGGTGAGATGAATGGAAGTGAATTTCATTTTTTATCTCGAGAAGAAATGGAGCATGACATTCAAGCTAACAAATTTTTAGAGTAGTAATGGTCATCTTTATGGACTCTCTGTTAAGGCTGTTAAGAGAGTAATTGAAAATAACAAAGTCCCAGTGTTAGACCTTCATCCTCAGGTGAGTGATAGCTATAGATGGTACACTACTCAATGCTACATATTTAATATGAGTCACTTGTATATTGTTGTACAACAAGTCTGTTTATACATGCATCACTTCTAATACCTATTTTCAAATTAATTGTTTACACAATTTTTATTTCCAGGTCCTCAAAGTGATTGGTTCTTCAGGCCTAATGCCCTATATTATTTTTATTGCATCACCTCGACTTGATAGACTGCAAATGACTAGACATGTAACATCTGAAAAACTCAAGAAGAAACTTCACACATCAGGTTCTGCTGAAGGATTGAATAAAGAAGTTAGTCCATCTAAGTGGTGTTGTTTTAGTTTTTGTTTTTACCTCCTGGTACACTGCACATAGCAAGTGTTCCTAAGATTGGTTTGGATCATATGTTAACTATATTTGTTATGGTAGTTTTCCTTATTTTACTATATTGTTGTATGTGAATTTCGAGAGTGACCAATAATTAAACCACACACAGTAACCACTGACGCGATTTCATCTTTGTAATTGTCCAAACCATTTTATAGTTTCATTATTCTGGCCTCATGTTCATTAACATCATGATCCTCCATACACCATTAAAATAGTGATCTTGTGTTACTTCACCTTCTACAGGAATCTGAACTACTTCAGCTTTATCATGCTAGTCAAGAGATTCAAGCTGAGTATGGTCATTACTTTGATTGGATGATAGTCAATGATGACTTACAAGTTGCTTCAGACATGTTAATAGAAGTAGCAAGGAGAATAGAGGAAGAACCTCAATGGATTCCTGCTAGTTGGGTAGAAGAAGTGTAAATGAGAAATTTGAAATTAATATTACTATCATTTCATATTGTTTCCCCAATTTCTTTTAATTCTGTGGTGTGCTTGTATTGTATTGTGATGCATTATTTTTTTTCTAACATAACAATACAAATCATGTTCAGAACTATATTGTTTATTTCATTTCATTCACTAATTATAAATACATGTCTCCTCTGTTTGTATAATCACTGTTTCTTTTGTTAATAGTTACATATTATTATGGAGATAACATAGTCAATCATTCAAGGTAATAATAAAATTCTACAAGGGGGTGTGGCTAATAAAACTCAAAGCAGAAATTCAATCACGTGAACACTACTGTCATCACATGACTCGTTCAGAATTGTATTGCTTTATATTAGAGTAATGAAATAATACTTAAGGTAGGGAAGCCTGGTAATGAAGGAATTGTTGTATTGAGTATGGATTGTGTTAGACTTATGATATGTTTTGTCTTGTCTTCTTAGATGTTATTTGTACCTGTCTCTTTGTTAGGATGCATGCAGGAATGCTATTAAAAATGGCTCCAGAACCTTAGACTCATATATTAATGCAAGTAAACACCTTGCTGTCTCCTTTGATTAATTTTAATAATTTTATCCTTTTATTTAGACATCTTGTTTAGACATTCTGGGATACATTTGATGTTAAGCACGTATTGCAATACCATTCAGATGTAGGAGGATATTTGATGTTAAAACAGGTCCTATTGAATGTAAGTGAAATTATTGTAATCGTTATGTTGGATCAAACATTATTGAAAGACAAAACATGTTTAATTTATACATTCGTTGTCTTAATAAATGTACCTGTGATACCACTCTTCACATAAGTCACAGTGTATCATATTCATTGTTATATAATTTATAGGTCCATTCATTTCTTTTTATTTATATATCAAAAAACAAGTAAAACAATTCTTTACATTATATATTTTGATATACCTCTCTGTAAGAATGCATACCAAGCATGATCAGTGAAATAATTCTTCACATCATTAATAGCATTGTCA
Source organism: Xestospongia bergquistia (assembly GCA_963965975.1). Lineage (NCBI taxonomy): Eukaryota > Metazoa > Porifera > Demospongiae > Haplosclerida > Petrosiidae > Xestospongia > Xestospongia bergquistia. Next base: position 5,261,866 of record OZ014419.1, on the reverse strand, counting down.
ATGATTTCATCTGGTAGTGATGTTAAAAGATTATTTGTAGTAATTAGTTGTCCATGCTGAAACATGGTTTAGATACTTCTTTGATTGACACTCATGACTAGAGTTTAATATGACACAAGAATTATATATAGTGCAGTAATAAATTCATTGTTCATGTCACCACTGTAGTATCAACTAGTATCCTCAAGTTTTTGTGCATAATTACTTAACCAACAGCTTTTCATTTTTACAGTTAAATCTCACTATCACATCTAAAATATGTATTATGTATACAGTGTTTGTTGAAAATAAACATATAAGTTACTACTTATCTTGAGGGATTAAAGTTTGATAGAAGTGACTGTTTAAGCTCATGTTTTGTTTGTTGGTTGGTTTAGTAGTTTTTGTTGATGGAATTACACACTGTTTTCAAGTTGAGAAGAATGGTTTTATGGATACAGTGCTTTGTTTGCTGGTTCATTTGATAGCTTATTGAATGCCGTGATGCTTCTATTATATTGACTTCAACAAGCTGCTTTTTTATTCCTTTTGTTTCTTGCAGGATATCTTCATCTGTACATTGATCTAATAAGGCATATAGATGAGTCATGTCTCTCTGTATGTCTTTTTTCATGGCATCTGTTGTAGTAAATTCTCTAAGACTTTTACTTCATGGAATATTTTCTAATTCCCAATATCGAGTGACTTCAAAGAGACAATTGATGGTTCTACTGGAATATGATTTAGGTGAGAGTTTGATAACAAGTTGAATGTCTTTAGACACTGTTACATTGAGAAGAGAGTCAGAACATGTACATGTATACTTGTTTATACAAACATTGCATTCCTTACATCATATATGACAATTTTGACAAATTGTCTGTTATTTTTTGATGTGTAGTGGTTTTCAGGTTTTGATGTAGAGGAAATTGTCCATTCATTATATTGAGTTTCTTTTACAGCTTATATTGAAAGCTTTAATCTATGTACATGTCTGTTGTTAATGATACTGACTTGGGTTCATCCCATGAGATCAATTCCCATGAGAGCAATTCCCCTTGAATAATAATTAAATTCACACACTTAACTTTATCAAAGACCTAACTTCTTTGAGCAATTAACTTTAACTTGTCAAAATCTTTCACAAGTGTAAAACTTCTCTATTGCAAGCACAGTTACATGTCCCAATTATATGTCTGAATTTGTCGAAATATATGAGATGGAGTCAGCCAGCTTTACCTTTATCACCTCCCACCCCTGGTTGGCTCTAGCTTGGTAAGTATACTGATTGTAGTTACTTATTAAAGAAGTTATATTAAAGATAAGGTATTATAAAAGCCAGAGAGTATTATAGTTTCAATTAAACATCATAGGTGTAGGAACAATTTTGTCATTGGGGGGCACATGTGTAACATTTTAACATCGTTCAGTTTAACAATGAAGTATTTCAAAAACAAACAAAATAAAATCTTCTGTCATTTACACTGACAAAAATTTTTGAAATGTTTTTACATAAAATGTGCATCTACAGGTGTAAATTATATTCTGAGGATAGGGATTGAAAAGTGGCTAATCTATTGTGAAACCATCTCACAATATACCAAAAATATTGGGGGGTGGCGTGCCCCCTGTGCCCCTCCTGTTCCTACAACAATGAACGTGTATTGCACTTCGAAAAAGTTAGTTTTAAAAGAAATTTAATTCTAAACTTATTCAACAAATTGAATTCTAATTGAATTGTATAATAATTAACTTTCACCACACACGTGTTTACAGCCACTTAAATTGACATATATGGTAAACTAGTACCCATCCCCCACTTTACTATAATAACATAATTAACATTGATTGTAAAAACATTTAATTTAATTATTAGTATGGAAGTTGAAGTTGCTGGGGCACGTTTTAACAATACTGGGGCACGTGCCCCAGTGTGCCCCGGTCTCGCTACGCCATTGACCATGCAGTCTCATTCCCATACTGTACATTCTCAATACAATATTGTTTAGTCTGAATCACATCTTATTCCTATACCATCCGTTCTTAATTTTCATGATATGTTAGCCTCACTACCATAACATCCAGTCTCAGTCCCATAATGTTCATTCCAATCCCATACCATTTCCTTATTCCAAAACAATCCAGTCTTACCCATTCCTATACTACCATTACTTTTCAGTGTATTCATTCTAATCCCCAATAATTCATCTCATGTTACTCTAGGTCAACAATTAAATGGGCAAGAGAGGGAGGAGCTCAGAATTGCACTAACAGCTGCTGAAGAGAGTAGCATGATACAGTTATTATTAGAAATATGTCTACCTAATGTCTACCTAATTTTTGGTAGTTGGGTGATGGAAAATCTATTAATCCATGCATTTAAAAAGTGGGCATTTGTCCAGCTGGATTTGTTGTCATAAATAAGGTGAAAATTCCCACTTCATAAGTAGCTAATGTAAACATAAATGAGAGAATTGATCTTTTGAATTAATCATATAATTATATATAATTATGATTGTTATATTAATGCCAATAAAAATAACATAAAATATATGACATGAGTGGTGAGAGATGATGGAATTATTAGCGTTTCAGCTGATGCCTGTCAACCAGAATAATGAGTAATGAATATAGTAACAAAGGATATGATAACATTGGATCTGTAATAATCCTTGTATCAACAACTGATATGTATGACACATACCAGTTGTTTGACCCAAACTACAATGATAGATGTGACCATGAGCCCATACAGCAGAAAGCTCAAGGTACCTCATGTTTTTTATTGGCTTCTGATATGATTACTCATTGAATGCTATATGAATAGGTAGATATTGATTGTGTGCATGAATTGAGGACTATATTAAGGTTGTCTTACAATTCTTTCTTTATATAGCACCTGTAATTCAACAGATCCATATGCTAAATTGAATAATACTTTTAGTATAATAAAAAATTAGTGTACATGATGTATAATTATAGTTGCAATTATATTATAATCATGGTAATTAACACTAAATTGTCACAATGAAATGCAAACTATCTACTAATCCAAGTGAAGTTTCCCTTCTGTCATCACCTCCACATCCTCTTGCTCTGCCCATTCAAACACAAACAGAACCTATATTATATGGTTGATATTAACTTGTATACAAATCTTATAATGCATTAGTGTTCAAGATTGTACTGATGAAGTTATACCTAGTTCTTAATGGATTAGCATCATTTTGCATTGTTACAAACAAAATAAATAGACAACATACTGACAGATAGAATATGTGTTTTAATGTCAGTTTATTTTTACTATGATTTTATCACGCATTGTACCCAATGAACTGAGCATGCTCAGTTTAACACGCTGCTTTCAGTTTTAGTAAACTGAGCATGCTCAGTTCAACAAACCTCTAAAGTGACGCAATTTTTAGTCCTATGCATTAGGTAGACCGCCTCATTTCTGCAAGATGACTATGCTTAGTGGACCGGTGCTACTGCAGGACCGATATGTTTTAAAGAAGAAGAGCACAACCGTGCTGCTGTTTACAGTCCGTCACTTTTGTATCCAGTCAAGCTAATATGTACCTATCCTTCAATTCTCGTTCACCTCTAATGCAGAAAAACATTACAGTCAACTCGAGAGCAATGACAAAAAGTACGCTTTGTTCCAGCACGTACACAAGCAGAGAAAGTATTCAGGTCAGAGTAAACATACGCCATGTGTATATGTGGAAAGCCTAATTCAGATATTTTATAGCTTTGTTTGGCCCCGACAGTTGCTGTTGTTTCACATACTTATAGCCTCTTCTAGCTACTTTATGACTAGATACCCTTTGATCTGTCGAGGTTGCCTTATTCTATAGTAAGTTTAATTCTACCTCAGTTTAAGTCAATATTTAGTTGGCCTATGCAGTGTAGCATCGATCTGAGGTAGAATTGTACAGAAAGCTGTTATATTGATTATTCAGAGTATACGTAGAGAGGATTTTTCTGTCCTAAACACAACTAAATGGCTAGTGCAAATCTCTCCCAGATAGATAGGTTCTGAGTACTGAGTAACTTTTTATGAATGCTATAGCTGACAATAAGCATGAAGCTTTTAAGTTAGAAGGTCCTGGCAGCTAGCTGACAAGCCGAGTAGCTGTATTTCACATTAAGAACCAGATTTGAAGCCTGAAATATATAAGCACTTCGATAGAATATGAAGCTTACTCATACCAGCAGTTTTGATATAGCAGGCTAGCTTTCTTCTTGGTTGTAGCTTATAACCACAGTCTAGCTAATGAGAAGTCATCTTGTTAACTATAATTATTGGCGGAGCCTTTCTGCTAAGTACATGAACTCTGTGGGTCCAATAGTCTAATTTTAGAACATGTTCACAACCCTATTGTAATGTTTTGGTGTAATACATGTCGACTAAATAACTAGAGTAGTACAAGTCTTGTATGTATTAATAATTGTAGTTTGTGCAAGCTTTTGAGACCAACTTTAAAAGTAACCTTTAAAAATTAACATATTAATAATTTCTATCATACATTTTTATGATAGACACTTTACATAGTTTTAGATGTCTTGTCACTTTGGTCTTATATTGTACCATCATATCATGTAGAAGCTAAATCATTGCAATATCTAATGATCCAAGTCTTGTTGTGTTCAGTGACCATTATACTATCTATTGTTGTGTTATATAAAGCAAGTGTTATAACTCTTGTGGTCAACATAGCATATATGTGGCTTATTCTTTGTCAATCCATTTACATACACACACCTTTTGGTAATCCTATCACAGTATGACATCTACATATCCCAACTTTTGTAAGTCCTATAACATGTATATTCAGCAGGGTTTCATTTAGGGGGGGGGCAGGAGGGGGCATTTGCCCCCCTTTCCCAGAGTCTTGCCCCCCCTTGTACATTAGGTTAGCCATTTTTTTTTCAAGGGGTAATTGGATGTAATGAATACAGAACTGAAACTCAACACAAGGAATATACAGCATAAGATAACCTTAGGCTAAACACAAGGAGAATGTACAGTTTTTAACCTAATTTTCTGGGGTACATGCCTCCAGACTCCTCTAGAGGGCACGCTGTCGCACGCAGTCCCTTCGCCCCCCTAAATTTTCTCTAAGTATTATTTCGCCCCCCCCTTGTCCGTTTTTCTAAATGAAACCCTGTTCAGACACACTTGTAACTTCCTTTCCTTTAATTTATGGTAATAAACCTAGTCCTGTGACATGTACATATACAAACCTTTTGATACACAAATGTTTTGTTACTCGTACCACATTATGTCCTATGATAAAACCTAGTTCTGTGAAATGTACATATGCAAACCTATTCATATACAAATATCTTGTTACTAGTTCTGTGGCATATTCTTTTACAATATGGTATAACCTTACACAAGGAATATACATTATAAGATAACCTTAGGCTAAACACAACGAAAATTTTCTGGAGGGGCATTCCTCCAGACTCCCCTAGAAGGTGTGCTGTCGCACACAATTCCTTCACCTCTCTAAATTTTCTCGGTATTATTTTGCCCCTCCCCCCTTGTCCATTTTTCTTGAAACCTTGACAATACAACCTAACCCTGTGTACATGTATACAAACCTCATACAACCATCTCCTGCAGCTGTTCTATAAGACTTTGTATTGTTACATTATTGTCTTTACCCTACATTCATTAGTTTTTCAGTATTTTTGTAGACTAAAATGATGTTCTATTGTTTTCTTGATATATCTTAAATATTATAGTCTTGTAGTGTATGACCCACAGAGTTCATGTACTCCTCTTCCTCTTTCTATTCTTGTTCCTGCTGTCTTGTGTGGTTGTTGTATATTATTCCTACATATTCCAACATTGTTTCTACTAGATAATGCTTGTTTCAGTATTTTTACTAGAGTCTATAATTTTACTCCAGTTCTCTTACTAGCATCTAAAATTTTACTTTTTACTGACATCTGTAATATTATTCCAGTTCTTTTAGTGACATCTATAATTTTACTCTAATTCTTTTACTGACGTCTCTAGTAGTGTTGTTTTAGTTAACTATAACAAAAACTAAAATGCATTTTAGTAAGCCTAAATCTTTTGAGTTAACTATAACTAAAAACAACTAAATCCATTTTGCACAACTTACTTTAACTATAACTAAAACTAAAATTCTCGGACATTTTAGTGAATATTAAATTTTACACAAATTGATGTGAAGAGTGAAAAATATAAGATTACCAAAAAGCTGGCAATTTTCATTGGAAGCACAAGTGTGCCATATAGCATTGTTGAAAGCCAGGTTTGAAGGTTAGGTTTTATAGCAGATGTCTATGAAATATAAACTCTTCTCTTTATCCATACCAACTAAGTAATTTTAACATACAACAGACACTTGTCAATTTATAATAATTATTGCTCTGTTATAATAAGTATTTTTCATCAACATGTCATGATCTGGATTTAGTATAGTCCTATGATATACTATATATGACTAGACTGGAGATGATGTAGTGAAGTTCTCTAATAACTACTATGTAAGATTGAAAATCAAACTGCCCATTTTTATTCTCTAGATTGTTTTTATTCTCTAGTTGCAACATGTTCTAGTTGAGTGCTGGGAATGATGATAGCTGTATCATAATACTTACACTATGTTATAAGTACGATACTACTGTCCCTTTTGTCACTCTAATAGGTTTACGATCTAATCTACATTAACTTATGACTACTGTAAGTTGACTTATTAAATAGTAGAATTTTCTACTGAATGAACTATTTAATAGGATGGACAGGTTTAATGATCACTGGTAGTGATGATCTGATGTACCAGATGCCAAAAGTCAAGTATTACTATTGTTTTCCATGCGGATAAATAGCTGTAAATCTACCAATTCATCTTGTCCTTTGAGCTAATCTCTTTAGCCAAAGAATTTGTTTAAAGCTTTCGTTATTATCGAGAAAGATGAGAATTACTTTATTACTAGAATTACTTTATTACTGGCATCTAAAAATGTACTACAGTATTTTTACTGGCATGTAGAATTTTACTTCAGTATTTTTAACTGGCATCTAAAAATTTACTTCAGTATGGCATCTAGAATTTTTCGTGTCCTGTTCATTGGCACCAGGGCTTTTGTTAAGTTTTCATTCATGGTTTGTATAAGCGTGGAGGGTTTGAAAGTTAGTGTTTATTGTAACCTAGAATTACAAGTAATAATTGTTATTGGTGCTCTGTTGTAATAGCTATTTTTCATTTTAAACTTGTTCTGTAGTGTAATGATATAATGTTGTAATGGTTGTGTGTTGTATAGTAAGAACAATGTTAGAACAAAACAAATTCTGTTACATTTAGTAGGTCTATCAATAAAGTAATAAGAGACGATCTGATAACAATTGTTAATATACCTATTGTAAGTTGAATTATTAAATAGTACAATGTCTACTAAATGAACCTCAATGTTCTATAATAGGATAGAAAGGTTAATGTCACTGGTAATGATGATCTTATGTACATTAACTGATGACTAATGTAAGTTATCTGTTATAATAATATGGACATTTCTTTACTAAACATGTATTTTAATAATTTTTAAATGGACTTTAGTCTATTATATAGGCGTATCATTAACTCTATGCGTGACTAGACTGGACTGGAGGTGATGCAGTGATGTTCTCTAATAATCACTCTATGATGTAAGATTGATCTTTATATACCTTTTGTTAAACTTTTCATTCTGTAGTGATGTTCAAGTTGAGTGTACTGAGATGGTGGAGATGATGAATGAGACGATGATTGAGATGGTGATGGAGATGATGGAGATGGAGATGGTGGTGATGGTGATTGTGATGATTGAGATGGTGATTTAGATAATGGTTGTTGGTTACACTATATATAGTACAATTATAAACTGTTTTGGTCTGCTTTAATTGGTTTATCTACTACTAACACTGTGTGGACATCAATAATTGTTGATGGGTCTGGAAAAATATTCAACATTGCTGGTTGTGGCTCTTTATCTTGGTTCTTGAGGTTGACAGTCTTTGTGTGTTGTGTATATGGACATCATAATGTGATTATAGGTGGTTGATGAGTCTGGGGTATTAATAGGTGGATTTGGACATTGGAGAACTGTTTGTATGTTATTTTGTCAATACTTTCAAATACTGTATCCTCTTCCTTGTCTTGTGGTACCTCACATCTCATTCATCTTTGTCTTTTGTGTATCTGGAAGGTCTGGAAGGGTTACATTTAATTAACTGGTGTTTGTGAAGTCTAGGCTCTTCTTCTCTTTATCCCTAACAAGTGATCAACTACTTGAGAGTTATAAACTCAATAATCTAAATGATACCTTCTTTTAGGATAAGAGTAAAATAGGTCTGTTTACTGACTGGTCTATTGGAGATGATTGTCCTACTTCTAGTAAGTTAATAGAAACACTTATATTAAATAAAAGTTTTTACTGTTTGTTCTCTTCTATTATAATAGTATTTTATTCTACATAATAGTAATTATTCTCTAGTTGTTTTTTTTTCTAGTTGCAACATGTTCTAGTTGAGTGCTGGGAATGATTACAGCTGTATCATAATATTTTTTGTCACTCTTTATGATCTAATCTACATTAACTGATGACTACAGTAAGTTGACTTATTAAATAGTAGAATTTTCTACTGAATGAAGTATTTAATAGGATGGACAGGTTTAATGATCACTGGTAGTGATGATCTGATGTACCAGATGCCAAAAGTCAAGTATTACTATTGTTTTCCATGTGGATAAAGAGCTGTAAATCTACCAATTTATCTTATCGTTTGAGTTAATGTTTTTAGCCAAAGAATTTGTTTAAAGCTTTTGTTATTATCCAGAAAGAGCGGAATTGTTTTATTACTGGCATCTAAAAATTTACTTCAGTTTTTTTACTGGCATCTAAATATTTACTACAGTATGGCATGTAGAATTTTACTGGGATCTAAAAATTTACTTCAGTATGGGATCTAGAATTTTTTGTGTCCTGTTCATTGGCATCAGGGCTTTTGGTAAGTTCTCATTCATGGTTTGTATCAGCCTGAAAGGGTTTAAAGGTTAGGTTTTATAGCAGATGTCTATAAATATAAACTCTTCTCTTTATCCCTAACAACTAAGTAATTTTAATATACAACTGACTCTTGTCAATTTATAATAATTATTATTGCTCTGTTATAATAAGTATTTTTCATTTTATAGTAGGACTGTTTTCTACTGGAGATGACCATCAACTAAATGAGAGTTATAAACTCAAAAATTTAAATGATACCTTCTTTTAGGATAAGAGTAGAATAGGTCTGTTTACTGACTGGTCTATTGGAGATGATTGTCCTACTTCTAGTAAGTTAATAGAAACACTTATATTAAATAAATGTTTTTACTATTTGTTCTCTTCAATTATAATAGTAATTTATTCTACATCAACATGTGATGATCTGGATCTAGTATAGTCCTATGATATACTATATATGACTAGACTGGAGATGATGTAGTGAAGTTCTCTAATAACTGCTCTATGTAAGATTGAAAATCAAACTGTCCATTTTTATTCTCTAGTTGTTTTCATTCTCTAGTTGCAACATGTTCTAGTTGAGTGCTGGGAATGATGATAACTGTGTCATAATACTTATACTATGTTATAAGTACGATACTACTGACCCTTTTGTCACTCTAATATATTTATGATCTAATCTACATTAACTTATGACTACTGTAAGTTGACTTATTAAGTAGTACAATTTTCTACTAAAGAATTTGTTTTAAGCTTTAGTTATTATCCAGAAAGATCAGAATTACTTTATTACTAGCATCTAAAAATTTACTACACTATTTTTTACTGGCATCTAGAAATTTACTTCAGTATTTTTTACTGGGATCTAAAAATTTAGTTCAGTATGGCATCTAGAATTTTTTGTGTCCTGTTCATTGGCATCAGGGCTTTTGTTAAGTTTTCTTTTATGGTTTGTATCAGCCTGGAGGGTTTGAAAGTTAGGTTTTATAGCAGATGTCTATGAAATATAAACCTTCTCTTTATCCATACCAACTAAGTAATTTTAATATACAACAGACTCTTGTCAATTTATAATAATTATTATTGCTCTGTTATAATAAGTATTTTTCATTTTATAGTAGGACTGTTTTCTACTGGAGATGATCAACTAATTGAGAGTTATAAACTCAATAATGTAAATGATACCTTCTTTTAGGATAAGAGTAAAATAGGTCTGTTTACGGACTGGTCTATTGGAGATGATTGTCCTACTTCTAGTAAGTTAATAGAAACACTTATATTAAATAATGTTTTTACTGTTTGTTCTCTTCTATAATAATAGTAATTTATTCTACATCAACATGTCATGATCTGGATTTAGTATAGTCCTATGATATACTATATATGACTAGACTGGAGATGATGTAGTGAAGTTCTCTAATAACTACTATGTAAGATTGAAAATCAAACTGCCCATTTTTATTCTCTAGATTGTTTTTATTCTCTAGTTGCAACATGTTCTAGTTGAGTGCTGGGAATGATGATAGCTGTATCATAATACTTAGACTATGTTATAAGTACGATACTACTGACCCTTTTGTCACTCTAATAGGTTTACGATCTAATCTACATTAACTTATGACTACTGTAAGTTGACTTATTAAATAGTAGAATTTTCTACTGAATGAACTATTTAATAGGATGGACAGGTTTAATGATCACTGGTAGTGATGATCTGATGTACCAGATGCCAAAAGTCAAGTATTACTATTGTTTTCCATGCGGATAAAGAGCTGTAAATCTACCAATTCATCTTGTCCTTTGAGCTAATCTCTTTAGCCAAAGAATTTGTTTAAAGCTTTCGTTATTATCGAGAAAGATGAGAATTACTTTATTACTAGAATTACTTTATTACTGGCATCTAAAAATGTACTACAGTATTTTTACTGGCATGTAGAATTTTACTTCAATATTTTTTACTGGCATCTAAAACTTTACTTCAGGATGGCATCAGGAATTTTTTTTATGTCCTGTTCATTGGCATCAGGGGTTTTGTTAAGTTTTCTTTCATGGTTTGTATCAGCCTGGAGGGTTTGAAAGTTAGGTTTTATAGCAGATGTCTATGAAATATAAACTCTTCTCTTTATCCCTACCAACTAAGTAATTTTAATATACAACAGACTCTTGTCAATTTATAATAATTATTATTGCTCTGTTATAATAAGTATTTTTCATTTTATAGTAGGACTGTTTTCTACTGGAGATGATCAACTAATTGAGAGTTATAAACTCAATAATCTAAATGATATCTTCTTTTAGGATAAGAGTAAAATAGGTCTGTTTACTGACTGGTCTATTGGAGATGATTGTCCTACTTCTAGTAAGTTAATAGAAACACTTATATTAAATAAAAGTTTTTACTACTTGTTCTCTTCTATTATAATAGTAATTTATTCTACATGAACATGTGATGATCTGGATCTAATATATTTATGATCTAATCTACATTAACTTATGACTACTTTAAGTTGACTTAATAAGTAGTACAATTTTCTACTAAAGAATTTGTTTTAAGCTTTAGTTATTATCCAGAAAGATCAGAATTACTTTATTAGAAGCATCTAAAAATTTACTACACTATTTTTCACTGGCATCTAGAAATTTACTTCAGTATTTTTTACTAGGATCTAAAAATTTAGTTCAGTATGGCATCTAGAATTTTTTGTGTCCTGTTCATTGGCATCAGGGCTTTTGTTAAGTTTTCTTTCATGGTTTGTATCAGCCTGGAGGGTTTGAAAGTTAGGTTTTATAGCAGATGTCTATGAAATAATTATAAACTCTTCTCTTTATCCCTACCAACTAAGTAATTTTAATATACAACAGACTCTTGTCAATTTATAATAATTATTATTGCTCTGTTATAATAAGTATTTTTCATTTTATAGTAGGACTGTTTTATTCTACATCAACATGTGATGATCTGGATCTAGTATAGTCCTATGATATACTATATATGACTAGACTGGAGATGATGTAGTGAAGTTCTCTAATAACTACTCTATGTAAGATTGAAAATCAAACTGCCCATTTTTATTCTCTAGTTGCAACATGTTCTAGTTGAGTGCTGGGAATGATGATAGCTGTATCATAATACTTATACTATGTTATAAGTACGATACTACTGACCCTTTTGTCACTCTAATATATTTATGATCTAATCTACATTAACTTATGACTACTGTAAGTTGACTTATTAAGTAGTACAATTTTCTACTAAAGAATTTGTTTTAAGCTTTAGTTATTATCCAGAAAGATCAGAATTACTTTATTACTAGCATCTAAAAATTTACTACACTATTTTTTACTGGCATCTAGAAATTTACTTCAGTATTTTTTACTGGGATCTAAAAATTTACTCCAGTATGGCATCTAGAATTTTTTGTGTCCTGTTCATTGGCATCAGGGCTTTTGTTAAGTTTTCTTTCATGGTTTGTATCAGCCTGGAGGGTTTGAAAGTTAGGTTTTATAGCAGATGTCTATGAAATATAAACTCTTCTCTTTATCCCTACCAACTAAGTAATTTTAATATACAACAGACTCTTGTCAATTTATAATAATTATTATTGCTCTGTTATAATAAGTATTTTTCATTTTATAGTAGGACTGTTTTCTACTGGAGATGATCAACTAATTGAGAGTTATAAACTCAATAATCTAAATGATACCTTCTTTTAGGATAAGAGTAAAATAGGTCTGTTTACTGACTGGTCTATTGGAGATGATTGTTCTACTTCTAGTAAGTTAATAGAAACACTTATGTTAAATAATGTTTTTACTGTTTGTTCTCTTCTATTATAATAGTAATTTATTCTACATCAACATGTGATGATCTGGATTTAGTATAGTCCTATGATATACTATATATGACTAGACTGGAGATGATGTAGTGAAGTTCTCTAATAACTACTCTATGTAAGATTGAAAATCAAACTGCCCATTTTTATTCTCTAGTTTGTTTTTATTCTCTAGTTGCAACATGTTCTAGTTGACTGCTGGGAATGATGATAGCTGTATCATAATACTTATACTATGTTATAAGTACGATACTACTGACCCTTTTGTCACTCTAATAGGTTTACGATCTAATCTACATTAACTTATGACTACTGTAAGTTGACTTATTAAATAGTAGAATTTTCTACTGAATGAACTATTTAATAGGATGGACAGGTTTAATGATCACTGGTAGTGATGATCTGATGTACCAGATGCCAAAAGTCAAGTATTACTATTGTTTTCCATGCGGATAAAGAGCTGTAAATCTACCAATTCATCTTGTCCTTTGAGCTAATCTCTTTAGCCAAAGAATTTGTTTAAAGCTTTCGTTATTATCGAGAAAGATGAGAATTACTTTATTACTAGAATTACTTTATTACTGGCATCTAAAAATGTACTACAGTATTTTTATTGGCATGTAGAATTTTACTTCAATATTTTTTACTGGCATCTAAAACTTCAGTATGGCATCAGGATTTTTTTTTATGTCCTGTTCATTGGCATCAGGGGTTTTGTTAAGTTTTCATTCATGGTTTGTATCAGCCTGGAGGGTTTGAAGGTTAGGTTTCATAGCAGATGTCTATGAAATATAAACTCTTCTCTTTATCCCTATCAACTAAGTAATTTTAATAGACAACAGACTCTTGTCAATTTATAATAATTATTATTGCTCTGTTATAATAAGTATTTTTCATTTTATAGTAGGACTGTTTTCTACTGGAGATGACCATCAACTAATTGAGAGTTATAAACTCAACACAATTTAAATGATACCTTCTTTTAGGATAGAGTAGAATAGGTCTGTTTACTTATTGGTCTATTGGAGATGATTGTCCTACTTCTAGTAAGTTAATAAAAACACTTATATTAAATAATGTTTTTACTGTTTGTTCTCTTCTATTATAGTAGTAATTTATTCTACATCAACATGTGATGATCTGGATCTAGTATAGTCCTATGATATACTATATATGACTAGACTGGAGATGATGTAGTGAAGTTCTCTAATAACTGCTCTATGTAAGATTGAAAATCAAACTGCCCATTTTTATTCTTTAGTTGTTTTCATTCTCTAGTTGCAACATGTTCTAGTTGAGTGCTGGGAATGATGATAGCTGTATCATAATACTTATACTATTTCGTCACTCTAATAGGTTTACGATCTAATCTACATTAACTTATGACTACTGTAAGTTGACTTATTAAATAGTAGAATTTTCTACTGAATGAACTATTTAATAGGATGGACAGGTTTAATGATCACTAGTAGTGATGATCTGATGTACCAGATGCCAAAAGTCAAGTATTACTATTGTTTTCCATGCGGATAAAGAGCTGTAAATCTACCAATTCATCTTGTCCTTTGAGCTAATCTCTTTAGCCAAAGAATTTGTTTAAAGCTTTTGTTATTATCTAGAAAGATGAGAATTACTTTATTACTAGAATTACTTTATTACTGGCATCTAAAAATGTACTACAGTATTTTTACTGGCAGGTAGAATTTTACTTTAGTATTTTTTACTGGCATCTAAAACTTTACTTCAGTGTGGCATCTAGAATTTTTCGTGTCCTGTTCATTGGCACCAGGGCTTTTGTTAAGTTTTCATTCATGGTTTGTATCAGCGTGGAGGGTTTGAAAGTTAGTGTTTATTGTAACCTAGAATTACAAGTAATAATTGTTATTGGTGCTCTGTTGTAATAGCTATTTTTCATTTTATACTTGTTCTGTAGTGTAATGATATAATGTTGTAATGGTTGTGTGTTGTATAGTAAGAACAATGTTAGAACAAAACAAATTCTGTTACATTTAGTAGGTCTATCAATAAAGTAATAAGAGACGATCTGATAACAATTGTTAATATACCTATTGTAAGTTGAATTATTAAATAGTACAATGTCTACTAAATGAACCTCAATGTTCTATAATAGGATAGAAAGGTTAATGTCACTGGTAATGATGATCTTATGTACATTAACTGATGACTAATGTAAGTTATCTGTTATAATGATATGGACATTTCTTTACTAAACATGTATTTTAATAATTTTTAAATGGACTTTAGTCTATTATATAGGCGTATCATTAACTCTATGCGTGACTAGACTGGACTGGAGGTGATGCAGTGATGTTCTCTAATAATCACTCTATGATGTAAGATTGATCTTTATATACCTTTTGTTAAACTTTTCATTCTGTAGTGATGTTCAAGTTGAGTGTACTGAGATGGTGGAGATGATGAATGAGACGATGATTGAGATGGTGATGGAGATGATGGAGATGGAGATGGTGGTGATGGTGATTGTGATGATTGAGATGGTGATGGAGATAATGGTTACACTATATATAGTACAATTATAAACTGTTTTGGTCTCCTTTAATTGGTATATCTACTACTAACACTGTGTGGACATCAATAATTGTTGATGGGTCTGGAAAAATATTCAACATTGCTGGTTGTGGCTCTTTATCTTGGTTCTTGAGGTTGACAGTCTTTGTGTGTTGAGTATGGTCAGGGATCAGTTTGTGTGTTGTGTATATGGACATCATAATGTGATTATAGGTGGTTGATGAGTCTGGGGTATTAATAGGTGGATTTGGACATTGGAGAACTGTTTGTATGTTATTTTGTCAATACTTTCAAATACTGTATCCTCTTCCTTGTCTTGTGGTACCTCACATCTCATTCATCTTTGTCTTTTGTGTATCTATATACAAACTCTCCCTGTATAACCTTCTAGGTGTTATTGATGTATAACGGTGACCCTTTCTCTTGATACTAAACCTGATGTCAGACCTTCCATATTTATTTTAATCCCTTTGTGTGTGTCTGTTAGTGTATAATGGTGACCCTTTCTCTTGATATTAAACCTGACGTCAGACCCTTCCATATTTATTTTAATCCCTTTGTGTGTGTCTGTTAGTGTGTCATAATGTTCTATAACTTATGTCTGCCATATTAACTCCCTTTGTGTTGTGTAATCCTGAATAATTTAACCCCTTCTGTTTTTAATTGTTGACCATTGAGTGTGTTGTGTATCAACCCCTTGTGTGTGTCGTATAATCTTGAATTATTTAACCCTCCATTTCATAATTTATCCCTTTATGTGTGCTTTATAATCCTGAATAATTTAACCCCTTCTGTTTCATAATTGTTAACCATTGAGTGTGTTGCATATTTATCCCTTATGTGTGCTGTATAAGCCTGAATTATTTAACTCCCTTTATAATTTTTTGTAAATTAATGCTGACATGTCGTTGTCATTGTATTACTGGTATCTGGCTTGGTTTTGAAGGTTAGGTTTGTGGTGGTCTGGAAGGGTTACATTTAATTAACTGGTGTTTGTGAAGTCTAGGCTCTTCTTCTCTTTATCCCTAATAAGTGACATGGACTGTTGTACACTAGAATTATTAAGTAATTTAATATACAACAGACTCTTGTCAATTTATAATAATTATTATTGCTCTGTTATAATAAATATTTTTCATTTTATAGTAGGACTGTTTTCTACTGGAGATTATCAACTAATTGAGAGTTATAAACTCAATAATCTAAATGATATCTTCTTTTAGGATAAGAGTAGAATAGGTCTGTTTACTGACTGGTCTATTGGAGATGATTGTCCTACTTCTAGTAAGTTAATAGAAACACTTATATTAAATAAAAGTTTTTACTGTTTGTTCTCTTCTATTATAATAGTATTTTATTCTACATAATAGTAATTATTTTCTAGTTGTTTTTTTTTCTAGTTGCAACATGTTCTAGTTGAGTGCTGGGAATGATTACAGCTGTATCATAATATTTTTTGTCACTCTTTATGATCTAATCTACATTAACTGATGACTACAGTAAGTTGACTTATTAAATAGTAGAATTTTCTACTGAATGAAGTATTTAATAGGATGGACAGGTTTAATGATCACTGGTAGTGATGATCTGATGTACTAGATGCCAAAAGTCAAGTATTACTATTGTTTTCCATGTGGATAAAGAGCTGTAAATCTACCAATTTATCTTATCGTTTGAGTTAATGTTTTTAGCCAAAGAATTTGTTTAAAGCTTTTGTTATTATCCAGAAAGAGCGGAATTGTTTTATTACTGGCATCTAAAAATTTACTTCAGTTTTTTTACTGGCATCTAAATATTTACTACAGTATGGCATGTAGAATTTTACTGGGATCTAAAAATTTACTTCAGTATGGGATCTAGAATTTTTTGTGTCCTGTTCATTGGCATCAGGGCTTTTGGTAAGTTCTCATTCATGGTTTGTATCAGCCTGAAAGGGTTTGAAGGTTAGGTTTTATAGCAGATGTCTATAAATATAAACTCTTCTCTTTATCCCTAACAACAAATAATTTTAATATACAACTGACTCTTGTCAATTTATAATAATTATTATTGCTCTGTTATAATAAGTATTTTTCATTTTATAGTAGGACTGTTTTCTACTGGAGATGACCATCAACTAAATGAGAGTTATAAACTCAAAAATTTAAATGATACCTTCTTTTAGGATAAGAGTAGAATAGGTCTGTTTACTGACTGGTCTATTGGAGATGATTGTCCTACTTCTAGTAAGTTAATAGAAACACTTATATTAAATAAATGTTTTTACTATTTGTTCTCTTCAATTATAATAGTAATTTATTCTACATCAACATGTGATGATCTGGATCTAGTATAGTCCTATGATATACTATATATGACTAGACTGGAGATGATGTAGTGAAGTTCTCTAATAACTACTCTATGTAAGATTGAAAATCAAACTGTCCATTTTTATTCTCTAGTTGTTTTCATTCTCTAGTTGCAACATGTTCTAGTTGAGTGCTGGGAATGATGATAGCTGTATCATAATACTTATACTATGTTATAAGTACGATACTACTGACCCTTTTGTCACTCTAATATATTTATGATCTAATCTACATTAACTTATGACTACTGTAAGTTGACTTATTAAGTAGTACAATTTTCTACTAAAGAATTTGTTTTAAGCTTTAGTTATTATCCAGAAAGATCAGAATTACTTTATTACTAGCATCTAAAAATTTACTACACTATTTTTTACTGGCATCTAGAAATTTACTTCAGTATTTTTTACTGGGATCTAAAAATTTACTTCAGTATGGCATCTAGAATTTTTTGTGTCCTGTTCATTGGCATCAGGGCTTTTGTTAAGTTTTCTTTCATGGTTTGTATCAGCCTGGAGGGTTTGAAAGTTAGGTTTTATAGCAGATGTCTATGAAATATAAACTCTTCTCTTTATCCCTAACAGCTAAGTAATTTTAATATACAACAGACTCTTGTCAATTTATAATAATTATTATTGCTCTGTTATAATAAGTATTTTTCATTTTATAGTAGGACTGTTTTATTCTACATCAACATGTGATGATCTGGATCTAGTATAGTCCTATGATATACTATATATGACTAGACTGGAGATGATGTAGTGGGGTTCTCTAATAACTGCTCTATGTAAGATTGAAAATCAAACTGCCCATTTTTATTCTTTAGTTGTTTTCATTCTCTAGTTGCAACATGTTCTAGTTGAGTGCTGGGAATGATGATAGCTGTATCATAATACTTATACTATGCTATAAGTACGATCACTTTTGTCACTCTAATAGGTTTACGATCTAATCTACATTAACTTATGACTACTGTAAGTTGACTTATTAAATAGTAGAATTTTCTACTGAATGAACTATTTAATAGGATGGACAGGTTTAATGATCACTGGTAGTGATGATCTGATGTACCAGATGCCAAAAGTCAAGTATTACTATTGTTTTCCATGCGGATAAAGAGCTGTAAATCTACCAATTCATCTTGTCCTTTGAGCTAATCTCTTTAGCCAAAGAATTTGTTTAAAGCTTTTGTTATTATCGAGAAAGATGAGAATTACTTTATTACTAGAATTACTTTATTACTGGCATCTAAAAATGTACTACAGTATTTTTACTGGCATGTAGAATTTTACTTCAGTATTTTTTACTGGCATCTAAAAATTTACTTCAGTGTGGCATCTAGAATTTTTCGTGTCCTGTTCATTGGCACCAGGGCTTTTGTTAAGTTTTCATTCATGGTTTGAATCAGCGTGGAGGGTTTGAAAGTTAGTGTTTATTGTACACTAGAATTACAAGTAATAATTGTTATTGGTGCTCTGTTGTAATAGCTATTTTTCATTTTATACTTGTTCTGTAGTGTAATGATATAATGTTGTAATGGTTGTGTGTTGTATAGTAAGAACAATGTTAGAACAAAACAAATTCTGTTACATTTAGTAGGTCTATCAATAAAGTAATAAGAGACGATCTGATAACAATTGTTAATATACCTACTGTAAGTTGAATTATTAAATAGTACAATGTCTACTAAATGAACCTCAATGTTCTATAATAGGATAGAAAGGTTAATGTCACTGGTAATGATGATCTTATGTACATTAACTGATGACTAATGTAAGTTATCTGTTATAATAATATGGACATTTCTTTACTAAACATGTATTTTAATAATTTTTAAATGGACTTTAGTCTATTATATAGGCGTATCATTAACTCTATGCGTGACTAGACTGGACTGGAGGTGATGCAGTGATGTTCTCTAATAATCACTCTATGATGTAAGATTGATCTTTATATACCTTTTGTTAAACTTTTCATTCTGTAGTGATGTTCAAGTTGAGTGTACTGAGATGGTGGAGATGATGAATGAGACGATGATTGAGATGGTGATGGAGATGATGGAGATGGAGATGGTGGTGATGGTGATTGTGATGATTGAGATGGTGATTTAGATAATGGTTGTTGGTTACACTATATATAGTACAATTATAAACTGTTTTGGTCTGCTTTAATTGGTTTATCTACTACTAACACTGTGTGGACATCAATAATTGTTGATGGGTCTGGAAAAATATTCAACATTGCTGGTTGTGGCTCTTTATCTTGGTTCTTGAGGTTGACAGTCTTTGTGTGTTGAGTATGGTCAGGGATCAGTTTGTGTGTTGTGTATATGGACATCATAATGTGATTATAGGTGGTTGATGAGTCTGGGGTATTAATAGGTGGATTTGGACATTGGAGAACTGTTTGTATGTTATTTTGTCAATACTTTCAAATACTGTATCCTCTTCCTTGTCTTGTGGTACCTCACATCTCATTCATCTTTGTCTTTTGTGTATCTATATACAAACTCTCCCTGTATAACCTTCTAGGTGTTATTGATGTATAACGGTGACCCTTTCTCTTGATACTAAACCTGATGTCAGACCTTCCATATTTATTTTAATCCCTTTGTGTGTGTCTGTTAGTGTATAATGGTGACCCTTTCTCTTGATATTAAACCTGACGTCAGACCCTTCCATATTTATTTTAATCCCTTTGTGTGTGTCTGTTAGTGTGTCATAATGTTCTATAACTTATGTCTGCCATATTAACTCCCTTTGTGTTGTGTAATCCTGAATAATTTAACCCCTTCTGTTTTTAATTGTTGACCATTGAGTGTGTTGTGTATCAACCCCTTGTGTGTGTCGTATAATCTTGAATTATTTAACCCTCCATTTCATAATTTATCCCTTTATGTGTGCTTTATAATCCTGAATAATTTAACCCCTTCTGTTTCATAATTGTTAACCATTGAGTGTGTTGCATATTTATCCCTTATGTGTGCTGTATAAGCCTGAATTATTTAACTCCCTTTATAATTTTTTGTAAATTAATGCTGACATGTCGTTGTCATTGTATTACTGGTATCTGGCTTGGTTTTGAAGGTTAGGTTTGTGGTGGTCTGGAAGGGTTACATTTAATTAACTGGTGTTTGTGAAGTCTAGGCTCTTCTTCTCTTTATCCCTAATAAGTGACATGGACTGTTGTACACTAGAATTATTAAGTAATTTAATATACAACAGACTCTTGTCAATTTATAATAATTATTATTGCTCTGTTATAATAAATATTTTTCATTTTATAGTAGGACTGTTTTCTACTGGAGATTATCAACTAATTGAGAGTTATAAACTCAATAATCTAAATGATATCTTCTTTTAGGATAAGAGTAAAATAGGTCTGTTTACTGACTGGTCTATTGGAGATGATTGTCCTACTTCTAGTAAGTTAATAGAAACACTTTTATTAAATAAAAGTTTTTACTGTTTGTTCTCTTCTATTATAATAGTATTTTATTCTACATAATAGTAATTATTCTCTAGTTGTTTTTTTTTCTAGTTGTAACATGTTCTAGTTGAGTGCTGGGAATGATTACAGCTGTATCATAATATTTTTTGTCACTCTTTATGATCTAATCTACATTAACTGATGACTACAGTAAGTTGACTTATTAAATAGTAGAATTTTCTACTGAATGAAGTATTTAATAGGATGGACAGGTTTAATGATCACTGGTAGTGATGATCTGATGTACCAGATGCCAAAAGTCAAGTATTACTATTGTTTTCCATGTGGATAAAGAGCTGTAAATCTACCAATTTATCTTATCGTTTGAGTTAATGTTTTTAGCCAAAGAATTTGTTTAAAGCTTTTGTTATTATCCAGAAAGAGCGGAATTGTTTTATTACTGGCATCTAAAAATTTACTTCAGTTTTTTTACTGGCATCTAAATATTTACTACAGTATGGCATGTAGAATTTTACTGGGATCTAAAAATTTACTTCAGTATGGGATCTAGAATTTTTTGTGTCCTGTTCATTGGCATCAGGGCTTTTGGTAAGTTCTCATTCATGGTTTGTATCAGCCTGAAAGGGTTTGAAGGTTAGGTTTTATAGCAGATGTCTATAAATATAAACTCTTCTCTTTATCCCTAACAACAAATAATTTTAATATACAACTGACTCTTGTCAATTTATAATAATTATTATAGCAATAATAATTATTTTTCATTTTATAGTAGGACTGTTTTCTACTGGAGATGACCATCAACTAAATGAGAGTTATAAACTCAAAAATTTAAATGATACCTTCTTTTAGGATAAGAGTAGAATAGGTCTGTTTACTGACTGGTCTATTGGAGATGATTGTCCTACTTCTAGTAAGTTAATAGAAACACTTATATTAAATAAATGTTTTTACTATTTGTTCTCTTCAATTATAATAGTAATTTATTCTACATCAACATGTGATGATCTGGATCTAGTATAGTCCTATGATATACTATATATGACTAGACTGGAGATGATGTAGTGAAGTTCTCTAATAACTACTCTATGTAAGATTGAAAATCAAACTGTCCATTTTTATTCTCTAGTTGTTTTCATTCTCTAGTTGCAACATGTTCTAGTTGAGTGCTGGGAATGATGATAGCTGTATCATAATACTTATACTATGTTATAAGTACGATACTACTGACCCTTTTGTCACTCTAATATATTTATGATCTAATCTACATTAACTTATGACTACTGTAAGTTGACTTATTAAGTAGTACAATTTTCTACTAAAGAATTTGTTTTAAGCTTTAGTTATTATCCAGAAAGATCAGAATTACTTTATTACTAGCATCTAAAAATTTACTACACTATTTTTTACTGGCATCTAGAAATTTACTTCAGTATTTTTTACTGGGATCTAAAAATTTACTTCAGTATGGCATCTATACTCTGTCCGAGTTGAGAAAAGCCACCCAGACGTGTGAATAACTTTGCCGTTTTACGTGCTATCCACATGGGACTTGCACCAATCGATTCAGCTTGCAAACGCGCATTTTATATATAAAATTTGGCTCTCTAGCGCTACGAGAAAGTACCAAACTATAAAACTCCATACATTTTGAATGGCATACCTTTCGCATACTTGAAATTGCACACCTTCGAGCAGATAACAAAAATCGATTTTCACCTCGAAAAGTCAGCCGACTATCACGTGGCAAGTCAAAATTACAATTCTAATTATACGAATAAATGCCTTTGTATCAATTATTACTATTAAAATAATAACCAGGTATCGTCTTTTGCGATTTTGGGCAGCTATAAAGCCACCGTGGTTTTGAAAAAACCTTTTGACAAAAAAGGAAAACTGAAAATGTCTAAAATTATTCGTCATCAGAACTGTCAGATTGATACTGGAACATGAAAGTCCTGTGGCATCACAGGTTCGTTTCAGAGATCCTTCAGTCTGTTTGCGCCTGCTAAGTTCCTCGAAATATTCATAGACATTCACAGCAACCTCCTTTGTTTGTGATCGCAATCTTTTTCCACTTGGCATGTTTACAAGCACGTGAAAAAACGTGGAGTGTTCGCATGACATCCACGTGAACAAATAATGAATACACTTAACACGTACTTCAGCGCTAACAGGCGAGGAAATACCTCACCTTACATTCCATGCATAAAACACCTTTTTTTTAATAAGGGGCTTTTCTCAACTCGGACAGAGTATAGAATTTTTTGTGTCCTGTTCATTGGCATCAGGGCTTTTGTTAAGTTTTCTTTCATGGTTTGTATCAGCCTGGAGGGTTTGAAAGTTAGGTTTTATAGCAGATGTCTATGAAATATAAACTCTTCTCTTTATCCCTAACAGCTAAGTAATTTTAATATACAACAGACTCTTGTCAATTTATAATAATTATTATTGCTCTGTTATAATAAGTATTTTTCATTTTATAGTAGGACTGTTTTATTCTACATCAACATGTGATGATCTGGATCTAGTATAGTCCTATGATATACTATATATGACTAGACTGGAGATGATGTAGTGGAGTTCTCTAATAACTGCTCTATGTAAGATTGAAAATCAAACTGCCCATTTTTATTCTTTAGTTGTTTTCATTCTCTAGTTGCAACATGTTCTAGTTGAGTGCTGGGAATGATGATAGCTGTATCATAATACTTATACTATGCTATAAGTACGATCACTTTTGTCACTCTAATAGGTTTACGATCTAATCTACATTAACTTATGACTACTGTAAGTTGACTTATTAAATAGTAGAATTTTCTACTGAATGAACTATTTAATAGGATGGACAGGTTTAATGATCACTGGTAGTGATGATCTGATGTACCAGATGCCAAAAGTCAAGTATTACTATTGTTTTCCATGCGGATAAAGAGCTGTAAATCTACCAATTCATCTTGTCCTTTGAGCTAATCTCTTTAGCCAAAGAATTTGTTTAAAGCTTTTGTTATTATCGAGAAAGATGAGAATTACTTTATTACTAGAATTACTTTATTACTGGCATCTAAAAATGTACTACAGTATTTTTACTGGCATGTAGAATTTTACTTCAGTATTTTTTACTGGCATCTAAAAATTTACTTCAGTGTGGCATCTAGAATTTTTCGTGTCCTGTTCATTGGCACCAGGGCTTTTGTTAAGTTTTCATTCATGGTTTGAATCAGCGTGGAGGGTTTGAAAGTTAGTGTTTATTGTACACTAGAATTACAAGTAATAATTGTTATTGGTGCTCTGTTGTAATAGCTATTTTTCATTTTATACTTGTTCTGTAGTGTAATGATATAATGTTGTAATGGTTGTGTGTTGTATAGTAAGAACAATGTTAGAACAAAACAAATTCTGTTACATTTAGTAGGTCTATCAATAAAGTAATAAGAGACGATCTGATAACAATTGTTAATATACCTACTGTAAGTTGAATTATTAAATAGTACAATGTCTACTAAATGAACCTCAATGTTCTATAATAGGATAGAAAGGTTAATGTCACTGGTAATGATGATCTTATGTACATTAACTGATGACTAATGTAAGTTATCTGTTATAATAATATGGACATTTCTTTACTAAACATGTATTTTAATAATTTTTAAATGGACTTTAGTCTATTATATAGGCGTATCATTAACTCTATGCGTGACTAGACTGGACTGGAGGTGATGCAGTGATGTTCTCTAATAATCACTCTATGATGTAAGATTGATCTTTATATACCTTTTGTTAAACTTTTCATTCTGTAGTGATGTTCAAGTTGAGTGTACTGAGATGGTGGAGATGATGAATGAGACGATGATTGAGATGGTGATGGAGATGATGGAGATGGAGATGGTGGTGATGGTGATTGTGATGATTGAGATGGTGATTTAGATAATGGTTGTTGGTTACACTATATATAGTACAATTATAAACTGTTTTGGTCTGCTTTAATTGGTTTATCTACTACTAACACTGTGTGGACATCAATAATTGTTGATGGGTCTGGAAAAATATTCAACATTGCTGGTTGTGGCTCTTTATCTTGGTTCTTGAGGTTGACAGTCTTTGTGTGTTGTGTATATGGACATCATAATGTGATTATAGGTGGTTGATGAGTCTGGGGTATTAATAGGTGGATTTGGACATTGGAGAACTGTTTGTATGTTATTTTGTCAATACTTTCAAATACTGTATCCTCTTCCTTGTCTTGTGGTACCTCACATCTCATTCATCTTTGTCTTTTGTGTATCTATATACAAACTCTCCCTGTATAACCTTCTAGGTGTTATTGATGTATAACGGTGACCCTTTCTCTTGATACTAAACCTGATGTCAGACCTTCCATATTTATTTTAATCCCTTTGTGTGTGTCTGTTAGTGTATAATGGTGACCCTTTCTCTTGATATTAAACCTGACGTCAGACCCTTCCATATTTATTTTAATCCCTTTGTGTGTGTCTGTTAGTGTGTCATAATGTTCTATAACTTATGTCTGCCATATTAACTCCCTTTGTGTTGTGTAATCCTGAATAATTTAACCCCTTCTGTTTTTAATTGTTGACCATTGAGTGTGTTGTGTATCAACCCCTTGTGTGTGTCGTATAATCTTGAATTATTTAACCCTCCATTTCATAATTTATCCCTTTATGTGTGCTTTATAATCCTGAATAATTTAACCCCTTCTGTTTCATAATTGTTAACCATTGAGTGTGTTGCATATTTATCCCTTATGTGTGCTGTATAAGCCTGAATTATTTAACTCCCTTTATAATTTTTTGTAAATTAATGCTGACATGTCGTTGTCATTGTATTACTGGTATCTGGCTTGGTTTTGAAGGTTAGGTTTGTGGTGGTCTGGAAGGGTTACATTTAATTAACTGGTGTTTGTGAAGTCTAGGCTCTTCTTCTCTTTATCCCTAATAAGTGACATGGACTGTTGTACACTAGAATTATTAAGTAATTTAATATACAACAGACTCTTGTCAATTTATAATAATTATTATTGCTCTGTTATAATAAATATTTTTCATTTTATAGTAGGACTGTTTTCTACTGAAGATGATCAACTAATTGAGAGTTATAAACTCAATAAAGTAAATGATACCTTCTTTTAGGATAAGAGTAAAAATAGGTCTGTTTACTGACTGGTCTATTGGAGATGATTGTCCTACTTCTAGTAAGTTAATAGAAACACTTATATTAAATAAAAGTTTTTACTGTTTGTTCTCTTCTATTATAATAGTAATTTATTCTACATAATAGTAATTCTACATAATACTAATTTATTCTCTAGTTGTTTTCATTCTCTAGTTGCAACATGTTCTAGTTGAGTGCTGGGAATGATGACAGTTGTATCAAAATTGTTATACTATGTTATAAGTACGACACTACTGACCCTTTTGTCTCTAATATATTTATGATCTAATCTACATTAACTGATGATTACTGTAATTTGACTTATTAAATAGTACAACTTTTTACTAAAGAATTTGTTTTAAGCTTTCGTTATTACCCAGAAAGATCAGAATTACTTTATTACTAACATCTAAAAATTTACTTCAGTTTTTTTACTGGCATCGAAATATTTACTACAGTATTGTTTACTGGCATCTAGAAATTTACTTCAGTACGACAACTTTTGTCACTCTAATAGATTTATGATCTTTCTAAAGCAACTTCGCTAGCACAGTTTGCCTCCGAGTGAGTCACATCTTCATAAATATGCAGTAATGTATTATTTTCCACCTATATCTGTGATATAGAACTACATATTCGGTATGAACCATGTACTGCAGTTTGTTACAATGAGATAAGCTGTTAGTGTTGTTGATCTTATTAAATATAATTGTAGGAATGGAGCTCCATTCATATATAATGATTAATTTTTCTTTACATTGTAGTTACATAATATTACTCTCCCCCTAAAGTTTTGTATTATGTTATTAGGGTGAGATACGACTAACTATTGGTAATGGAATGGCAATATTGGGCCCCACGTTATCATTGGATACTTTAATAGAATTTCTTCTTATCAGTATTGGAACAATATCTGGTAATCGCACTTCTTTCCATAAGATGTATTGTTTATTACATTATCAGGTGTTCGTCAACTACTTTGTGTGCTTGTCACTTCTTGCTAACTACCTCGTGTTTGTGACCTTTTTTCCAGCAACCCTAGCTCTCATACTGGAGGTTAACTTAACTTACTTCATCTATTAGGCATGTCCTTATAATAAAGATTTACATATTAGCTTTACTATGCCATCATTGGAAGTAGGAACTGTAGGACGAGGTATAAGTAAGCTTATGACAAAAACACCTCACTCAAATAAGACACTTTTGTGTGATAGATCTTAGGTGTTCATGGCCCATCCCTCAAAGGATAA
This sequence comes from Xestospongia bergquistia, assembly GCA_963965975.1. Lineage (NCBI taxonomy): Eukaryota > Metazoa > Porifera > Demospongiae > Haplosclerida > Petrosiidae > Xestospongia > Xestospongia bergquistia. The sequence goes on along the minus strand of OZ014419.1, from coordinate 5,234,263 downwards.
CCAGGTGACAGTGCAGGACGAATTACGTTGTATCATTTGTGGGACAGTGTTGTCTGGTGAACTCTCTCTTGTTTCTGCTCTTGCTGCATGTCACTTAGTTAAAAGTCATTTAACTTTAAACAGGTAAAGCATGTTTATAGCTATTATGTCATTGTATCTCAATCTCTTGTTCATAGATCACGTCTTGCTCTTTCGACAATAGAAGATAATGAAAAATAATTGTTAATATGATAAATGATGTCTGCATTGTACTATTTTATTTATAACTATAAATTTTCTCTCATGATCTGTTTTTAATAATACATATCAAACCAATTACTTCTAGATGTCAGGTGTAACATTTAAAAACTATGTCTTCTTTTGTAATAGGAGGCAACTATACTAATAATTATTAAACATCCAGTCATTAATACTATCAAAAGTATGCAAACAAACCAAAAACAGCACTCAATGCTATCACTATAAAATCAACAGATAACAAAATGATAACAGTTATTAAAGAAATCCAACCTTGTGTTTCGTTTTGAATGGAGAAAATAGATGGAGATATAGGTATAACAAGTCCACAATACTCAACTAAAGATCTTCAGTCAAGTTGCTTAATTGTCTATACAATAATACTAATATGTGAGTTTAGTTAGTATCACAGTGATATATAGGGATAATGACATAATAATAGAAACTTTATAGACTTACTAGTTCACTACAAAAATAATTATAAAAAAGACAAATCTAGTGCATACTTTTGTATTTCATCTAAGGAACAAAGATTATAACAATCAGGATGTGAAGTAATTAATGAAAATTATCATTCCATGTTTCATTGTGATAGAGAAATTTCACATAATAGTGACTATAATAATACTCCATGAAATGATAAAAGCATGCTAACTGTTTACATACCCATTGTTATAGTACAATTCAATGACAAATACTGCAGTGTAGGATGGTTGAATACCACTTAAAAAAGCTGATACTGTTGTATCATGCTGAAAACAATGTCAGATTAGTTACAGCAGAATACAAGGCCAATTTTAGATCTCTCACACTGTCATTGTTAAAAGCTTTTATTTCCATATCAGACAATACTTTATCAGTCCATAAACCTATGACATCAGTCACATCATATAAATTACACTCCAATCAAAATAGTTATTACCTCCCATTGTTTGTTTTTTGGTGAAGGTGTCAGAGAATAAACTTAATGAAAAGTCAGTATAGGCTTAAGAGTCATTAACAAATCTACTGAGAACCAAGGTGGCATTGTCAGATTATAAATATACTAAAAAACAAAGTATCTATATAATTACAATTGTAATGAGTTTAACATTCACCTCTATAAATAAGGCATCTCTAATACTCCAGGCATTCAAAGTGTCAATCTTTTTCCCAGTGTACTGTCCAAGCTCTTCATACAAATGCTAAATAAATCTAATCACTTTAATTGTCAATAAATGTGATGGTTTACTTGATGTTGTTGCTCCATTTCTTTGTATTTTGTAGTGTTTTATCATTATCTCGTAATTTTGTATACTCAGGACAATACGTAGAGTATGCCTTTAATAACTGCAATTAAAAAAGTTAGTTGTCACATAATAAATAATACAACAATACAGAAAAATGCATGGAATACAGGGATGGCACTTTGTAGCCATGTTGTAAGAGCTATGAATATTATATTTAATGTTTCGTTAATTAGATGCAAGAACTTTCACGAATGCTTGGCTATGTGTGAGTGCTGTCACTATGGAATTTATAACAGGACAGTCTTATATACCACATACTTGTCCTTTCTGAGAAGTTGTTTGTTGAAGTAAATGAGCTGTCAATTCCATAGTATTAGTAATGAGATTATCATATATTGTTAATACATTTCAATGCAGTATATAATGCCCAATGCAATCTATAATACCTAGTGACAATGATTTGGTTTAAAACAAGCAATCAATTTTATCAGTAATGCATACAGTATTTCACTATGAAATCAGTATCTTCTAAAACAGTTTATAGGATGAGTTTTTTAGATTATAATCTTGTCTTACAGTCTATAACTAATTTTTATTGTCAATAGAAAACATTAAATTAACCTTAAACCAACCTTGACTCAGTAATGTATTAATATATTCATCAAAGTGGACTTAGTAGGGGTTGATGTCATTTAGAGGAGGCTTAAAATTAGCTATCATAATGGAAACTTTGGACACATCACATTTATTTTAATAAATTTGCCAATTCTAAATAATTATAAAGGTTCAAGACATTAGCTTTGGTTAATGGAATGAGACTTTTTATTTGGAAATAAACTTCCCATATGATTTGTTTATGAAAATTAACTTGTTAATTGTTATAAAAACATTAATTCTAAATTCATATTTTTTTACATCCCACATCATTTTCCGATCTGAAAGGAAGGCAATTTGTATTAATTGCATTATGTGGAACATAAAGAGGATACTTACACCAAATACTGAATATAGATTTAACATCCACCCAACAAAAACTTAAACTACACCATATCATCATCTTTTAGTACAGTATGGACAGGAATAGGCTACCACTATAAATCAGTCTTAAATTTCTACAATAGAAATTACTTATTATGGATGTTAAAATAAAATTGTTTACTTGTGATTCATCAGGTGGGTACAATCCAGCTAGTAGACTCTCTGCACTCATTAATGTTCTATCTAAATCTGTGCTCCGGATACATACCTTAATGTATATTTTTATGCATGAAAAATCCCTCATAAACTAAATTCACCTGGTTTCTGGAATAATTTTTATACATGTAACCAAATTTAATGTATTTCGACTGAAATATATGTCTAAGATTATAAGCTTCCTTCATTCCAAGCTATGAAATATGAGAATAGACAGACTGCAATGTATTCAACTTACAGTTGTTAGTTGTCCAAATCCTTGAGGCCATGCATCTTACTGTTATGGGTCATTAGGATAAGTTTCAACAGGGCTTCGATCATCATGTCGGAATACCTAATTTGAGACAAAGACTTTTGAAATGAAATTCATAAACATTGCATAAATTAATTGACATGTATACTACTTAACACTCTTCTCTCAAAGGCAGTCATGAGACTAAGAATAACCTGGACTGGAGATATATTTATTATTGACGACATAGTCAAAGATCCTTAATGAGACATCTTACATGTTCATACCCATAGACATCTACTTATATCATGGTAATTCAAAAATATATTAATTGGCATAGATATTGATAAGACTGCTTCTGATACTGTTAAAAACTCAAGTGAGATGTCCCAAGTGCTCACTCCAGCTGTCACTGAAAATCACTACATCATCCAAGTAGGCTGCTGCAAATTATTCCATACCATGTATATTGTAAAACCTTATCCATTAATCGTTGAAATGTTCCCGGAGCACCTTGGAGACCAAATAGCATAACATTGAACTGAAATAGCCCGAAGGGCGTCACAAATACTGTCTTGGGTCGGCCATCCTTGGCAACTGGAACCTGCCAATAACCACGAGTAACGTCCAATGCTGAGATGAATTTGGCCTTGCCAACATGGTTGATCAGCTCGTCCACTCGGGGCATTGGCTATGAATCACCTTCCAAGAGTCCGTTCAAACGCTGGCAATCAAAACGCAGCTGTAATGATCTATCCTTCTTCTTTAACAGTACCACTGGAGCACTCCAAGCAATTTTTGGTGGAGCATTTGATCCAACTCTTGTTTCACAGTGTCTCGATAGGAGTGTGGTAGGCAATAAGCCGGCAGTCGTACTGGATGAGCATCTCTAGTGAGAACATGGTGTTCCACCAAATCTGTACGATCAGGAGTATTACTAAACACATCACTAAATCTCTCTAACAACTGCATCAGGTCCTCCTGTTGGAATTGGATGAGATTATTTCCAAAAATTGGGTCACCTTTTGACTGTGTTTTACCACTCTCGGTCCAGGTAGGTTTGTCCTGCTCCCCGTCCAATACTTCTGAACTATATAGAGCACTGCTTGACGGGGCATACCATTCACATAACATGTTGACATGGAACAATTGTTTCCTTTTCCTGTGATCACGCATGTCCACAATATAATTGACTTCTCCCATGCGTTAGTTTAACGCATGGGAGAAGGCAATTATCTCATATGGCCCTTGCCATTGAGCAAGCAGTTTACTACTGGATGTATGAAGAAGCACCAGCACTTGCTGTCCTAGCTTAAACTTACAAGTACGGGCATTGCAATTATACCATTTATGTTGTCTCTCCGGGGCATTAGATAAATTACTCTTCACCAGCTCTGTCATTTTTGCTAGCTTGTCAGAAATTGAGAGGATATGAGATAACACACTATGTTCTCCAGGCCCTCCAGCTTCCCAAGTATTCTTCAGCACATCCAAAGGACCATTCACAGCTCTCCCATACAAAAGTTCAAAAGAAGAGAACCCTGTGGATGCCTGAGGCACCTCCCAATAAGTAAACAGGAGATTGGGCAACATTTTGTCACAGTCCTTGCCTTCACTTATTGCCGCCTTTTTTAACATGGACTTTAGAGCTTGATTAAAACAATGCACGAGTCTGTCCATTTGAGGATGGTAGGGCCTTGTTTGTAACTGATGGATGTGAAGCATTTTGTATAATTCTGATAGGAGTTAGATGTAAAGATATCCTCTTGGTCTGCGAGAATCTCATATGGGATGCCCACATGGGCAAAATGAGGACTAGTTCCTTAGCAATGTTTTCAGTATCAATTGGCGTTAGGCAACAGTCTCAGGATACCGAGTTGCATTGTCACACAAGACCAGAATGTATTATTTTCCTGACCGACTGCGAGAGAGAGGTCCGACAATATCCATAGCAACTCTCTTAAATGGAGTATGATAATAGGGAGGGGAATGAGTGGTGCTGGTTGCATATGATGTTGAGCAACCTTCTGGCATGATCCACAAGTCCAGCAGTACTCCACAACATCTCTGTATATAGTTGGCCAATAGAACTGCTGTAAGATACATTGAGTCATCTTGTCTCAGCCCAAATGACCAGCTAGGGGAATGGAATGTGCCAGACTTATAACTCTGTCACGACATTCCTTTGGAAGCACAAGTTGTTCTACAGCCATGTCTTCACTATCTCTACCAGATGGCATCCAATATCTTTACAGTATACCATCTTTCCAGTAGAATCGTATTCCACTACCAGTTGTACTATCTGCATAAGCTTTATTCCTGACTGATTCCAATGATGGGTCGGTCTTCTGTAGCATCTTCAATAATTCTGAGTCAATCCTTCGAATATGGTTGTCCACCTGATCCTTCACTTCTGTTGTGCTGTCTTTATCTTTCTGCTTAATCTTCTCTTCTCTCGAGATTTCCCGAACAAGTCATCATCTATCATCGTCATCTAATCTGTCTCTTCACTCTTGTCTTCTTCCTCCTTATTATGATCATCACCCTTTGCTTCGGTTCTCTGCTCCTCTTTATTAATGGGTATGATGTCACTCCGTATTTCTCCTCTAATTGTTTCTCCTCAAACTTTTGTTCTTTCTGTTTCCGTACTGCGGCTCTTGTCATTGTTTCAATGGCCTTCTCTGGTTCCCCTACTCCAGAGTTCTGTTGAGTTAATAGCTCGGGTAGTTGGGACACATCTGTACCCAATAGTGTGATATCCTCTCAACTCTTTTCAACTCTTTAACACTTACGTTTTGTTTGTAATTATGTTAGTTAGTATCTCTACTGTAAATTGGTGCTAATTGAGTTAATAGTTTTGTCACTTAGCTCTTTTGTTTATTGTTACTGATTTTGTATAAATAGGATTTAGTTTTTACTTGTACTAGAGTTTTCATTCTATCCATTAAAATTATTTCAACTTAACTTAAATACCACAAATAGTACTCCAACAGGTAAGCGATCTGAGACAGCAGCCTCAACTTCTATTGGTTTTCCCTTGACTTCCACGTGCACCTTTGCCAAGTGATACAACACTGTGTCTCCAAGTGCACAACACACCGTAATAGTTTTTCCTTCAAGGAATGCCTCTTCAGGTACTAGCTTCCGATGCACTAGAGTCCTTGAGCAACCTGTGTCTAATAGAATATTTTTCACATATTTACCCTCTACTGTCCCAGATCTCATTATTCAAGACTCCTGCTGAGTGTTGTTCTGCCCATAGAACATTGTCTTATATCAGGGCAATGTGAAGAGTAGTGTCCTTACTCATCACAGTCGTAGCATTCAATATCCTTCTTTCCTCTTTCTGTCCTTCTACTACCTGAGCCTAGTCGTTGCCAATACGCCAGCTGTTTTAGTAGTAGGACAATCCTTCACCTTATGTCCAGGTTACCACATCAATGACACAGTCCACGTACTCCTCCAGATGTGCCATAGATTGCTTTCCATTTGACAAGTCCAGTCGGGGTCCTCTAGCCTGAAAGTAATCATCAGCATACTCTCCAGCCTTCTTGCTTGTCTTAGGCTTACGCTCCTTCACCCATATACGTACATAAGGAGAGTAGAAAATGTCTTTTGTGACCTCTGTCGAAAATCAGCTTGAGCTTGAGCGTTTGCTTCCTCATCGAGTTCTTCTGTACCATCTACAAAACCCCATAGTCCCTTAGCCAACAGCATATGTCACATCTGGAACTTCTATGTAATCCAGTTCATGCTATCTAACTTGTTAATCGACTGTTTATCATCTACAGCCATCATTTTGACTCTTGCTAATTTGTAGTTCAAAAAAGATTATATACAGAGCAGCACAACTACAAACCTGGGTCTAGTGTGACGAATTTAGTTGGAGACTCGGCTCATAACCTGTTGAAAGTTTTTGTATAGTTCTATGGTAAGACTGCAGTTGAGTACGCAGCTCTGTTCTCGTCACAATTAAGTTTAAGTAGAACTTGTATTTAAATGAAATCAATACAGTTAAGAACTAACAATCTGAACAAAAATCAGGTATTTATAACAGAAATCAAACAAAGAACAAAGATCAAACTAAATGGACAAAGATAAGGACTATCACAGAAATCATGAATGAGAACGTTTAGACACACTTAATTAACACTTAAATGATTCAAAGAAAATAGACTTATAGATAGACTAATTTACACACAAATGATTACAGATAAACAACCTAACCAATTACCTCTTTCAACAGCTCAATCATTATTACCATGTGTCATGACTTGTTACATGAATAAGACATTGTTATACATCAGAAATGTCGGCATTAATTAGAATATGAGACCAAAGTGTCTCATATTCTAATTAATTTGTGGTTTAACAGAATTTTGTGTATAATATGTTTAATGAATGCAGAATATCTTGTTCTGTCAAGGTACTACAAGTATAAGAGAAGCGAGAGACTCTGAAAAGAAATAGATAGACAGACACCGAGTGTGAGAGAGAGACTCCTTATGTGAAGGAGAAGAGACAGAAAGCAAGAAAGACTGAGAGACTCTATGAGTGTGTGTGAGAGAAAAAGAGAAAAAAAGAATGAAAGGAACTGAGAGTGTGGGTCTATGAGAGAGAGGAAACGATAGAGATAGCTTCTGACAGTGATGCTCTATGAAAGAGAGAGAGAGAGAGAGTGGAAAAAGAAAAAGAAAATGAGAGACTCTGAGAGTGTCTGTGTGTGAGAGGGAGAGGGACAGAGAGACAAAGAGAAAATTAAAGAGAAAGAAGGAGAAATAGAGACTGATAGGGAGACTCTGAGAGAAAGAGAGAGACTCATAGACTGAGGAAGGAGAAGGAGAGAGAGAGACTCATAGACTGAGGAAGGAGAAGGAGAGAGAGAGACTGATAGTCTGAGTGTGTCTTTGTGTGTAAGAGAGATTCTAACAGTGATAAACTATGAGAGAGAGTAAGAGAAAGAGAGAGAGAGAGAGAAAGAAAGCCAGACAGAGACTCTGACAGTCTCTCTGCATAGGTCAGAGAGGGAATGACACACAGAGAGAAAATAAGTGAAAAAGAAAGAGATAAAGACAGACATTTCCAAAATGAGAGAGTGAGAGAGTGATAGAGAGAAAGAGATAATCCTATTGCAAGGAGAGAGACAAGGAGAAAGATTGACAGAATTTAAGTGTGTGTGTGTGTGAATGACAGAGAGACTCTGAGAATGAAAGACTATGAAAGAGAGACAGATACTCTGAGAGAGAGTAAGGACTTCTGTTGTAAGGGAGGATAGAGAAAGAGAGAGAGAGAGGGAGAGAGTGACTGAAAGACTCTATGAATGTTTCTGTGACAGAGAAAGTGAGAGAGAATGAGTGACACGATCTGAGCGTGAGTGTGTTAGAGAGAGACTTTATGTGTGATATCTTATGCGAGAGAGAGAGATGCACACACACTAACACAAACAGACAGAGTGAGACTCTAAAAGTGTGTGTGTTGTGAGTGTATGTGTGCGTGAGAGAGATATATATAGAGAATTTGATAAGGAATGTGAGACTCTAAGAGAGAGAGTTCTATAGTGAGGGAAGGAGAGACAGGTAGACTGAGAGAATCTGTGTTTGTTTGTATGAGAGAGAGAGACTTCTAAATTTAGAGAGCGAGAGAGAAAAAGTGAAAGAATTTGATAGTGTATGTCTCTGTTTAATAGAGAAAGAAAAGGACTCTGAGAGTGATGGACTATGACATAGAGAGAGAGTGATAGGGACTCAGAGAGTGACAGAGAGAGAGTGTGAGGAAGGTGAGAGACTATGAGATAGAAACTCTTACGCATGTTCTCTGAGAGAGACATTAATGTTTATAGCCATTTCGTCTAATCCTATTTCGTCAACAGAATGTATAATTGTCTGATATTGTCTAAAAAATAAATTGATTTAAATAACAATAATTACAAAGATACCCAATGGATATATGCCTTAAGTTCTTGTAACATATAATGTCCTGCTTCATGCTTTCCTTAATAGTTTTCAGTCTGTTCTCATGGTTTCTGTACTTTCTTCTTCTTCTTGGAAGCCCCCCTGCAGCCTGCTATCACTTGATGGATGTACAACTTGAAGTCAGCATCTTCCCTAATCAACTCCACTATTGTCTCTGTTACATTTTGGAGGTGGGAGTGATTCTCATTGCAAGAGACTAGCTGATCATGAACGTCAGTGACTGCTCTTCCAGGACAACTTCTGTCTGGACATCTCCAACATATCTGTCCATCTGCTGTTCTTCGATTGAGTGTGTACCAATAACCTGGTGTATAAGTAACTTAGCTTCTCTTGCTGTTGTAACAAACTCCATTGATTTAATATAAAGTATGTACGAAATGGGTCTACTTAAGTACTCTACCTTTCAAGACATCAAAGCCTTTACATTATTAGTTCTTTTGAATTAGATTCCATTCAGCCAAATCATTTGACAGTGTTCTCTCCAGTAAATCTGAGACAATAATGTTCCTCGCTACAGCCCAAGTGCAAATAAATACAGTCAAATGTATATCTAGCTTGACTTTAAATTTAATGAGTTTAGCCCTTAGTTTTAGTGCATGTGTACTATCAGCTTGTAATGGTTTGTACTAGAAATCTTAGACAGCATTACTTAATCTTGCGTTAGTGTATCTAGCAACCAATTAGTCACAAATTTATTTGTACAAGGCTGTTTAGCAAGACAGAAGACGGAACTGGATTTCATTCAGCCAACTCATTTGACAGTGTTCTCTACAGTATATCTGAGAAAATAATGTTCCTCGCTACAGCCCAAGGGAAAATAAATACAGTCAAGTGTCAACACTTGATGTGCGTTAGTGTATCTAGCTTGACTTTAAATTCAATGAGCTTTAGCTCTCAGTTTAGTGCATTTGTAGTATAAGCTTGTAATGGTTTGTACTAGAAATCTTATACACCATTACTTCATTTTAGCAACCAATGAGTCACAACTTTATTTCTGCATGGCTGTTTAGCAAGACAGAAGAAGGAACTGGATTCCATTCAGCCAAATCATTTGACAGTGTTCTCTACAGTAAATCCGAGACAAAAATGTTCCTTGCTAAAACCCAAGGGCAAATAAATACATTCAGAGTATCAATACTTATTTGTGTTAGTATATCTAGATTTAGCTTTAGCCCTTAGTTTTAGTGCATTTGTTAGCCTAACTAAGCCTGTCAGAAGTCATTTTAAAGCATGATATCTCACCTGTCCTTTTCTTGATAATATATAGACTTTAGTAACCAGTATAGTTAGTACAATGTAGTAAGTCTGAATAAAATTAGTCAAGTGTTTTTATTTAGTACAAGCCCATTTAAACCAATTGTGTCTACTTTTGTATCAGTATCAACTTGTAAAGGTTTGTACCAGAAGTCTTAGACAGCATTACTTCGTTTTAATAATCAATATGTCACAACCTTATTTCTGCAGGGCTGTTTAGCAAGTCTGAAGAAGGAACTGGATTCCATTTAGCCAAGTCATTTGACAGTCTTCTCTGCAGTAAATCTGAGACAATGATGTTCCTTGTTACAGCCCTAAGGCAGATAAATATGGTCAAAGTAGTAGTTCTCCATGTGTATTAGTATATTCAGTGATCTTTAGCACTTAGTTTCAGTTCATCTGTATATTTAGTACAATGTAGGAAGTCTGAATAATATTAGTCTCTACTTTTGTGTCAGTATGAGCTTGTATTGTGATGGTTATTTACTTACACTAATCCAATGACTGTATTGTTAGTGTAAAAGTAATGGAAATTATTCATTATAGTCTTAACATTGTAATTATAATATTAATTTACAATCACCAAACCATCAATTGGATTATTGTTGTAAAACCAATCATTTATTATTATTGTATATTCATTGTTGTATTTATAATATTATCAATATCACTAATTCATTCATCATTATTAATTGTATATACAAGGAAATTGTTGGCCAATATTACTCTCTGAAATGGAATAAATTATACTGAAAATTATTTCATTTAGTTATTAACTTACACTAATCCAATGATTGTAATAATAATGATAAAATCATGTTATATCAATGGAAATTAAACGTTATTTATCTTATTTGTGATGGTTATTTACTTACACTAATCCAATGACTGTATTGTTACTGTAAAAGTAATGGAAATTATACATGGTTTTTCCTACAATCATATTTGTGATGGTTATTTACTTTCACTAATTCAAAAACTGTAATATTATTGTAAAAGTAATAAAAATTATTCATTATAGTCTTAACATTGTAATTATAATATTAATTTACAATCACCAAACCATCAATTGGATTATTGTTGTAAAACCAATCATTTATTATTATTGTATATTCATTGTTGTATTTATAATATTACGAGTATCACTAATTCATTCATCATTATTAATTGTATATACAAGGAAATTGTTGGCCAAAATTACTCTTTGAAATGGAATAAATTATACTGAAAATTATTTCATTTGAAAAAAGCAATTAAGAATGCTAATTTGAAGTGATATGTACATGCCATTGGAAATCAAAGAATGAAATGTTGAATATCACTACCTTACTAATGTAACCAAGCCTACATGTACACTAGCTGTCTGAGTAACGTTAACATATGACTCAAAATACCAGTGTATACATTTTATATGTCCCATAGTTGTATATATCATTATCATATTAAATAGAATATTTATTATCTCTCCTTTAAAAAACTGTTTTTGATCAAGGGTTTAAATAGTAATCCAATATATCTTTTGCCAGTTTAATTTTCTTGGGAAAGAATTTGAAGTACTCACTAGCCACATCAACTGACATGCTGACATGAACCAATACATACTATAATGAAGAATGACCTAATAAAAGGAAATTAAAAAGTTCATATCATCAATTATAAATAAATATAATTGATTATAAATAATTTGTTATAATTAATAATTATTAATCATATATATATATCAATTATATAAAAAGTCTTTAGCATACATCGCATTAAATCCTTATATAAAGTATATACTACTTCATGTCATTAATTAGTATCATTATCAGGAATGTTGATATGTCTTGAGACATATATATATACTGCTGAGAGATGTCATACAAACATCAATAAATTATGGTGTAGAGGTTAGTGTTATGGATGAGGTAACCCTTGAAATTACAAAATATTTTCTTAAATGCCATCAACTTGGATGATATCAATAAAGTCTTATAATGGTCAACACGGAAGTTATGATTGGAACATTATCATTTTACACACAGATCTAACATTTAACACAGTGTAATACTGCTATATTATGTTTGAGAGAGAGAGAGAGAAAAGTTTACACAAAATATCTACCATTTGTAACAATGATAATACTGATATATATCGTTGCTCTACAGACTCCATGGTATGTTACATCAATAATTATATCTAGAAAATATAAATGAGAGAGAGAGAGAGACACACACACACACACACTTAGGACATATTGATAGTTGACAGTATTTAGTAGACATAGTTTATATTTGAACTGCTAATAGTAAGTGTGTTAGTAGTTCAATGCATGTAAGTCTGGGATACTCAATATTAATCATTTTACTGCATTGACAGTCTAGTGCTTTCTTAATTACTTTTACAGTTTGTATGACTGAGTTTTTTATGAAGAGAACTCCAGTATCTCTGGTGTTTATACTATCAATATCTCTTTAATGTTAGTCCTGATAAGGATAGTGAATGGATCATCTTACATTTATTTGTACTACATGGACAATACATTATAGTTAATAGTCAGTCTAGTGCTTTCTCCATTAATTTATTAGTACTACATCAACAATACATTATAGTTGGTAATCCAGTACCTTCCCAATTATATGAATACGGACAAGCTCCCAGTCTAGACATTGCCACCAACTTTTCTACATTTGATATATCAAGAGAAATATTTGGATCCTCATCATCCAACTTCTCAAAGTATTACACTACCAACTTTAAATTGTTGATATAGTACTAATAAATTATTAGGCAAATGAAGGCTTTATATCTGTGAATATCTGTCACTGTTAAATCATCTTGTTTGTCGAAATTGTTTCATGATGTCAACCGTATGCAAAATCAGATTCATTTTAGATCTCCATAAATACTCAGCCATACACTCTAATGTTGAATGTACATAATACTGACAAATCTATTGTTATTCATCTGCTTTAACTACCAGTATCTTCGTTTTAATTGTTTTAATAAAACTACAATTTCATAATCACAGTCATATGCATACAATCTTGCAACAGAACACTAAAATTGTCCACCTAATCTGAATTGTATTTTAAATATATAACATATTTGGTGGCATGAAACAGCATTGTCTATGTAACATGACCTCGAATAAAGGACATCTATTCACAGTTTGAAAATCTATTGTATTCCATTTATCATAGATCCTCTGATCTGCATTTGCGTCAATATTTGAGTTGACTTTTAAATGTTGAATGTTGCATGCAAATCACATTTCTTAATACAGTAATTAGTTGTGTGTGAGCCATATGATAATCACATGCAAGCTTCTATGATGACAGAAAATTTGATATATTGTGATTGCTTTAACATCTTATTAATTTTTACTTAGAACACCTATAGGTAAGTGAGGCAACTACTACAATGACAAGAAATGTAGTTGATTGTCAGAGCTTTAAGAATCTTTCTAATATCTTATTAGTTAGTTAATGTATACAATATACATAACAGATAGTCTATTTTCTATATGAATTTCAATTATAAAAAGGTGATTCAACTCCCTTTGCCTGAAACCTGAAGCCAATCTTGCATCTTGTGCTTTGTCCAACTTTTGACTGGAACAGGGTCACTACGACGACTATGATATGAGCCGTTATCCATGACAATAAGACTGTTAGGTGGAACGTTTGGGAAAAGTTTGGTAGCAAACAACTCCTCAAAATGATCAGCGCTCATCATGATAATCACCAGTATTTTTTAGATCTGAATACGAGAGTGGTATTAGGAATCCAACCAATCTCACGACACGCTCCAAGAATAATAAGCTATGCAACCGTTCCCAGGAGGCATTTTTATACTACCAAGAGTTCTGCCAGTCACATCACCCCTATTACATTCTTTACCATCATGAGCATTGCACCAGGTTTCATCAAGGTAAACAACTGGCCTGTTCTCTTGGTGGTTCTTCACCATTAAACGAAGGTAAGTGTGCCTCTGTTAGATAATGCGAGGTTGTTTGTAGTAGTGGCATCTGTCTGTTATGTCTATAAAGTGCAATATTAATGAGCATCAAAAGAAAAGTTATGGTGACTCACTTGAAACCCATTTCCATTAGCAAGACGTTGAGGGTTGACCTCTGACTGTGAAAGAGGTTATCCTCTTTTAAGACAACAAGCAACTTCAACAGTATCATGTGCACTTTGGTCTGATAGAGGTGGTATATTTTTCGTCTGATGGCTTCACAATAAAAATCATCAACTAACAGGCGTCTGGAGACTTTCTATCTCTTTGTTGGTAATGTTGTACTAAGATATCTCATTGAATTAGTCTAAATGAATAAAAGAACAAGTCACATATAACTTAATATACTGTGAATTTTAAAGTCATTTGATATACACTTTCATATTGATTGTCTCTAATTATCAATCTTGAAATGAAGAATGTTACCTATTACTGAATTTTGTGACAATGACCAAACCAGAAGTCAGACTCCACATAATCTCATACACAGACCTAAAAACATCAGGAAACATTGTAGGTCTGGGTATCATGCTGTAAATAGTTTAACGTTGACCAATTTCATGTTAGGTATGATGTATGGAATATATCCACCCTTATATTAAGAGATATATGTACAGCATTTAGTAATAAATGAATGTTACGTAATTATTTCAATACTTCTTTTAGCTATATACTTACTAAATAGTTGACTCTGAGCTAGCTACGTGCTCTCCAGGCAGCCATAGTTCTTTATGTTTAGTGCAGCAGGTCTCGTGATACTCATGTGGAAGGAAGGTGTGGCTAGTGCTTCTGTTGGCACGCCCATAACAAAATAACTACTAAGACAGAGAGAGATTATTGTCATATCCCCTTCATTTATTATATGAAATGTAAGTGAGAATAGCTGTTAAAATATAACTGTATTGTTTCTTAATTAACTCCATTAGATAACGAAAGCGTTTGTACAAATTGAAAGACAGTAGTAGTAATAATATTAGCTTATGTTGGATGTCTGACATTCTTATCCGTGATCCTGTGACTTTATTGGAACTACTGCTCAACAGTTGTTATTAAGTACTCGTCCTCTCATTATAATTCTAGATGGTATAGTTTAAAGAAAGTCAACTTCATAGACTTACCATATCTTAGTCATTGACTGTAAACTGTAAAATATAGACATTACAGATGTGTACATCAATGAAACTGATTTTATTTATGTTAATATGAATATCTTATTATATTGATATGATTTCATATTTATACTGTTTTAACTATTCTTCATTGTTAAGCATACTTAATAAATCATATAGTTTGCTGGCATAATTGGTCCAAATGCTAGATTAAGATATAAGGAGTTAAATTGAGCAACTTCACCCATTGTAACGAGGTGATGACGTACTGCAACACAATGGCAGGGCTTCATATATTTGTGATTAATAAACTTATATTCAGAGAGACAACGTTCATTGTGTACTAGATAAGATAGCTGTTGTTACTATCATGGCCCAATAGCCATGATCAACTGAGCATGCTCAGTTCCATTAGTCACACTAGTGGCGCCAAATTTGTACTAGAAATTAATAAACTTAGACGGCATTACATCATTTTAGCAACCAGTCAATCAAGACTTTAGCAGTTTACTTTGTAAATTTCACTCAATAGTCTAATCCTTCTAAAGTCTTCAAATTGAAGACTTTAAATCTTTAGTGCGATACATTTTACTAAACTATTATTAGCAGTTTATTTTGTTAGTACCATTAAGTCACTTAGACCTAGCAGATTACTTTATAAACTTCACTCAATAGTTTAAAAATTCTAAAGTCTTTATATTAAAGACTTTAGAACTTTAGAGATAGCAGTTTACTTTATAAACTTCACTCAATAGTCCAATATTTCTAAAGTCTTTAAATTAAAGACTTTAGAGCGTTATTGCAAACCAACTTACTAAACTGTTAATAGCAGTTTATTTAGTTAGTCCAATTAAGTCCTTTAAACTGAGCAGTTTACTTTATAAATTCACTCAATGGTGTAGATCTTCTAAAGACTTTATATTAAAGACTTTATAACTTTAATGCAAGCCAACTTAATAAACTGTTATTAGCAGTTTATCTAGCTAGTCCCATTAAGTCCTTTAGACTGATCATTTTACTTCATAAACATCACTCAACCTTCTAAAGTCCTTTAAACTATTATTAGCAGTTTAGAGCGTTATTAGCAGTTTAGAGCGTCACTCAATAGTCTAAACCTTCTAAAGTCTTTAAATTAAAGACTTTAGAGCGTTAATGCAAACAAACTTACTAAACTGTCAATAGCAGTTTAATTAGATGGTCTAATTAAATCCCTTAGACTGAGCAGTTTACTATATAAACTTCACTCAATAGTCTATATCTTCTAAAGTCTTTAAATTAAAGACTTTAAAGCGATAATGCAAAACAACTTACTAAACTGTCAATAGCAGTTTATTTAGATAGTCGAATTGAATTCTTTAGACTGAGCAGTTTACTTTATAAACTTCACGGAATAGTCTAAACCATGTAAAGTTTTTAAATTAAAGACTTTAGAGCTTTAATGCAAAGCAACTTACTAAACTGTTAATAGCAGTTCCTTTAGTCAGTCCCATTAAGTCCTTAGACTGAGCAGTTTACTTTATAAACTTCTCTCAATATTCTAAACCTTCTCAAGTCATTTCAATAAAGACTTTAGAGTGTTAATGCAAAACAACTTACTAAACTGTTAATAGGAGTTTATTTAGTTAGTCCCATTAAGTCTTCTTAGAGTGAGCAGTTTACCTTATAAACTTCACTCTATAGTCTCAACCTTCTAAAGTCTTTAAATTAAAGACTTTGGAGCGTTAACGCAAACCAATTTACTGAACTGTTAGTCCCATTAAGTCTCTTGGAGTGAGCACTTTATTTTATAAACTTCAATCAATAGACTAAACCTTCTAACGTCTTGAAATTAAGAACTCTTAGAGTGAGCACTTTACTTTATAAACTTCACTCAATAGTCTAAACCTTCTAAAGTCTTTAAAGTAAAGACTCTAGAGCGTTAATGCAAACCAACTTACTTAGATCTTAATAGCAGTTCATTTTGTTTGTCCCATTAACTCCTTTAGACTGAGCAGTTTAATTTATAAACATCACTCAATAGTCTAAACCTTCTAAAGTCTTTAAATTAAAGACTTTAGACCCTTAATGCAAACCATCATACTAAACTGTTAATAAAAGTTTATTTAGATACTCCAATTAAGTCCTTTAAACTGAGCTGTTTACTTTATAAACTTCACTCAATAGTCTAAACTTTCTAAAGTCTTTAAATTAAATACTTTAGAGCTTTAATGCAAACAACTTACTAAACTCTTAATAGAAGTTTATTTTGTTAGGCCCATTAAGTCCTTTAGATTAGGCAGTTTACTTTATAAATTTCACTTAATAGTCTACACCTTATAAAGTCTTTAAATTAAAGACTTTAAAGCGTTAATGCAAAACAACTGACTACACTGTTAACACCAGTTTATTTAGATAGTCCAATTAAGTCCTTTGGACTGAGCAGTTTACTTTATAAACTTCACTCAACAGTCTAAAACTTCTAAAGTCCTTATATTAAAGACTTTAGAGCTTTAATGCAAACCAACTGACTAAACTGTTAATAACAGTTTATTTAGTTTGTCCTATTAAGTCCTTTAGACAGAGCTGATTACTTTATAAACATCACTCAATATTTTAAACCTACTAATCTCTTTAAATTAAAGACTTTCGAACCTTAATGCAAACCATCTTACTAAACTGTTAATACCAGTTTATTTAGATAGTCCAATTAAGTCGTTTAAACTTAGCAGTTAGTAAGTTAGTTTGCATTAACACTGTAAAGTCTTTAATTTAAAGACTTTAGAAGGTTTAGACTATTGAGTAAAGTGTATAAAGTAAACTGCTCAGTCTAAAGGACTCTATGGGACTAACGAAATAAACTACTTTCAACCGTTTAGTAAGTTTGTTTGCATTAACATTCTAAAGTCTTTAATTTAAAGACTTTAGAAGGTTTAGACTATTGAGTGAAGTTTATAAAGTAAACAGCTCAGTCTAAAGCACTCTATGGGACTAATTAAATAAACTGTTATTAATGGTTCAGTAAGTTGGTTTGCATTAACACTCTAAAGTCTTTAATTTAAAGACTTTAGAAGGTTTAGACTATTGAGTGAAATTTTATAAAGTAAACTGATAGGTCTAAAGGACTCTATGGCACTAACTAAATAAAGTGCTCTTAACAGTTTAGTAAGTCGGTTTGCATTAACACTCTAAAGTCTTTAATTTAAAGACTTTAGAAGGTTTAGACTATTGAGTGAATTTTATAAAGTAAACTGATAGGTCTAAAGGACTCTATGGCACTAACTAAATAAAGTGCTCTTAACAGTTTAGTAAGTCGGTTTGCATTAACACTCTAAAGTCTGTAATTTAAAGACTTTAGGAGGTTTAGACCATTGAGTAAATTTTATAAAGTAAACTGCTCATTCTAAAGGACTCTATAGGACTAACTAAATGAACTGCTACTAACAGTTTAGTAAGGTGGTTTGCATTAACACTCTAAAGTCTTTAATTTAAAGACTTTATAAGGTTTAGACTATTGAGTAAAGATTATAAAGTAAACTGCTCAGTCTAAAGGACTCTATGGGACTAACTAAATGAACTGTTATTAACAGTTTAGTAAGTTGGTTTGCATTAACACTCTAAAGTCTTTAACTTAAAGACTTTAGAAGGTTTAAACTATTGAGTAAAGTTTATAAAGTAAACTACTCAGTCTAAAGAACTCTATGGGACTAACAAAATAAACTACTATTAACAGTTTAGTAAGTTGGTTTGCATTAAAGGTATAAAGTCTTTAATTTAAAGACTTTAGAGTGTTTACACTATTGAGTAAAGTTTATAAAGTAAACAGCTCAGTCTAAAGGATTCTACGAAACTAACTAAATAAACTGCTATAAACAGTTTAGTATGTTGGTTTGCATTAACGGTCTAAAGTCTTTAATTTAAACAGTTTAGAAACCTTAGACTATCAAGAGAAATTTGTAAAGTATAATGCTCTGTCTAAAGGACTTAATGGCACAAACTAAATAAAATGACATTAACAGTATAATAAGTTGGTTTGCATTAACGCTCTAAAGTCTTTAATTTAAAGACTTTAGAAGGTTTAGACTATTGAGTGAACTTTATAAAGTAAACACCTCAGTCTAAAGGACTCTATGGGACTAACTAAATAAACCGTTATTAACGGTTTAGTAAGTTGGTTTGCATTAACACTCTAAAATCTTTAATTTAAAGTCTTTAGAAGGTTTAAACTATTGAGTGAAGTTTATAAAGTACACAGCTCAGTCTAAAGGAATCTATGAAACTAACTAAATAAACTGCTTTTAACAGTTTAGTAAGTTGGTTTGCATTAACACTCTAAAGTCTTTAATTTAAAGACTTTAGAAGGTTTAGACTATTGAGTAAATTTTATAAAGTAAACTGGTCGGTCTAAAGGACTTATGGGACTAACTAAATAAACTGCTATTAACAGTTCAGTAAGATGGTTTGCATTAACACTCTAAAGCCTTTAAATTAAAGAGTTTAGAAGGTTTACACTATTGAGTGAAGTTCAGAAAGGAAACAGCTCAGTATATAGGACTCCATAGGACTAACTAAATCACCTTGACTTTATACCTGATGACAAATGCTGACATAACTCTGTAACAGGAATGTCTTTAGCACATGATAGGCACTTCTCCACAGGCTATATGTACATGTATGACAAATATGCTCAGACTAATAGCCTTACCCCAGGTGGAAGATGGCAGGGTGTCAAGTCTAAATCTCTCTGTAATGGAATGATGTATGTTCTAGAGTTACCAATTCTTTCTTGTAAGGTTCTTGGTGAGGTTAAGCACATAGATGAGAGTGGTTCTAAAAACCGTGAATGACACTTGCGCTTTGCAAATATGAAGCCACCAGAATCTTTTAATTTTGGAAATGCTCCATGCAATAACTCACAAAACTCTTCCCCTGAGCAGTCAACATTTTCAACAACAATCTTCTTTTCCCCAAGCCCAGCTTCCAACAAAGCATCTTTCTCTGTATCAGTAGTTGGTATGATATCTTGAGCACAACGACTTAAACAAACAAATTTGTGTGTCCATGTCCTCGCTGCACGTTTACATGGTCGCTTGTCCAGTAGGTTCACAGAACGTCTCTTCTGTCCTAAAAAAGATGATGTTGGAGTAAATTCTCTGCTAAAAGAACTTTTATTTCTTGATTCTCGAACTCGAGCAGTCAGGCCTTCCCTGGCCCTCCGGAGATTGTTCAGTGCAAAATCACACATTTGTTGAACTATGGTATCCCCTGCATTATCTATATATACATAGATAGATATACATTAAAGGTCATTTATCAACCTATATAACTGCATGCAGATGTCTCCTAGACTATGATACCAACAACTGGGCAAAAGTTTGAATAAGTTGTCGTTTTTCTGGTATGCCAGCTGATCTGTACACATCATCATGCTTTTGTCTTTGAATGCAAGTGACTAGATACATGTAGCATGCATTTACAGTACATACACACACACACACGATTTAGTCTCACCAGAGCTAGTGGTAGGGCCAGCTGATGATGGTGTAGGCAACGGAATTGACGCAAGAATTCTTATTGCCTCTTGGGCCTTTTCAACAAGATCCTGTGAAAAAAAACCTGCCATGTTGGAAACTGCCCTAGTGAAATAAGTCAACTTCATTGGTTAAATATAAACACTTAACTGTTGACACTTACAGACGACCAAAAGTGCTCTCTCAAACTTCAAACTTATCTTCGTACCACTATAAAGACTCAGCAAACAGTAGCAAGATGTTCGTTTCTACTTCTAGATACCTTTTTGGCGGTACAAAGAGGACAAAGCTTGACACAGCAAAATCTGATTGGTCACCGAACTATGACTCCATTATTACTATTATTATTATTATTATTATTATTATTATTATTATTATTATAATTAAGTCGTTTTTATATTTTTAAATAATAATTTGAAGTTCACTATTGTCTCTTATATCATCTACAAAATGTCCATATTAGTTCTTTTGCCATTACTCTGTTATTAATGTAATTTCAATGTAAATTTTGAAAACTATCAATTTTTTTTATTTTATCATATTTCTAATTTGATTCAGTTCTTTCCACTTCACTAAATTATATTTGAAGATGCTCTGCTGTCCCTATTTTATCCACCTCTGATCATGATGGACTGTCTCTTCTAATTGGCCATACGCATTCTTAAAACCAACAGTCTAGTCAGTGAAATATAGTTTTGAATTACTTTTATGCTGACTTGTTCAAAATTCATTTCTTCTTTCTAAAATAAGCTGGAAAAACCTCTTATACTTTAACTATAATAACAGGAGTTAGAAAGAACATTTATGAGCATCATGAATGTATATCAAAAACAATTCTTTCTAAAAGACCTACCAGGATCAACAGTGAGATTTGATGTGCTATTAAAAATTAAAAATGTTCTTTATTGAAATAATATTCTACCTCAAGCACTACAGCAACATGCTATAAATATTTTAAGAATCATGTTGCATCCTCAATTACATGTGCAAAAAAGGAATACATTTCTAATCTTATTCTTAATACAAGAAGTTCTGGATATGGTAAATGTTTAATAATAGATACACAAAGTGTTCCCAACATTATCCATTAAAATTTAATACTTGACCTCAATAAAGTTAATGCATTAATGAATGACATCTTCACATCATGTTTCAATGATCAACTTTCATATTTACAATGATTTTATCCTAATGATTGTCCTGTGAGTAATATCCGCTCTGAAGATGAAGTCCACTGTTTAATTTATTATATTAACTGTATTCCACTAAGCCATTCTTTGTTGGGTGTAGTGAAATGGAGAAAACGATAAAAAATTGTGTACTAATGGCACATTTGGTACTCTACATATAAGCTAATACACAAAGCAAGGTTTATTATAGAATTTATGTTTTGAAGGGGGGGGGGGGTTGGGATTGATCAAAAGTAACAAAGTGTGCAAACTAAAATTCTAGGCAGGTACTGGGGGAGTCCTTTCCCAGAACATTTTGGAAATTTAGGTCCTCACTTGTTTTTGTGGCTTTTGGGATTAAAAAAAGTTATAACTAATGATTATATCAAGGACAAATGTATTTGTTCTAAGTGGTGTCATAATGACTAATAGTGCTTTGTAAATTACACGACACATATTGTATAACATGACATCAATTACAAAATATACATACTTCAGTAATTCCAGTAACTCCCAGTACTGCCCTGCTAGTTGGTGTTTCTATTCTAGCTTGAGCCCTTCCAAGAATCCATAGCTGATGTGGTGTTCTGTTGTGTGTTATATGGAGAGGATGATTACACCATGCCTCACGAAACATGTCCACTTGATATTGAATAATTGGTAGATAAACAAAGTGAAGGGCACATATATCAACTTCACTAGCTGGATCTAATAGACCCACTTCTTTCAGTGAATAGAATAGGAAGTAATAGAAACTAATGCAGCCTTGTGTGGACACTTCTACCACAGATAAACTTCCTCTGTCCAGACCTCTCTCAGAATGTTCGAGCATGAACCATCCAACTAGAACATTTTCTCCTCCATAGTCCGAACGTACACGAGATGGTAATCCATAACACTCGACAGCTTGCAGAAATGCATTAAAAACAGTCGCAGCTTTGTCATTAGAGGCTACTTTTAAGTAAACTGGAACTCTGCTATATCCATCTATATCTCCATGTATTACTAATCTCCATCTTATAAGTTTATGATATCCATCAATGTGCCACAAAGCATTTGGGCTTGCAACATTATATTGTCGATGATGAAGAGTTCTACGTTGCCTAGTTTCAAGTCCCAATGGGTCAACACAATGAATAGACTTCTTTACTTTTTGTCGTTGTAATATCACACCATTAACTTTAAGCAGGGTCTGTATTGATCATATACCACAAGCAGGTAAGCATGTCACAATCTCCTTAACTAGATCATCTTAATCTTCATTAGTTATGTCACTGAATCGATTACATTTTATCCAGAACTCCTTTAATTTTCTTTTTTTTAATCATACGTGTAGAGCAAATGATCAGTGCTGCAATATCAGTTTCTTTAAATCCAATTTTCAACTGAGAATCTAACTTGATCCTCATATATGTCTAAAGGTAGTCAACCACAACACCCAAAGTAATCACCTCCATTCATAGTCATGTGTCACAATATACTTGGGGTTGCAACATTATATTGTTGAAAATGAAGAGTTCTATGTAGCCTAGTTTCAGCCATGACCTCTTTCACCCAAAGTAATCACCTACATTTCATAGTCAGTAGTTAATTGCACAATCAATTGGCGGACTATACCAGTCACAGGAGTGAAGTCCCAGTGATTAGGAACCAGCATTTCTAGGTGTACACATGCTTTCAAATAAATAATCACATCCTTCTTAGCACCTATAGAATTCAAGGGATAGATTCTCTTCATCATCTCTATTCCTTCTTTGAGTATGTCTATGCTCTCAATCCAACCCTCCATCTTTATCAAGTACACACAAACAACACACTTGGAGTTTAAATTGATTATAGTCATTGTAGTATTGTGTAGGTGTAGTGAGTGAAAAGGTACATGTACAGGCTGTTGGATAGAAGGTTGTTGGATTATTGAACTACTTATCTTTGCAATCCTCTAAATAGTCTCCAAAAAGTATGTATGTTGCCATTTCTTCTATGGCTTGAATTATCAGAATAGCGAACTCGGTTTTGAAACAGAGACTTAATACTCACTATTAGGAATAGAAGAACAAACACATTATCACAGACTACATGTACTATTGAATTTTCTATTCAATCAATACCTGGAGACAATTCAGTATGGTGTGATGAAGTAGTTAACAGCTTTCCAGACTATTCAGGTGAGACTTCATGGCATCTGCCATATACTAAGAGTTTGAAGTCCATTCAATAGTTGATCAAGTTCAACTTTTGATCAAAGTATGTATAGTTTGAGTTAAGGACTGCCATTTTCAATCATAGAGATTTGGTTTTAAAATCTGTCATAGAGATGTTAAAACTTTATGTTATGTGAATAGCACTTAAGACCATGGTAATCATGTTCATTAAGGTGATGTCATTCTTGTCATATGGATTACTTACTAACATCACTTTCCATAGACATCTTCTGCCAAAACTTCAGTATCCACTCATTGGCCAATTTGACTTAAGGAAATTTGAGTTAAGGACTGCCATAAAGTTGTTAAGGACTTTATGTTTCGTGATTAGGCTGTAAGACCATTGCAATTAAGGTCATGTCATTCTTCTCATACGAATTTGTTAATAATGTCACTTTGAAAGATATCTTGTCCCAAAACTTCAGTATCTAATAATCCATTGGTCATTTTCACTCATATAAATTAAGGTTTAAAGATTGCGATAGAGATTGTAAGACTTTAGGTTTGGCATTAGGGCTTAAGGCTCTTGTAATCATGACTATTGAGGTGTTGTTTCTCTATAAGGTGAATTGGTTATTAAATCAGTGAATGGTTAGTCAGATCAGTAATATACATGGATGATAGGATATATAGTAGTTATGTTGGTACCTGTGTCAGACTGTAAAGTTACACCTCTTTGAATGCTGAAAAAGTCATCTATTAAAACAATGATTATAGCCACATACAGTAAACACACATTAAACAATTATGCCTTAATACACAGTTAGTACAAAATTTATATGTATGACTTCAAAAGTGAATTTGTAAGCCAATAGTCATCCACAGAATGATTTCAACTGCTATAACGTCTTTGACAGTGCTGTACTCACTGTTTATATAGGAAAGCAATGACAAGTACATGTATGCATGTGAAGTATGCTGTGAGGCACACACTTACTCATATGTCTCTATATATACATGGACATGTTAACTTTTGGTCAGTTTCACTTTATGCTCTTTGTCATGACCAACTCTCTGTCTACTAACACATCAGTTGTCCTTTCAAATAAGATCACAACGTCATCTTATTTGAGGCAAAAATTTAGGGTTGTAAATATGCAACACTTGACCTTTCCTTTCAATACTAAATGCTGACTGGAGTTTTAGCTTTCTTTATATAATTCATGCTGTATATTATTCACTTAACTGATTGTCAGCGATAGTCCTTCAATAATGATTCTCATGATCACAATTTCCTTTTTTACTTTTTGATAGTTTATGCCAAACAGAGCAAAGAATGAGCGCAATAACATAAACTAGTACAAAACACACATCTTGAAATATAAGAAATACCCTATATATAAGTTGGTTATGTACAATAGATTTGAAGTGGGGTAATGGGGATAATAAATTAAGAGCACTGAATGTTTCGGTCATGAAATAAATTTATTCACCAAATGTTTCAACAGTTAATACAACTGTTATCATCAGTGGCTACGTACTAAAATACAACAATAAATAGGACTGTTTTCATTGTTATATTTTATTATGTAGCCACAGATGATAACAGTTGTACTTACTGTTGAAACATTTGGCCAATAAATTTTATTTGGTCAATAGTAAAGCATGAATCTTACTACTATAAATTAATATCATTAACAAATCATTAACAAATCCACTAGATGTTAAGACTTTTGACACAAATTATCTATGGAAATAATAGGCAGAGTTTGTAAAATATAACAACTTCTGAAGAACAACTTCTTTACTTTCAATAGTTGATAATTTAAGGAAATAACATATTATTATAACTATGACTGGTGTGCCTATTTGATGTATTTGGTGTGCATAGTACTGACCCTTTAATTACTTCTGAAATGACTGGTAGTTCTATTAAGCAAACACCATTAATTAGTGATAATATATATAATTACCAATTAATAACAGAGAAAAAAAATTTTCATACATAACCAACAAGAATCAGTGAAAAGAACTAATTAGACATTCTGTGGACAATATAGAAACCAAAAGTGAACTTCAAATTATTATAAAATTTAGAAATGACTTATAACAATAACAATACTACTACTACTACTACTACTAAACTAATAGTAATACTATTAATAATACTTAATAATGATAATGGTAAAATAATAAATTAATGTTAACAAAAATAATAATAGTAATAGCCATTAAAAATAATAATGATAATAATAATAACAACAACAGTAACAATAATAATAATAATAATATTTGTTGCAGACTTGGATCTATTGACATGTTGTGGCACACAAAGGAGGCATTGATGTTGCATATTTCGTTGTGTCTTATGGAGGGAAACCCCCCAACGGACAAGATAGCAATTGTTCAGTTGTAAAGAGTTGGCCACAATTACAACGTGAAGAAGAATTCTTAATGGACCAGCCATAGCAAAGATATAATGCTGTCTTATGTAGTGTGAATTCATGAAATTCGATTGGTAAAACAGAGAGCCAGATGGACACACCTTTTTCACTAAAAAGATCCATAGCCTTCTGAAGGTTAGGGCCTAGTTTGTTATAAAGGGCAGCTGCATTATCCCTGTTATATTTCCTCTTTTCTCCTTGAATGGAGGTTTTGATTCGGAGTTGTTCCCAGCTACAGTCCATTAGGTTTGCAGATGTTGATTACTTGTTAATGAGTTTAATGAGGGGGGCCACAAATTGAAGAAAATTGTACTGATACAAAAGTAGCTGGTTTCTGTAATCCCAGACTTCACAGGAGAGTTGGTAAGGCCAAAAGGTCCCGTTCCAGTTCTCCAGGTGGGTTTCTGTCAGATAGGGAGGGAATAAATTTTAATCGCAGTGTCTCTTCCAAAGGTTGGAGGTTTTCTTATAGAAAAGTTGCCAACAAATCTGTAATCTGAAAGAAGTAAGTCCAATGTGACATTACTGTGTGAGTGAAGGCTGCATAAGCAGCATGACGATGGGACTTAGTGATGAAGTTCAGGGTGTTAAGCTCTTCACACCAAAGACTGATCTTATTTTAAACAATTTGTCTTATGAAGTTGTGAGATCCAATAGCATCTTCAAGATATTCAAACCCATCTGAACTAATCTGTATCCCAGAACCAGCAGAGACCCTCCTTGCCTCATAGTTAAAGTCGGGTTTTAGAAGTAATTGAGTCTTCCAATTATTGGAGAGTAACCATAGTGTTGGGCTAGCGTATTTGGCTGATCCCATCACAAATTCAAATTCTGAACACTACCACCAGCAGCTGAATCATCAGCATACCAGACCTGACGTGTTTTTCCTAAGGTGATCAATCATTAGTAATGTGCTTATCCCATACATGACCATAGCCAGGGGGTCCTCTCTTGAGATGGTATATTGCCATAGAATGTGGAGGAGAGATAATAATAATAATAATAACAATAATAACAATAATAATCATCATCTCATAAATATCACAAATGAGAACAAAAGTAAATAGCATATTGAGAACATCACCTTAGCAAGTACCTTCATATAATAAGAAGAGAATCGTTCTGTTCATCACCACGCCCAATTGTGACGCCTACTTCATCCCCACCTTAATACTGAAATGGAAGGAATTTCCAGTATTATCGAATATCGATACTTACAAACATTGCTAATTGTACCTGTAAAATAGTGAATTCGCGAATTGCAATAATCGCGAATTCACAGCCAAATCGTGAATTTTGAAATGTAAAAATCGGGAATTTCTGGTAAAATCGTGAAATTTGAATATTCAATAATCGTGAATTACTAGTAAAATCGTGAATTTTGAGTGTGCAATAATCGTGAATTTGGCGCCTATTTTTGTCGTCGTTCGTATTCCATAATTAACAGTTTAGTGAGTTAATTTGCATTAACACTCTGAAGTTTTTAATTTAAAGACTTTAGAAGGTTTAGACTATTGAGTAAAGTTTATAAAGTAAACTGCTCAGTCTAAAGGACTCTATGGGTCTAACGAAATAAACTACTTTTAACTGTTTAGTAAGTTGGTTTGCATTAAAAGTATAAAGTCTTTAATTTAAATACTTTAGAAGGTTTAAAGTATTGAGTGAGCTTTATAAAGTAAACAGCTCAGTCTAAAGAACTCTATGAAACTAACTCAATAAACTGCTATTAACAGTTTAGTAAGTTGGTCTGCATTAACACTCTAAAGTCTTTAATTTAAAGACTTTAGAAGGTTTAGACTATTGAGTATATTTTATAAAGTAAACTGGTCAGTCTAAAGGACTTATGGGACTAACTAAATAAACTGCTATTAACAGTTCAGTGAGGTGGTTTGCATAAACACTCTAAAGTCTTTAAATTAAAGAGTTTAGAAGGTTTAGACTATTGAGTGAGTTTATAAAGTAAAGAGCTCAGTCTAATGGACTCAATGGGACTAACTTAATAAACTGCTATTAACAGTTTAGTAAGTTGGTTTGCATTAACACTCTAAAGTCTTTAATTTAAAGACTTTAGAAGGTTTAGAATATTGAGTAAATTTTATAAAGCAAACTGGTCAGTCTAAAGGACATATGGGACTGACTAAATAAACAGCTATTAACTGTTCAGTAAGGTGGTTTGCAATTAAACTCTTAAGTCTTTAAATTAAAGAGTTTAGAATTTTATAAAGTAAACAGCTCAGTTTAAAGGACTCTATGAAACTAACTAAATAAATTGTTATTAACAGTTTAGTAAGTTGGTTTGCAATAACACTGTAAAGTCTTGAATTTAAAGATTTTAGAAGATTTAGACTATTGAGTAAATTTTATAAAGTAAACTGCTCATTCTAAAGGATACTGTGGGACTAACTAACTAAACTGCTATTAACAGTTTAGTAAGGTGGTTTGCATTAAAACTCTAAAGTCTTTAATTTAAAGACTTTAGGAGGTTTAGACTATTGAGTAAAGTTTATAAAGTAAACTGCTCTGTCTAAAGGACTCTATGGGACTAACGAAATAAACTACTGTTAACAGTGTAGTAAGTTGGTTTGCATTAAAAGTATAAAGTCTTTAATTTTGAAGACTTTAAAAGGTTTAGACTATTGAATAAAGTTTAGAACGTAAATAGCTCAGTCTAAAGGACTATGTGGGACTAACTAAATAAACTATTATTAACAGATTAGTAAGTTGGTTTGCATTAACACAAAAAAGTCTTTAATTTAAAGACTTTAGAAGGTTTAGACTATTGAGTAAAGTTTATAATGTAAACTACTCAGTCTAAAGGACTCTATGGGACTAACGAAATAAACTACTATTAACAGTTTAGTAAGTTGGTTTGCATTAAAAGTATAAAGTCTTTAATTTAAAGACTTTAGAGTGTTTAGACTATGGAGTGAAGTTTATAAAGTAAACAGCTCAGTCTAAAGGACTCTACGAAACTAAATAAATAAACTACTATTATCAGTTTAGTATGTTGGTTTGCATTAACGGTCTAAAGTCTTTAATTTAAACAGTTTAGAAACCTTAGACTATTAAGTGAAATTTGTAAAGTATAATGCCCTGTCTAAAGGACTTAATGGCACAAACTAAATAAAATGACATTAACAGTATAATAAGTTGGTTTGCATTAACGCTCTAAAGTCTTTAATTTAAAGACTTTAGAAGAATTAGACTATTGAGTGAACTTTATAAAGTAAACTGCTCAGTCTAAAGGACTCTATGGGGCTAACTAAATAAACTGTTATTAACGGTTTAGTAAGTTGGTTTGCATTAACACTCTAAAGTCTTTAATTTAAAGACTTTAGAAGGTTTAAACTATCGAGTGAAGTTTTTAAAGTAAACTGATAGGTCTAAAGGACACTACGGCACTAACTAAATAAACTGCTACTAACAGTTTAGTAAGTTGGTTTGCATTAACACTCTAAAGTCTTTAATTTAAAGACTTTAGAAGGTTTAGACTATTGAGTGAAGTTTATAAAGTAAACAGCTCAGTGTAAAGTAATCTATGAAACTAACTAAATAAACTGCTATTAACAGTTTAGTAAGTTGGTTTGCATTAACACTCTAAAGTCTTTAATTTAAAGACTTTAGAAGGTTTAGACTATTGAGTAAATTTTATAAAGTAAACTGGTCAGACTAAAGGAATTATGGGACTAACTAAATAAACTGCTATTAACAGTTCAGTAAGGTGGTTTACATTAACACTCTAAAGTCTTTAATTTAAAGAGTTTAGAAGGTTTAGACTGTTGAGTGAAGTTTAGAAAGTGAACAGCTCAGTCTATAGGACTCTATGGGACTAACTAAATAAACTGCTATTAACAGTTTAGTAAGTTGGTTTGCATTAACACTCTAAAGTCTTTAAATTAAAGAGTTTAGAATGTTTAGACTATAGAGTGAAGTTTATAAACTAAAGAGCTCTGTCTAATGGACTCTATGGGACTAACTTAATAAACTGCTATTAACAGTTTAGTGAGTTGGTTTGCATTAACACTCTAAAGTCTTTAATTTAAAGACTTTAGAAGTTTAGAATATTGAGTAAAGTTTATGAAGTAACTGCACAGTCGAAAGGACTCCATGGGACTAACGAAATTAACTACTTTCAGCCGTTTAGTAAGTTTGTTTGCATTAAAATTATAGAGTCTTTAATTTAAAGACTTTAGAAGGTTTAAAATATTGAGTGAGGTTTTTAAAGTAAACATCTCAGTCTAAAGGACTCTGTGAAGCTAACGAAATGAACTGCTATTAACAGTTTAGTAAGTTGGTTTGCATTAAGACTCTAATGTCTTTAATATAAAGACTTTAGAAGTTTTAGACTATTGAGTAAATTTTATAAGGTAAACTGGTCAGTCTAAATGACATATGGGACTAACTAAATAAACTGCTATTAACAGTTTAGTAAGTTTGTTTGCATTATCACTCTAAAGTCCTTAAATTAAAGAGTTTAGAAAGTTTAGACTATTGATTGAAGTTTATAAAGTAAACAGCTCAGTCTAAAGGCCTCTATGGGAGTAACTAAATAAACTTCTATTAACAGTTTAGTATGTCGGTTTGCATTAATGACCTAAAGTCTTTAATTTAAAGTCTTTAGAAGCCTTAGACTAATAAGTGAAATTTGTAAGGTAAACTGCTCAGTCTAAAGGACTTAACGCCACTAAGTAATTAAAATTGTATTAACAGTATAATAAGTTTGTTTGCATTAACGCTTTAAAGTCTTTAATTTAAAGACATTAGAAGGTTTAGACTATTGAGTGAATTTTATCAAGTAAACTGCTCATTCTAAAGGACTCTATGGGACTAACTAAATAAACTGCTATTGACAGTTTAGTATGTCTTTTTGCATTAACACTCTAAAGTCTTTAATTTAAAGACTTTAGAAGGTTTAGACTATTTAGTGAAGATTATAAAGAAGAAATATGGGACTAACTATATAAAATGCTATTAACAGTTTAGTAAGTTGGTTTGCATTAACACTCTAAATTCTTTAAATTATAGAGTTTAGAAGGTTTAGACTATTGATTGCAGTTTATAAAGTAAAAAGCTCAGTCTAAAAGACTCTATGGGACTAACTAAATATACTGTTATTAACAGTTTAGTAAGTTGGTTTGCATTAACACTCTAAAGTCTTTAATTTAAAGACCTTAGAAGATTTAGACTAATGAGTAAATTTTATAAGGTAAACTGCTCATTCTAAAGGACTCTATGGGACTAACTAAATAAACTGCTACTAACAGTTTAGTAAGTTTGTTTGCATTAACACTCCAAAGTCTTTAATTTAATGACTTTAGAAGGTTTAGACTATTGAGTCAAATTTGTAAAGTATAATGCTCTGTCTAAAGGACTTAATGGCACAAACTAAATAAAATGGCATTAACAGCATAATAAGTTGGTTTGCGCTAACGCTCTAAAATCATTAATTTAAAGAGTTTAGAAGGTTTAGACTATTGAGTGAAGTTCATAAAGTAAACAGCACAGTGTAAAGGACTCTATGGGACTAACTAACTAATAAACTGTTATTAACCGTTGAGTAAGTTGGTTTGCATTAACACTCTAAAGTCTTTAATTTAAAGACTTTAGAAGGTTTAGACTATTGAGTGAAGTTTATAAAGTAAACGGCTCAGTCTAAAGGACTCTATGAAACTAACTAAATAAACTGCTATTAACAGTTTAGTAAGATGGTTTGCATTAACACTCTAAAGTCTTTAATTTAAAGACTTTAGAAGTTTTAGACTATTGAGTAAATTTTATAAAGTAAACTGGTCGGTCTAAAGGACTTATGGGACTAACTAACGAAACTGCTATTAACAGTTCAGTAAGGTGGTTTGCATTAACACTCTAAGTCTTTAAATTAAAGAGTTTAGAAGGTTTAGACTATTGAGTGAAGTTTAGAAAGTAAAGAGCTCAGTCTAAAGGACTCTATGGGACTAAATAAATAAACTGCTATTAACAGTTTAGTAAGTTGGTTTGCATTAACACTCTAAAGTCTTTAAATTAAAGAGTTTAGAAAGTTTAGACTATTGAGTGAAGTTTATAAAGTAAAGACCTCAGTCTAATGGACTCTATGGGACTAACTTAATAAACTGCTATTAACTATTTAGTGACTTTCTTTGCATTAACACTCTAAAGTCTTTAATTTAAAGTCTTTAGAAGGTTTAGATTATTGAGTAAAGATTATAAAGTAAACTGCTCAGTCGAAAGGACTCTATGGGACTAACGAAATAAACTACATTCAACCGTTCAGTAAGTTTGTTTGCATTAAAAGTATAAAGTCTTTAATTTAAAGACCTTAGAAGGTATAAAGTATTGGGTGAGGTTTATAAAGTAAACATCTCAGTCTAAAGGACTCTATGAAACTAACTAAATGAACTGCTATTAACAGTTTGGTAAGTTGGTTTGCATTATGACTCTAAAGTCTTTAATTTAAAGACTTTAGAAGTTTTAGACTATTGAGTAAATTTTATAAAGTAAACTGGTCAGTCTAAAGGACATATGGGACTAACTAAATCAACTGCTATTAACGGTTTAGTAAGTCGGTCTGCATTAACACTCTTAAGTCTTGATATTAAAGAGTTTAGAAAGTTTAAACTATTGATTGATGTTTATAAAGTAAACAGCTCAGTCTAAAGGCCTCTAAGGGAGTAACTAAATAAACTTCTATTCAATTTAGTATGTCGGTTTGCATTAATGATCTAAAGTCTTTAATTTAAAGTCTTTAGAAGCCTTAGACTAGTAAGTGAAATTTGTAAAGTAAACTGCTCAGTCTAAAGGACTTAATGCCACTAAGTAATTAAAATGCTATTTACAGTATAATAAGTTGGTTTGCATTAACGCTATATAGTCTTTAATTTAAAGACATTAGAAGGTCTAGACCATTGAGTGAATTTTGTAAAGTAAACTACTCATTCTAAAGGACTCTATGGTACTAAATATATAAACTGCTATTGACAGTTTAGTAAGTCGGTTTGCATTAACACTCTAAAGTCTTTAAATTAAAGACTTTAGAAGGTTTAGACTATTTAGTGAAGTTTATAAAGAGGACATATGGGACTAACTAAATAAACTACTATTAACAGTTTAGTAAGTTGGTTTGCATTAACACTCTAAATTCTTTAAATTATAGAGTTTAGAAGTTTAGACCATAGATTGAAGTTTATAAAGTAAAAAGCTCAGTCTAAAGGACTCTATGGGACTAACTAAACAAACTGTTATTAACAGTTTAGTAAGTTGGTTTGCATTAACACTCTAAAGTCTTTAATTTAAAGACTTTAGAAGGTTTAGACTATTGAGTAAATTTTATAAAGTAAACTGCTCATTCTAAAGGACTCTATGGGACTAACTAAATAAACTGCTACAAACAGTTTAGTAAGTTTGTTTGCATTAACACTCTAAAGTCTTTAATATAAAGACTTTAGAAGGTTTAGACTATTGAGTAAAGTTTAGAAAGTAAATAGCTCAGTGTAAAGGACTCTTCGGGAATAACTAGATAAACTGTTATTCACAGTTTAGTAAGTTGGTTTGCATTAATACTCTAAAGTCTTTAATTTAAAGACTTTAGAAGGTTTAGACTATTGAGCAAAGTTTATAAAGTAAACTACTCAGTCTAAAGGACTCTATGGGACTAACGAAATAAAATACTATTAACAGTTTACTAAGTTGGTTTGCATTAAAAGTATAAAGTCTTTAATTTAAAGACTTTAGAGTGTTTAGACTATTGAGTGAAGTTTATAAAGTAAACAGCTCAGTCTAAGGGATTCTACGAAACTAAATAAATAAACTGCTATTAAGAGTTTAGTATGGTTTGCATTAACGGTCTAAAGTCTTTAATTTAAACAGGTTAGAAAACTTAGACTAGTAAGTGAAATTTGTAAAGTATAATGCTCTGTCTAAAGGACTTAATGGCACAAACTAAATAAAATGACATTAAAAGTATAATAAGTTGGTTTGCATTAACGCTCTAAAGTCTTTAATTTAAAGACTTTAGAATGTTTAGACTATTGAGTGAAGTTTATAAAGTAAACAGCTCAGTCTAAAGGACTCTATGGGACTAACTAAATA
Source organism: Xestospongia bergquistia (assembly GCA_963965975.1). Lineage (NCBI taxonomy): Eukaryota > Metazoa > Porifera > Demospongiae > Haplosclerida > Petrosiidae > Xestospongia > Xestospongia bergquistia. Next base: position 5,199,691 of record OZ014419.1, on the reverse strand, counting down.
AACTGTTATTAACGGTATAGTAAGTTGGTTTGCATTAACACTCTAAAGTCTTTAATTTAAAGTCTTTAGATGGTTTAAACTATTGAGTGAAGTTTATAAAGTAAAATGATAGGTCTAAAGGACTCTATGGCACAAACTAAATAAACTGCTATGAACAGTTTATTAAGTTGGTTTGCATTAAGACTCTAAAGTCTTTAATTTAAAGACTTTAGAAGGTTTAGACTATTGAGTGAAGTTTATAAAGTAAACAGCTCAGTCTAAAGGAATCTATGAAACTAACTAAATAAACTGCTATTAACAGTTTAGTAAGTTTGTTTGCATTAACACACTAAAGTCTTTAATTTAAAGACTTTAGAAGGTTTAGACTATTGAGTAAATTTTATAAAGTAAACTGGTCAGTCTAAAAGACTTATGGGACAAAATAAAAAAACTGCTATTAACAGTTCAGTAAGATGGTTTGCATTAACACTCTAAAGTCTTTAAATTAAAGAGTTTAGAAGGTTTAGACTATTGAGTAAAAGTTTATGAAGTAAGCAGCTCAGTCTATGGGACTCTATGGGACTAACTAAATAAACTACTATTAAGAGTTTAGTAAGTTGGTTTGCATTAACACTCTAAAGTCTTTAAATTAAAGAGTTTAGAATCTTTAGACTATTGAGTAAAGTTTATAAAGTAAACTGCTCAGTGTAAAGGACTCTATGGGAATAACGAAATAAACTACTTTCAACCGTTTAGTAAGTTTGTTTGCATTAAAAGTATAAAGTCTTTAATTAAAAGACTTTAGAAGGCTTAAACTATAGAGTGAGGTTTATAAAGTAAACATCTAAGTCTAAAGGACTCTATGAAACTAACTGAATGAACTGCTATTAACAATTTAGTAAGTTGGTTTGCATTAACACTCTAAAGTCTTTAATTTAAAGACTTTAGAAGGTTTAGACTATTGAGTGAAGTTTATAAAGTAAACTGATAGGTCTAAAGGACTCTATGGCACTAACTAAATAAAGTGCTATTAACAGATTAGTAAGTAGGTTTCCATTAACATTGTAAAGTCTTTAATTTAAAGACTTTAGAAGGTTTAGACTATTGAGTAAATTTTATAAAGTTAACTGCTCATTCTAAAGGACTCTATGGGACTAACTAAATAAACTGCTACTAATAGTTTTGAAAAGTGGCTTGCATTAACACCATAAAGTCTTTAATTTAAAGACTTTAGAAGGTTTAGACTATTGAGTGATGTTTATAAAGTAAACAGCTCAGTCTAAAGGACTCTATGGGACTAACTAAATAAACTGTTTTTAACAGTTCAGTAAGTTTGTTTGCAATAACACTCTAAAATCTTTAATTTAAAGACTTTAGAAGGTTTAGACTATTGAGTGAAGTTTATAAAGTATACTGATAGGTCTAATGGACTCTATGGCACTAACTAAATAAACTGCTATTAACAGTTTAGTAAGTTGGTTTGCATTAACATTCTAAAGTCTTTAATTTAAAGACTTTAGAAGGTTTAGACTATTGAGTGAAGTTTAAACATTATACAGCTCAGTCTAAAGGACTCTATGAAACTAACTAAATAAAGTGCTATTAAGAGTTTAGTAAGTTTGTTTGCATTAACACTCTAAAGTCTTTAATTTAAACACTTTAGAAGGTTTAGACTATTGAGTAAATTTTATAAAGTAAACTGCTCATTATAAAGGACTCTATGGGACTAACTAAATAAACTGCTACTAATAGTTTTGTAAGGTGGTTAGCATTAACACTATAAAGTCTTTAATTTAAAGACTTTAGAAGGTTTATACTATTGAGTAAAGTTTATAAAGTAAACTTTTCAGTCTAAAGGACTCTATGGGACTAACTAAATAAAATGGCATTAACAGTATAAGAAGTTGGTTTGCATTAATGCTCTAAAGTCTTTAATTTAAAGACTTTAGAAGGTTTAGACTATTTAGTGAAGTTTATAAAGTAAACAACTCAGTCTAAAGGACTCTATGGGACTAACTAACTAAACTGTTATTAACAGTTTAGTAAGTTGGTTTGCAATAACACTCTAATATCTTCAATTTAAAGACTTTAGAAGGTTCAGACTATTGAGTGAAGTTTATAAAGTATACTGATAGGTCTAAAGGAATCTATGGCACTAACTAAATAAACTGCTATTAACAGTTTAGTAAGTTGGTTTGAATTAACACTCTAAAGTCTTTAATTTTAAAACTTTAGAAGGTTTAGACTATTGAGTGAAGTTTATAAAGTAAACAGCTCAGTCTAAAGGACTCTATGAAACTAACTAAATAAACTGCTATTAACAGTTTAGTAAGTTGGTTTGCATTAACGGTCTAAACTCTTTATTTTAAACAGTTTAGAAACCTTAGACTATTAAGTGAAATTTGTAAAGTATAATGCTTTGTCTAAAGGACTTAATGGGAAAAACTAAATAAAATGGCCATTAACAGTATAATAAGTTTGTTTGCATTAACGCTCTAAAGTCTTTGATTTAAAGACTTTAGAAGGTTTAGACTATTGAGTGAAGTTTATAAAGTAAACAGCTCAGTCTAAAGGACTCTACGGGACTAACTAAATAAATTGTGATTAACAGTTTAGTAAGTTGCTTTGCATTAACACTCTAAAATCTTTAATTTAAAACTTTAGAAGGTTTAGACTATTGAGTGAAGTTTATTAACTATACTGATAGGTCTAAAGGACTCTATGGCACTAAATAAATAAACTGCTACTAACAGTTTAGAAAGTTGGTTTGCATTAACACTGTAAGTCTTTAATTTAAAGACTTTAGAAGGTTTAGACTATTGAGTGAAGTTTATAAAGTAAACAGCTCAGACTAAAGGACTCTATGGGACTAACTAAATAAACTGTTACTAACGGTTTAGTAAGTTGGTTTGCATTAACACTCTAAAGTATTTAATTTAAAGACTTTAGAAGGTTTAGACTATTGAGTGAAGTTTATCAAGTAAAAAGCGCAGTCTAAAGGACTCTACGAAAATAACTAAATAAACTGCAATTAACTGTTTAGTATGTTTGTTTGCATTAACGGTCTAAACTATTTAATTTAAACAGTTTAGAAACCTTAGACTATTAAGTGAAATTTGTAAAGTATAATGCTCTGTCCAAAGGACTTAATGGCACAAACTAAATAAAATGACATTAACAGTATAATAAGTTGGTTTGCATTAACGCTCTAAAGTCTTTAATTTAAAGACTTTAGAAGGTTTAGACTATTGAGTGAAGTTTATAAAGTAAACAGCTCAGTCTAAAGGACTCTATGGGACTAACTAAATAAACTTTTATTAACGGTTTAGTAAGTTGGTTTGCATTAACAATCTAAAGTATTTAATTTAAAGACTTTAGAAGGTTTACACTATTGAGTGAAGTTTATAAAGTAAACTGATGGGTCTAAAGGAATCTATGGCATTAACTAAATAAACTTCTATTAACAGTTTAGTAAGTTGGTTTGCATTAACATTCTAAAGTCTTTAATTTAAAGACTTTAGAAGGTTTAGACTATTGAGTGAAGTTTATAAATTATACAGCTCAGTCTAAAGGACTCTATGAAACTAACTAAATAAAGTGCTATTAAGAGTTTGGTAAGTTGGTTTGCATTAACACTCTAAAGTCTTCAATTTAAAGACTTTAGAAGGTTTAGATTATTGAGTAAATTTTATAAAGTAAACTGCTCATTCTAAAGGACTCTATGGGACTAACTAAATATACTGCTACTAACAGTTTAGTAAGGTGGTTTGCATTAACTCTATAAAGTCTTTAATTTAAAGACTTTAGAAGGTTTAGACTATTGAGTAATGTTTATAAAGTAAACTGTTCAGTCTAAAGGACTCTATGGGACTGACTATATAAACTGTTATTAACAGTTTAGTAAGTTTATTTGCACTAACACTCTCAAGTCTTTAATTTAAAGACTTTAGAAGGTTTAGACTATTGAGAAATGTTTATAAAGTAAACTGCTCAGTCTAATGGACTATATGGGACTATCGAAATAAACTACTATTAACAGTTTAGTAAGTTTGTTTGCATTAAAGGTGTAAGGTCTTTAATTTAAAGACTTTAGAAGGTTTAGACTATTGAGTGAAGTTTATAAAGTAAACAGCTCAGTCTAAAGGACTCTACGAAACTAACTAAATAAACTGCTATTAACAGTTTAGTATGTTGGTTTGCCTTAACGATCTAAACTCTTTAATTTAAACAGTTTAAAAACCTTAGACTATTACGTGAATTTTGTAAAGTATAATGCTCTGTCTAAAGGACTTAATGGCACAAACTAAATAAAATGGCATTAACAGTATAATAAGTTTGTTTCCATTAACGCTCTAAAGTCTTCAATTTAAAGACTTTAGAAGGTTTAGACTATTGAGTGAAGTTTATAAAGTAAACAGCTCAGTCTAAAGGACTCTATGGGACTAACTAAATAAACTGTTATTAACAGTTTAGTAAGTTGGTTTGCAATAAAATCTTTAATTTAAAGACTTTAGAAGGTTTAGACTATTGAGTGAAGTTTATAAAGTAGACATCTCAGTCTAATGGACTCTACGAAACTAACTAAATAAACTGCTATTAACAGTTTAGTATGTTGGTTCGCCTTAACGGTCTAAATTCTTTAATTTAAACAGTTTAGAAACCTTAGACTATTAAGTGAAATTTGTAAAGTATAATGCTCTGTCTAAAGGACTTAATGGCACAAACTAAATAAAATGGCATTAACAGTATAATAAGTTTGTTTGCATTAACGCTCTAAAGTCTTTAATTTAAAGACTTTAGAAGGTTTAGACTATTGAGTGAAGTTTATAAAGTAAAAAGCTCAGTCTAAAGGACTCTATGGGACTAACTAAATAAATTGTTATTAACAGTTTAGTAAGTTGGTTTGCATTAACACTCTAAAGTCTTTAATTTAAAACTTTAGAAGGTTTAGACTATTGACTGAAGTTTACAAAGTATACTGATAGGTCTAAAGGACTCTATGGCACTAAATAAATAAACGGCTATTAACAGTTTAGTAAGTTGGTTTGCATTAACACTCTAAAGTCTTTAATTTAAAGACTTTAGAAGGTTTAGACTATTGAGTGAAGTTTATAAAGTAAACAGCTCAGTCTAAAGGACTCTATGGGACTAACTAAATAAACTGTTATTAACGGTTTAGTAAGTTGGTTTGCATTAACACTCTAAAGTCTTTAATTTAAAGACTTTAGAAGGTTTAGACTATTGAGTGAAGTTTATAAAGTAAACTGAGACGTCTAAAGGACTCTATGGCACTAACTAAATAAACTGCTATTAACAGTTTAGTAAGTTGATTTGCATTAACATTCTAAAGTCTTTCATTTAAAGACTTTAGAAGGTTTAGACTATTGAGTAAAGTTTATAAAATATACAGCTCAGTCTAAAGGACTCTATGTAACTAACTAAATAGAGTGCTATTAAAGTTATTAAGTTTGTTTGCATTAACACTCTAAAGTCTTAATTTAAAGACTTTAGAAGGTTTAGACTATTGAGTAAATTTTATAGAGTAAACTGCTCATTCTAAAGGATCTATGGGACTAACTAAATAAACTGCTACTAACAGTTTAGTAAGGTGGTTTGCATTAACACTATAAAGTCTTTAGTTTAAAGACTTTAGAAGGTTTAGACTATTGAGTAAAGTTTGTAAAGTAAACTGCTCATTCTAAAGGATCTATGGGACTAACTAAATCAACTGCTACTAACAGTTTAGTAAGTTTGTCTGCATTAACACTCTAAAGTCTTTAATTTACAGACTTTAGAAGGTTTAGACTATTGACTGAAGTTTATAAAGTAAACTGATAGGTCTAAAGGACTCTATGGCACTAACTAAATAAACTGCTATTAACAGTTTAGTAAGTTGGTTTGCATTAAGACTCTAAAGTCTTTAATTTAAAGACTTTAGAAGGTTTAGACTATTGAGTAATGTTTATAAAGTAAACTGCTCATTCTATAGGACTCCATGAAACTAAATAAATAAACTGCTAGTAACAGTTTAGTAAGTTGGTTGGCATTAACACACTAAAGTCTTTAATTTAAAGACTTTAGAAGGTTTAGACTATTGAGTAAATTTTATAAATTAAACTGGTCAGTCTAAAGGACTCTATGGGACTAATGAAATAAACTACTTTCAACCGTTTAGTAAGTTGGTTTGCATTAAAGGTATAAAGTCTTTAATTTAAAGACTTTAGAAGGTTTAGGCTATTGAGTGAGGTTTATAAAGTATACTGATAGGTCTAAAGGATTCTATGGCAGGAACTAAATAAACTGCTATTAACAGTTTAGTAAGCTGGTTTGCATTAACTTTGTAAAGTCTTTAATTTAAAGACTTTAGAAGGTATAGACTATTGAGTGAAGTTTATAAAGTAAACAGCTCAGTCTAAAGGACTCTATGGGACTAACTAAATAAACTGTTATTAACGGTTTAGTAAGTTGGTTTGCATTAACAATCTAAAGTAAAGACTTTAGAAGGTTTACACTATTGAGTGAAGTTTATAAAGTAAACTGATGAGTCTAAAGGAATCTATGGCATTAACTAAATAAACTTCTATTAACAGTTTAGTAAGTTGGTTTGCATTAACATTCTAAAGTCTTTAATTTAAAGACTTTAGAAGGTTTAGACTATTGAGTGAAGTTTATAAATTATACAGCTCAGTCTAAAGGACTCTATGAAACTAACTAAATAAAGTGCTATTAAGAGTTTAGTAAGTTGGTTTGCATTAACACTCTAAAGTCTTCACTTTAAAGACTTTAGAAGGTTTAGATTATTGAGTAAATTTTATAAAGTAAACTGCTCATTCTAAAGGACTCTATGGGACTAACTACATATACTGCTACTAACAGTTTAGTAAGGTGGTTTGCATTAACTCTATAAAGTCTTTAATTTAAAGACTTTAGAAGGTTTAGACTATTGAGTAATGTTTATAAAGTAAACTGTTCAGTCTAAAGGACTCTATGGGACTAACTATATAAACTGTTATTAACAGTTTACTAAGTTTATTTGCACTAACACTCTCAAGTCTTTAATTTAAAGACTTTAGAAGGTTTAGACTATTGAGAAATGTTTATAAAGTAAACTGCTCAGTCTAATGGACTATAAGGGACTATCGAAATAAACTACTATTAACAGTTTAGTAAGTTTGTTTGCATAAAAGGTGAAGGTCTTTAATTAAAAGACTTTAGAAGGTTTAGACTATTGAGTGAAGTTTATAAAGTAAACAGCTCAGTCTAAAGGACTCTACGAAACTAACTAAATAAACTGCTATTAACAGTTTAGTATGTTGGTTCGCCTTAACGGTCTAAACTCTTTAATTTAAACAGTTTAGAAACCTTAGACTATTAAGTGAAATTAGTAAAGTATAATGCTCTGTCTAAAGGACTTAATGGCACAAACTAAATAAAATGGCATTAACAGTATAATAAGTTGGTTTGCATTAACTCTCTAAAGTCTTTAATTTAAAGACTTTAGAAGGTTTAGACTATTGAGTGAAGTTTATAAAGTAAACAGCTCAGTCTGAAGGACTCTATGGCACTAAATAAATAAACTGCTATTAACAGTTTAGTAAGTTGGTTTGCATTAACACTGTAAAGTCTTTAATTTAAAGACTTTAGAAGGTTTAGACTACTGAGTGAAGTTTATAAAGTAAACAGCTCAGTCTAAAGGACTCTATGGGACTAACTAAATAAACTGTTATTAACGGTTTAGTAAGTTGGTTTGCATTAACACTCTAAAGTCTTTAATTTAAAGACTTTAGAAGGTTTAGACTATTGAGTGAAGTTTATAAAGTAAACTGAGACGTCTAAAGGACTCTATGGCACTAACTAAATAAACTGCTATTAACAGTTTAGTAAGTTGGTTTGCATTAACATTCTAAAGTCTTTAATTTCCAGACTTTAGAAGGTTTAGACTATTGACTGAAGTTTATGAAGTAAACTGATAGGTCTAAAGGACTCTATGGCACTAACTAAATAAACTGCTATTAACAGTTTAGTAAGTTGGTTTGCATTAAGACTCTAAAGTCTTTAATTTAAAGCCTTTAGAAGGTTTAGACTATTGAGTAAAGTTTATAAAGTATACAGCTCAGTCTAAAGGACTCTATGTAACTAACTAAATAAACTGCTAGTAACAGTTTAGTAACTTTCTTTGCATTAACACTCTAAAGTCTTAATTTAAAGACTTTAGAAGGTTTAGACTATTGAGTAAATTTTATAAAGTAAACTGCTCATTCTAAAGGATCTATGGGACTAACTAAATAAACTGCTACTAACAGTTTAGTAAGGTGGTTTGCATTAACACTATAAAGTCTTTAGTTTAAAGACTTTAGAAGGTTTAGACTATTGAGTAAAGTTTATAAAGTAAACTGCTCAGTCTAAAGGACTCTCTGGGACTAATTAAATAAACTGTTATTAACAGTTTAGTAAGTTTGTCTGCGTTAACACTCTAAAGTCTTTAATATACAGACTTTAGAAGGTTTAGACTATTGACTGAAGTTTATAAAGTAAACTGATAGGTCTAAAGGACTCTATGGCACTAACTAAATAAAATGCTATTAACAGTTTAGTAAGTTGGTTTGCATTAAGACTCTAAAGTCTTTAATTTAAAGACTTTAGAAGGTTTAGACTATTGAGTAAAGTTTATAAAGTAAACAGCTCATTCTATAGGACTCCATGAAACTAACTAAATAAACTGCTAGTAACAGTTTAGTAAGTTGGTTTGCATTAACACACTAAAGTCTTTAATTTAAAGACTTTAGAAGGTTTAGACTATTGAGTAAATTTTATAAATTAAACTGGTCAGTCTAAAGGACTTATGGGACTAACTAAAGAAACTGCTATTAACAGTTCTGTAAGGTGGTTTGCATCAACACTCTAAAGTCTTTAAATTAAAGAGTTTAGAAGGTTTAGACTATTGAGTGAATTTTAGAAAGTAAACAGCTCAGTCTAAAGGACTCTATGGGACTAACTAAAGAAAATGCTATTAACAATTTAGTAAGTTGGTTTTAATTAACACTCTAAAGTCTTGAATTTACAGACTTTAGAAGGTTTAGACTATTGAGTAAATTTTATAAGGTATGCTGCTCGTTCTAAAGGACTCTATGGGACTACTGAAATAAACTACTTTTAACCGTTTAGTAAGTTTGTTTGCATTAAAGGTATAAAGTCTTTAATTTAAAGACTTTAGAAGGTTTAGGCTATTGAGTGAGGTTTATAATGTATACTGATAGGTCTAAAGGATTCTATGGCAGGAACTAAATAAACTGCTATTAACAGTTAAATAAGCTGGTTTGAATTAACTTTGTAAAGTCTTTAATTTAAAGACTTTAGAAGGTATAGACTATTGAGTGAAGTTTATAAAGTAAACAGCTCAGTCTAAAGGACTCTATGGGACTAACTAAATAAACTGTTATTAACGGTTTAGTAAGTTGGTTTGCATTAACAATCTAAAGTATTTAATTTAAAGACTTTAGAAGGTTTACACTATTGAGTGAAGTTTATAAAGTAAACTGATGAGTCTAAAGGAATCTATGGCATTAACTAAATAAACTTCTATTAACAGTTTAGTAAGTTGGTTTGCATTAACATTCTAAAGTCTTTAATTTAAAGACTTTAGAAGGTTTAGACTATTGAGTGAAGTTTATAAATTATACAGCTCAGTCTAAAGGACTCTATGAAACTAACTAAATAAAGTGCTATTAAGAGTTTAGTAAGTTGGTTTGCATTAACACTCTAAAGTCTTCAATTTAAAGACTTTAGAAGGTTTAGATTATTGAGTAAATTTTATAAAGTAAACTGCTCTTTCTAAAGGACTCTATGGGACTAACTACATATACTGCTACTAACAGTTTAGTAAGGTGGTTTGCATTAACTCTATAAAGTCTTTAATTTAAAGACTTTAGAAGGTTTAGACTATTGAGTAATGTTTATAAAGTAAACTGTTCAGTCTAAAGGACTCTATGGGACTAACTATATAAACTGTTATTAACAGTTTAGTAAGTTTATTTGCACTAACACTCTCAAGTCTTTAATTAAAAGACTTTAGAAGGTTTAGACTATTGAGAAATGTTTATAAAGTAAACTGCTCAGTCTAATGGACTATATGGGACTATCGAAATAAACTACTATTAACAGTTTAGTAAGTTTGTTTGCATTAAAGGTGAAGGTCTTTAATTTAAAGACTTTAGAAGGTTTAGACTATTGAGTGAAGTTTACAAAGTAAACAGCTCAGTCTAAAGGACTCTACGAAACTAACTAAATAAACTGCTATTAACAGTTTAGTATGTTGGTTCGCCTTAACGGTCTAAACTCTTTAATTTAAACAGTTTAGAAACCTTAGACTATTAAGTGAAATTTGTAAAGTATAATGCTCTGTCTAAAGAACTTAATGGCACAAACTAAATAAAATGGCATTAACAGTATAATAAGTTGGTTTGCATTAATGCTCTAAAGTCTTTAATTTAAAGACTTTAGAAGGTTCAGACTATTGAGAGAAGTTTATAAAGTAAACAGCTCAGTCTAAAGGTCTCTATGGCACTAAATAAATAAACTGCTATTAACAGTTTAGTAAGTTGGTTTGCATTAACACTGTAAAGTCTTTAATTTAAAGACTTTAGAAGGTTTAGACTACTGAGTGAAGTTTATAAAGTAAACAGCTCAGTCTAAAGGACTCTATGGGACTAACTAAATAAACTGTTATTAACGGTTTAGAAAGTTGGTTTGCATTAACACTCTAAAGTCTTTAATTTAAAGACTTTAGAAGGTTTAGACTATTGAGTGAAGTTTATAAAGTAAACTGAGACGTCTAAAGGACTCTATGGCACTAACTAAATAAACTGCTATTAACAGTTTAGTAAGTTGGTTTGCATAAACATTCTAAAGTCTTTAATTTCCAGACTTTAGAAGGTTTAGACTATTGACTGAAGTTTATGAAGTAAACTGATAGGTCTAAAGGACTCTATGGCACTAACTAAATAAACTGCTATTAACAGTTTAGTAAGTTGGTTTGCATTAAGACTCTAAAGTCTTTAATTTAAAGCCTTTAGAAGGTTTAGACTATTGAGTAAAGTTTATAAAGTATACAGCTCAGTCTAAAGGACTCTATGTAACTAACTAAATAAACTGCTAGTAACTGTTTAGTAAGTTTCTTTGCATTATCACTCTAAAGTCTTAATTTAAAGACTTTAGAAGGTTTAGACTATTGAGTAAATTTTATAAAGTAAACTGCTCATTCTAAAGGATCTATGGGACTAACTAAATAAACTGCTACTAACAGTTTAGTAAGGTGGTTTGCATTAACACTATAAAGTCTTTTGTTTAAAGACTTTAGAAGGTTTAGACTATTCAGTAAAGATTATAAAGTAAACTGCTCAGTCTAAAGGACTCTCAGGGACTAACTAAATAAACTGTTATTAACAGTTTAGTAAGTTTGTCTGCATTAACACTCTAAAGTCTTTAATTTACAGACTTTAGAAGGTTTAGACTATTGACTGAAGTTTATAAAGTAAACTGATAGGTCTAAAGGACTCTATGGCACTAACTAAATAAACTGCTATTAACAGTTTAGTAAGTTGGTTTGCATTAAGACTCTAAAGTCTTTAATTTAAAGACTTTAGAAGGTTTAGACTATTGAGTAAAGTTTATAAAGTAAACAGCTCATTCTATAGGACTCTATGAAAGTAACTAAATAAACTGCTAGTAAGAGTTTAGTAAGTTGGTTTGCGTTAACACTCTAATATCTTTAATTTAAAGACTTTAGAAGGTTTAGACTATTGAGAAAATTTTTTATAAATTAAACTGGTCAGTCTGAAGGACTTATGGGACTAACTAAAGAAACTGCTATTAACAGTTCTGTAAGGTGGTTTGCATCAACACTCTAAAGTCTTTAAATTAAAGAGTTTAGAAGGTTTAGACTATTGACTGAAGTTTAGAAAGTAAACAGCTAAGTCTAAAGGACTCTATGGGACTATCTAAAGAAAATGCTATTAACAAATTAGTAAGTTGGTTTTGATTAGCACTCAAAAGTCTTGAATTTAAAGACTTTAGAAGGTTTAGACTATTGAGTAAATTTTATAAGGTATGCTGCTCGTTCTAAAGGACTCTATGGGACTAACTAAATAAACAGCTATTTACAGTTTATTAAGGTGGTTTGCATTAACACTCTAAAGTCTTTAATTTAAACACTTTAGAAGGTTTAGACTATTGACTAAGGTTTATAAAGTAAACTGCTCAGTCTAAAGGACTCTATGGGAATAGTGAAATAAACTACTTTTAACCGTTTAGTAAGTTGGTTTGCATTGAAAGTATAAAGTCTTTAATTTAAAATCTTTAGAAGTTTAAAGTATTGAGTGAGGTTTATAAAGTAAACAGCTCAGTCTAATGAGTCTATGAAACTAACTAAATAAACTGCTATTAACTGTTTAGTTAGTTGGTTTGCATTAACACTCCAAAGTCTTTAATTTAAAGACTTTATAAGTTTTAGACTATTGAGGAAATTTTATAAAGTAAGCTGGTCAATCTAAAAGACATATGGGACTAACTAAATAAACTGCTATTAACAGTTCAGTAAGTTGGTTTGCATTAACACTCTAAAGTCGTTGAATTCAAGAGTTTAGAAAATTTAGACTATTGATTGAAGTATATAAAGTAAACAGCTCAGTCTAAAGTCCTCAATGGGGCTAACTAAATAAACTATTATTAACAGTTTAGTCTGTTCGTTTGCATTAACACTCTATAGTCTTTAATTTAAAGACTTTAGAAGGTTTACATTATTGATTAAATTTTATAAAGTAAACTGCTCATTCTAAAGGAGTCTATGGGACTAACTAAATAAACTGCTATTAACAGTTCAGTAAGTTTGTTTACATTAACACTGTAAAGTCTTTAAATTAAAGAGTTTAGAAGGGTTAGACTATAGAGTGAAGTTTATAAAGTATACAGCTCAGTCTAATGGACTCTATGGGACTAACTTAATAAACTACTATTAACAGTTTAGAAAGTTTGTTTGCATTAACACTCTAAAATCTTTAATTTAAAGACTTTAGAAGTTTTAGACTATTGAGTAAATTTTATAAAGTAAACTGGTTAGTCTAAAGGACATATGCAACTAAATAAATAAACTGCTATTAACAGTTCAGTAAGTTGTTTTGCATTAACTCTCTAAAGTCTTTAAATTAAAGAGTTTAGAAAGTTTAGACTATTGATTGAAGATTATAAAGTAAACCGCTCAGTCTAAAGGATTCTGTGAAACTAACTAAATAAACTGCTATTAACAGTTTAGTAAGTTGGTTTGCATTAACATTCTAAAGTCTTTAATTTAAAGACTTTAGAAGGTTTAGACAATTGAGTGAAGTTTATAAAGTAAACAGCTCAGTCTAAAGGATTCTATGAAACTAACTAATTAAACTGCTATTAACAGTTTAGTAAGTTGGTTTTCATTAAAGGTATGAAGTTTTTAATTTAAAGACATTAGAAGGTTTAGACTATTGATTGAATATTATAAAGTAAACAGCTCAGTCTAAAGGCCTCTATGGGACTAACTAAATAAACTGTTATTAACAGTTTAGTGAGTTGGTTTGCATTAACACTCTAAAGTCTTTAATTTAAAGACTTTAGAAGGTTTAGACTATTGAGTAAATTTTACAAATTAAACCGCCCATTCTAAAGGATTCTGTGAAACTAACTAAAGAAACTACTATTAACAGTTTAGTAAGTTGGTTTGCATTAACACTCTAAAGTCTTTAATTTAAAGACTTTAGAATGTTTAGACTTTTGAGTAAAGTTTATAAAGTAAACTGCTCAGTCTAAAAGACTCTATGGGAGTAAATAAATAAAGTCTTACTAAGAGTTTAGTAAGTTTGTTTGCATTAACACTCTAAAGACTTCAATTTAAAGACTTTAGAAGGTTTAGACTATTGACTAAATTTTATAAAGTAAGCTGCTCATTCTAAGGGACTCTATGGGACTAACGAAATAAACTACTATTAACAGTTTAGTAATTTGGTTGGCATTAAAAGTATAAAGTCTTTAATTTAAAGACTTTAGAAGGTGTAGACTGTTGAGTGAAGTATATAAAGTAAACAGCTCAGTGTAAAGGACTCTATGAAACTAACTAAATAAACTGCTATTAACAGTTTAGTATGTTGGTTTGCATAAACGGTCTAAAGTCTTTAATTTAAATAGTTTAGAAACCTTAGACTATTAACTGAAATTTGTAAAGTATAATGCTCTGTCTAAAGGACTTAATGGCACCAACTAAATAAAATGGCATTAACGGTATAATAAGTTGTTTTGCATTAACGCTCTCAAGTCTTTAATTAAAGACTTCAGAAGGTTTAGACTATTGAGTGAAGTTTATAAAGTAAACAGCTCAGTCTAAAGGACTTAATGGCACAAACAAAATAAAATGGCATTAACAGCATAATAAGTTGTTTTGCATTAAAGGTATAAAGTTTTTAATTTAAAGACATTAGAAGGTTTAGACTATTGAGTGAAGTTTATAAAATTAACAGCTCAGTCTAAAGGACTCTATGAAACTAAATAAATAAACTTCTATAACAGTATAGTAAGTTTGTTTGCATTAACACTTTAAAGTCTTTAATTTAAAGACTTTAGAAGGTTTGGAATATTGAGTGAATTTTATAAAGTAAACTGCTCAGTCTAAAGGACTCTTTGGGACTAACGAAATAAACCACCTTTAACAGTTTAGTAAGTTGGTTTGCATTAAATGTATGAAGTCTTTAACTTAAAGACTTTAGAAGGTTTAGACTATTGAGTGAGTTTATAAAGTAAACTGCTCAGTCTAAAGCACTCTTTGAGAGTAACGAAATAAACTGCTATTAACAGTTTAGTAAGTTTGTTTACATTAAGACTCTAAAGTCTTTAATGTAAAGACTTTAGAATGTTTAGACTATTGAGTAAAGTTTATAAAGTAAACTGCTCAGTCTAAAGGACTCTTTGGGACTAACAATGTAAAACACTTTTAACAGTTTAGTAAGTCGGTTTGCATTAAAAGTATAGAGTCTTTAATTTAAAGACTTTAGAAGGTTTAGACTATTGAGTAAAGTTTATAAAGTAAACTGCTCAGTCTAAAGGACTCTTTGGGACTAACGAAGTAAACCACTTTTAACAGTTTAGTAAGTCGGTTTGCTTTAAAGTATAAAGTCTTTAATTTAAAGACTTTAGAAGGTTTAGACTATTGAGTGAAGTTTATAAAGTAAACAACTCAGTCTAAAGGATTCTATGAAACTAACTAAATAAACTGCTATTAACAGTTTAGTAAGTTGGTTTGCATTAACACTCTAAAGTCTTTAATTTAAAGACTTTAGAAGGTTTAGACTATTGAGTAAATTTCATAAAGTAAACTGGTCAGTCTAAAGGACTCTATGGGACTAACTAAATAAACTACTATTAACAGTTTAATAAGGTGGTTTGCATTAACACTCTAGAGTCTTTAATTTAAAGACTTTAGAAGGTTTAGACTATTGAGTAAAGTTTATAAAGTAAACTGCTCAGTCTAAAGGACTCTATGTGACTAACGAAATAAACTACTATTAACAGTTTAGTAAGTTGGTTTGCGCTAAAAGTATAAAGTCTTAATTTAAAGACTTTAGAAGGTTTAGACTATTGAGAGAGGTTTATAAAGTAAACAGCTCAGTCTAAAGTACTCTATGAAACTTAATAAATAAACTGCTATTAACAGTTTAATAAGTTGGCTTGCATTAACACTCTAAAGTCTTTAATTTAAAGACTTTAGAATTTTTAGACTATTGAGTAAATTTTATAAAGTAAACTGTCAGACTAAAGGACTTATGGGTCTAAATAAATAAACTGCTATTAACAGTTCAGTAATTTGGTTTGCATTAACACTCTAAAATCTTTAAATTAAAGAGTTTAGAAGGTTTAGACTATTCAGTGAAGTTTATAAAGTAAACAGCTCAGTCTATTGGACTTATTGGACTATCTAAATAAACTCCTATTAAGCGTATAGTAAGTTGGTTTGCATTAACACTCTAAAGTCTTTAAATTAAAGAGTTTAGAATGTTTAGACTATTCTGTGATGTTTATAAAGTAAAGAGTTCAGTGTAAATTAAAGAATTGTATACTTTTAATGCAAACCAACTTACTAAACTGTTAATAGTAGTTTATTTTGTTAGTCGCATAGAGTCCTTTAGACTGAGCAGTTTACTTTATAAACTTCACTCAATAGTCTAAACCTTCTAAAGTCTTTAAATAAAGACTTTTGAGTGTTAATGCAAACAAACTTACTAAACTGTTAATGGCAGTTTATTTAGTTAGTGCCATAGAGTCCTTTAGACCTATCAGTTTACTTTATAAACTTCACTCAATAGTCTAAACCTTCTAAAGTCTTTAAATTAAAGACTTTAGAGTGTTAATGCAAACCAACTTACGAAACTGTTAATAACGGTTTATTTAGTTAGTCCCATAGAGTCCTTTAGACTGAGCTGTTTACTTTATAAACTTCACTCAATAGTCTAAACCTTCTAAAGTCTTTAAATTAAAGACTTTAGAGAGTTAATGCAAAGCAACTTATTATACTGTTAATGGCATTTTTTTAGTTTGTGCCATTAAGTCCTTTAGACAGAGCGTTATACTTTACAAATTTCACTTAATAATCTAAGGTTTCTAAACTCTTTAAATTAAAGACTTTAGACCGTTAATGCAAAACAACATACTAAACTCTTAATAGCAGTTTATTTAGTTAGTCCCATCAGTCCTTTAGACTGAGCAGTTTACTTTACAAAATTCACTCAGTAGTCTAAACCTTCTAAAGTCTTTAAATTAAAGACTTTAGTGTGCTAATGCAAACAAACTTACTAAACTGTTAATCGCAGTTTAATTAGTTAGTGCCATACGGTCCTTTGGAGCAATCAATTTACTTTATAAAATTCAGTCAATAGTATAAACCTTCTAAGATCTTTAATTTAAAGACTTTAGAGTGTTAATGCAAACCATCTTATTAAACTGTTAATAATAGCTTGTTTAATTAGACCCAAAGAGTCCTTTAGACTGAGCTGTTTACTTTATAAACTACACTGAATAGTCTAAACCTTTAAACTCTTTAATTTAAAGACTTTAGAGTGCTAATGCAAACCAAATTACTGAACTGTTAATAGCAGTTTATTTAATTAGACACATAAGTCCTTTAGACTGACAGTTTACTTTATAAAAATTACTCAATCGTCAAAAATTCTAATGTCTTTAAATTAAAGACTTTAGAGTGTTAATGCAAGCCAACTTACTAAAGTGTTAATAGCAGTTTATTTATTAAGTTTCATAGAGTCCTTTAGACTGAGCTGTTTACTTTATAAACTTCACTCAATAGTTTAAACCTTCTAAAGTCTTTAAATTAAAGACTTTATACATTTAACGCAAACAAACTTACTAAACTGTTAATAGTAGTTTATTTCGTTAGTCCCATAGAGTCCTTTAGACTGAGCAGTTTACTTTATAAACTTTACTCAATAGTCTAAACCTTCTAAAGTCTTTAAATTAAAGACTCTAGAGTGTTAATGCAAACCACTTTACTAAACTGTTAATAGCAGTTTATTTAGTTAGTCCCATAGAGTCCTTTAGAATGAGCAGTATACTTTATGAAATTTGCTCAATAGTCTAAACCTTCTAAAGACTTTAAATTAAAGACTTTAGAGTGTTAATGCAAACCAACTTACTAAACTGTTAATAGCTGTTTATTTAGTTAGTTTCATAGAGTCCTTCAGACTGAGCTGTTTACTTTATAAACTTCACTCAATAGTCTAAACCTTCTAAAGTCTTTAAATTAAAGACTTTATACTTTTAATCCAAACCAACTTAGTAAACTGTTAAAAGTGGTTTATTTCGTTAGTCCCAAAGAGTCCTTTAGACTGAGCAGTTTACTTTATAAACTTTACTCAATAGTCTAAACACTCTAAAGTCTTTACATTAAAGACTTTAGAGTCTTAATGCAAGCCAACTTACTAAACTGTTAATAGCATTTTATTTCGTTAGTCTCAAAGAGTGCTTTAGACTGAGCAGTTTACTTTATAAACTCAGTCAATAGTCTAAACCTTCTAAAGTCTTTAAATTAAAGACTTTATAATTATAATGCAAACCAACTTACTAAACTTTTAATAGTAGCTTATTTCGTTAGACCCTAGAGTCCTTTAGACAGAGCAGTTTACTTTATAAACTTTACTCAATAGTCTAAACCTTCTAATCTTTTTAATTTAAAGACTTTAGAGTGTTAATGCAAACCAACTTACTGATACGTTAATAGCAGTTTATTTAGTTAGTCCCATATGTCCTTTAGACTGACCAGTTTACTTTATAAAATTCACTCAATATTCTTAACCTTCTAAAGTCTTTAAATTAAAGACTTTAGAGTGTTAATGCAAACCAACTTACTATACTGTTATAGAAGTTTATTTAGTTAGTTCCATAGTGTCTTTTAGACTGAGCTGTTTACTTTATAAGCTTCACTCAATAGTCTAAACCTTCTAATGTCTTTAAATTAAAAACTTTATATCTTTAACGCAAACGAACTTACTAAACTGTTAATAGTAGTTCATTTAGTTAGTTTCATCGAATCCTTTAGACTGAGCTGTTTACATTATAAACTTCACTCAATAGTCTAAACCTTCTAAAGTCTTTAAATTAAAGACTTGAGGGCGTTAATTCAAAAAAACTTATTATATTGTTAATGCCATTTCATTTAGTTTGTGCCATTAAGTCCTTTAGAGTGAGCTGTTTACTTTATAAACTTCACTCAATCGTCTAAACCTTCTAAAGTCATTAAATTAAAGACTTGAGAGCGTTAATGCAAAACAACTTATTATACCGTTAACGCCAATATATTTAGTTGGTGCCATTACGTCCTTTAGACAGAGCATTATACTTTACAAATTTCACTTAATAGTCTAAGGTTTATAAACTATTTAAATTAAAGAGTTTAGACCGTTAATGCAAACGAACATACTAAACTGTTAATAGCAGTTTATTTAGTTAGTTTCATAAAGTCCCTTAGACTGAGCAGTTTACTTTATAAACTTCACTCAATAGTCTACACCCTCTAAAGTCTTTAAATTAAAGACTTTATAATTTTAATGCCAACCAACTTACTAAACTGTTAATAGTAGTTTATTTCGTTAGTCCCATAGAGTCCCTTAGAATGAGTAGTTTACTTTATAAACTTTAGTCAATAGTCTAAACCTTCTAAAGTCTTTAAATTGAAGACTTTAGAGTGTTCATGCAAACCAACTTACTAAACTCTTAGTAACAGTTTATTTAGTAAGTCACATAGAGTCTTTTACACTGACCAGTTTACTTTATAAACTTTACTCAATAGTCTGAACCTTCTAAAGTCATTAAATTAAAGACTTTAGAGTGTTAATGCAAACCAACTAACTAAACTGTTAATAGCAGTTTATATCGTTAGTCCCATAGAGTTCTTTAGACTGAGCAGTTTACTTTATAAACTTTAATCAATAGTCTAAACCTTCTAAAGTCTTTAAATTAAAGACTTTAGAGTGTTAATGCAAACCAACTTACTAAACTGTTAATAGAAGTTTACTTAATCAGTCCCATAGAGTCCTTTAGACTGAGCAGTTTACTTTATAAAATTTACTCAATAGTCTAAACCTTCTAAAGTCTTTAAATTAAAGACTTTAGCGTGTTAATGCAAACCCACTTACTAAACTGTTAATAGCAGTTTATTTAGTTAGTTTCATAGAGTGCTTTAGACTGAGCTGTTTACTTTATAAACTTCACTCAATAGTCTAAACCTTCTAAAGTCTTTAAATTAAAGACTTTATAGTGTTAACGCAAACCAACTTACAAAACTGTTAATAGCAGTTTATTTCGATAGTCCCAGAGAGTCCTTTATAATGAGCAGTTTACTTTATAAACTCTACTTAATAGTAAAAACCTTCTAAAGTCTTTAAATTAAAGACTTTATAGTGTTAATGCAAACCAACTTACTAAACTGTTAATAGCAGTTTATTTAGTTACTCCGATAGAGTCCTTTAGACTGAGCAGTTTACTTTATAAAATTTACTCAATAGTCTAAAACTTCTAAAGTCATTAAATTAAAGACTTTAGCGTGTTAATGGAAACCAACTTACTATACTGTTAATAGCAGTTTATTTAGTTAGTTTCATAGAGTCCTTTAGACTGAGCTGTTTACTTTATAAACATCACTCAATAGTCTAAACCTTCTAAAGTCTTTAAATTAAAGACTTTATACTTTTAATGCATACCAACTTACTAAACTCTTAATAGTAGTTTATTTCGTTATCACATAGAGTCCTTGACACTGTGCAGTTTACTTTATAAACCTTACTCAATAGTCTAAAACTTCTAAAGTCTTTAAATTAAAGACTTTAGAGTGTTAATGCAAACTAACTCACTAAACTGTTAGTAGAAGTTTATTAAGTTAGTCCCATAGAGTCCATTAGACTGAGCTCTTTACTTTATAAACTTCAGTCAATAGTCTAAACATTCTAAAGAAAGTCTTTAAATTAAAGACTTTATAATTTTAATACAAACCAACTTACTAAACTGTTAATATTAGTTTATTTCGTTAGTCCCATAGAGTCCTTTAGACTGGGCAGTTTACTTTATAAACTTTACTCAATAGTCTAAACCTTCCAAAGTCTTTATATTAAAGACTTTAGAGTGTTAATATAAACCAACTTTCTAAACTGTTAATAAAAGTTTATTTAGTCAGTCCAATAGAATCCTTCGGACTGAGCAGTTTACTTTATACACTTTACTCAATAGTCTAAACCTTGTAAAGACTTTAAATTCAAGACTATAGAGTGTTAATGCAAATGAACTTACTAAACTGTTAATAAGAGTTCATTTAGTTACTCCCATAGAGTCCTTTAGACTGAGCAGTTTATTTTATAAAGATTATTCAATAGTCTAAAGCTTGTAAAGTCTTTAAATTAAAGACTTTAGAGTGTTAATGCAAACCAACTTACTAAACTGATAATAACAGTTTATTTAGTTAGTCCCATAAAGTCCTTTAGAATGAGCAGTTTACTTTATAAACTTTACTCAATAGTCTAAACCTTCTAAAGTCTTTAAATTAAAGACATTAGAGTGTTAATGCAACCAAACTTACTAAACTGTTAATAGCAGTTTATTTAGTTAGTTCCATAAAGTCCTTTAGAATGAGCAGTATACTTTATAAACTTTACTCAATAGTCTAAACCTTCTAAAGTCTTTAAATTAAAGACTTTAGACTGTTAATGCAAACCAACTTACTAAACTGTTAAGAACAGTTTATTTAGTTCGTCCCATAGAGTCTTTAAGACTGAGCTGTTTACTTTATAAACTTCAGTCAACACTCTAAATCTTCTAAACTCTTTTTTTTAAAGACATTAGAGTATTAATGCAAACCAACTTACTAAACTGTTAATAGCAGTTTATTTAGTTAGTCTCATATGTCCTTTAGACTGACCAGTTTACTTTATAAAATTTACTCAATAGTCTAAAAATTCTAAAGTCTTTAAATAAAAGACTTTAGAATATTAATGCAAACCAACTTACTAAACTGTTAGTAGCAGTTTATTTAGTTAGTTTCGTAGAGGCCTTTAGACTGACTGTTTACATTATAAAGTTGCCTCAATAGTCTAAACCTTCTAAAGTCTTCAAATTAAAGATTTTAAGCTTGTAATGCAAATGAAGTTACTAAACTGTTAAAAGTAGTCTATTTCGTTAGTCTCATAGAGTCCTTTATACTGAGCAGTTTACTTTATAAACTTTTCTCAATCGTCTAAACTTGTAAAGTCTTTAAATTAAAGACTTTAGAGTGTTAATGCAAACCAACTTACTAAACCGTTAATAACATTTTAATTCGTTAGTCCCATAGAGTCCTTTAGACTGTGCAGTTTACTTTATAAACTTTACTCAATAGTGTAAACCTTCTAAAGTCTTTGAATTAAAGACTTTAGAGTGTTAATGCAAACGATCTTACTAAGCTGTTAAAAGTAGTTTGTTTCGTTAGTCCCATAGAGTCCTTTAGACTGAGCAGTTTACTTTATAAACTTCACTCAATAGTCTAAACCTTCTAAAGTCTTTAAATTAAAGACTTTAGACTGTTAATGCAAACCAACTTACTAAACGGTTAAAAATAGTTTATTTATTTAGTCCCATAGAGTCCATTAGACTGAGCTGTTTACTTTATAAACTTCAATGAATAGTCTAAATCTTCTAAACTTTTTAATTTAAAGACTTGAGAGTGTTAATGCAAACCAACTTACTGAATTGTTAATAGCTGTTTATTTAGTTAGTCCCATAGAGTCCTTTAGGTTGACCAGTTTACACTATAAACCTCACTCAATAGTCTAAACCTTCTAAAGTCTTTAAATTAAAGACTATATACTTTTAATGCAAACCAACTTACTAAACTGTTAATAGCAGTTTATTTAGTTTGTCCCATAGAGTCCTTTAGAATGAGCAGTTTACTCTATAATCTTCACTTAATAGTCTAAAGCTTCTAACGTCTTTAAATTAAAGACTTTAGAGTGTTAATGCAAACCAACTTACTAAACTGTTAAAAATAGTTTATTTAGTTAGTCCCATAGAGTCCTTTAGACTGAGCTGTTTGCTTTCTAAACTTTACTCAATAGTCTAAACCTTCTAAATTCTTTAATTTCAAGACTTTAGAGTGTTAATGCAAACTACCTCACTGAACTGTTAATAGCAGTTTATTTAGTTACTCCCATATGTCCTTTAGACTGACCAGTTTACTTTATAAAATTTACTCAATAGTCTAAAACTTCTAAAGTCTTTAAATTAAAGACTTTAGAATGTTAATGCAAACCAACTTACTAAACTGTTAGTATCAGTTTATTTAGTTAGTTTCGTAGAGTCCTTTAGACTGACTGTTTACTTTATAAACTTCACTCAATAGTCTAAACCATCTAAAGTCTTTAAATTAAAGACTTTATACTTTTAATGCAAACGAACTTACTAAACTGTTAAAAGTAGTTTATTTCGTCAGTCCCAGAGAGTCCTTTAGACTGAGCAGTTTACTTTATAAACTTTACTGAATAGTCTAAACCTTCTAAAGTCTTTAAATTAAAGACTTTAGAGTGTTAATGCAAGCCAACTCACTAAACTGTTAATAGCACTTTAATTAGTTAGTCCATAGAGTCCATTACACTGAGCTCTTTACTTTATAAACTTCACACAATAGTCTAAACATTCTAAACTCTTTTATTTAAAGACTTTAGAGTGTTAATGCAAAAGTACTTACTAAATTGTCAATAGCAGTTTATTTAGTTAGTCCCATAGAGTCCTTTAGAATGAGCAGTATACCTTATAAAATTTACTCAATAGTCTAAACCTTCTAAAGTCTTTAAATTAAAGAGTTTAGAGTGTTAATGCAAACCAACTTACTAAACTGTTAATAACAGTTTATTTAGTGAGTCCCATAGAGTCCTTTAGACTGAGCTGTTTACTTTATAAACTTTACTCAATAGTCTAAACCTTCTAAAGTCTTTAAATTAAAGACTTTAGAGTGTTAATGCAAACCAACTTACAAAACTGTTAAAAATTGTTTATTTAGTTAGTCCCATAGAGTCCTTTAGATTGAGCTGTTTACTTTATAAACTTCAATGTATAGTCTAAATCTTCTAAACTCTTTAATTTAAAGACTTTAGAGTGTTAATGCAAACCAACTCACTGAACTGTTAATAGCTGTTTATTTAGTTAGTCCCATAGAGTCCTTTAGGCTGACCAGTTTACACTATTAACCTCACTCAATAGACTAAACCTTCTAAAGTCTTTAAATTAAAGACTATATACTTTTAATGCAAACCAACTTACTAAACTGTTAATAGCAGTTTATTTAGTTAGTCCCATAGAGTCCTTTAGAATGAGCAGCTTACTTTATAATCTTCACTCAATAGTTTAAAGCTTCTAACGTCTTTAAATTAAAGACTTTAGAGTGTTAATGCAAACCAACTTACTGAACTGTTAATAGCTGTTTATTTAGTTAGTCCCATAGAGTCCTTTAGGCTGACCAGTTTACACTATAAACCTCACTCAATAGACTAAACCTTCTAAAGTCTTTAAATTAAAGACTATATACTTTTAATGCAAACCAACTTACTGAACTGTTAATAGCAGTTTATTTAGTTAGTCCCATAGAGTCCTTTAGAATGAGCAGTTTACTTTATAATCTTCACTCAATAGTCTAAAGCTTCTAACGTCTTTAAATTAAAGACTTTAGAGTGTTAATGCAAACCAACTTACTAAACTGTTAAAAATAGTTTATTTAGTTAGTCCCATAGAGTCCTTTAGACTGAGCTGTTTGCTTTCTAAACTTTACTCAATAGTCTAAACCTTCTAAATTCTTTAATTTCAAGACTTTAGAGTGTTAATGCAAACTACCTCACTGAACTGTTAATAGCAGTTTATTTAGTTACTCCCATATGTCCTTTAGACTGACCAGTTTACTTTATAAAATTTACTCAATAGTCTAAAACTTCTAAAGTCTTTAAATTAAAGACTTTAGAATGTTAATGCAAACAAACTTACTAAACTGTTAGTATCAGTTTATTTAGTGAGTTTCGTAGAGTCCTTTAGACTGACTGTTTACTTTATAAACTTCACTCAATAGTCTAAGCCATCTAAAGTCTTTAAATTAAAGACTTTATACTTTTAATGCAAACGAACTTACTAAACTGTTAAAAGTAGTTTATTTCGTCAGTCCCAGAGAGTCCTTTAGACTGAGCAGTTTACTTTATAAACTTTACTGAATAGTCTAAACCTTCTAAAGTCTTTAAATTGAAGACTTTAGAGTGTTAATGCAAACCAACTTACTAAACTGTTAATAGCACTTTAATTAGTTAGTCCATAGAGTCCATTAGACTGAGCTCTTTACTTTATAAACTTCACACAATAGTCTAAACATTCTAAACTCTTTTATTTAAAGACTTTAGAGTGTTAATGCAAACATACTTACTAAATTGTTAATAGCAGTTTATTTAGTTAGTCCCATAGAGTCCTTTAGAATGAGCAGTATACCTTATGAAATTTACTCAATAGTCTAAACCTTCTAAAGTCTTTAAATTAAAGAGTTTAGAGTGTTAATGCAAACCAACTTACTAAACTGTTAATAACAGTTTATTTAGTGAGTCCCATAGAGTCCTTTAGACTGAGCTGTTTACTTTATAAACTTTACTCAATAGTCTAAACCTTCTAAAGTCTTTAAATTAAAGACTTTAGAGTGTTAATGCAAACCAACTTACAAAACTGTTAAAAATTGTTTATTTAGTTAGTCCCATAGTGTCCTTTAGACTGAGCTGTTTACTTTATAAACTTCAATGTATAGTCTAAATCTTCTAAACTCATTAATTTAAAGACTTTAGAGTGTTAATGCAAACCAACTTACTGAACTCTTAATAGCAGTTTATTTAGTTAGTCACATAGAGTCCTTTAGACTGACCAGTTTACTCTATAAACCTCACTCGATAGTCTAAACCTTTTAAAGTGTTTAAATTAAAGACTTTATACTTTTAATGGAAACCAACATACTAAACGGTTAAAAGTAGTTTTTTCGTTAGTCCCATTGAGTCCTTTAGACTGAGCAGTTTACTTTATAAACTTTACTCAATAATCTAAACCTTCTAAAGTCTTTAAATTAAAGACTTTAGATTGTTAATGCAAACCAACTTACTAAACTGTTAATAGCAGTTTATTTATTTAGTCCCATCGAGTCCTTTAGACTTTTACTTTATAAACTTCAATCAATAGTCTAAATCTTCTAAACTCTTTAATTTTAAGACTTAAGACGTTAATGCAAATCAACTCACTAAACTGTTAATAGCAGTTTATTTAGTTAGTCCCATATGTCCTTTAGACTGACCAGTTTACTTTATAAAATTTACTTAATGGTCTAAAACTTCTAAAGTATTGAAATTAAAGACTTTAGAATGTTAATTCAAACCAACTTACTAAACTTTTAGTAGCAGTTAATTTAGATAGTTTCGTAGAGTCCTTTAGACTGACTGTTTACTTTATACACTTCACTCAATAGTATAAACCTTGTAAAGTCTTTGAATTAAAGACTTTATAATCTTAATGCAAACGAACTTACTAAACTGTTAATAGTGGTTTATATAGTTAGTCCCATAGAGTCCTTTATAATGAGCAGTTTACTTTATAAACTTTACTCAATAGTCTAAACCTTCTAAAGTCTTTAAATTAAAGACTTTAGAGTGTTAATGCAAACCAACTCACTAAACTGTTAATAGCACTATAATTAGTTAGTCCCATAGAGTCCATTAGACTGAGCTCTTTACTTTATAAACTTCACTCAATAGTCTAAACATTCTAAACTTTTAACTTAAAGACTTTAGAGTGTTAATGCAAACCAACTTACAAAACTGTTAATAGCAGTTTATTTAGTTAGTCCCATAGAGTCCTTTAGAATGAGCAGTATACCTTATAAAATTTACTCAATAGTCTAAACCTTCTAAAGTCTTTAAACTAAAGACTTTAGAATGTTAATGCAAACTAACCTACTAAACTGTTAGTAGCAGTTTATTTAGTTAGTTTCGGGGAGTCCTTTAGACTGACACTTTACTTTTAAAACTTCACTCAATAGTCTAAACATTCTAAAGTCTTTAAATTAAAGACCTTACACTTTTAATGCAAACGAACTTACAAAACTGTTAAAAGTAGTTTATTTCGTTAGTCCTATAGAGTCCTTTAGAATGAGCAGTTTACTTTATAAACTTTACTCAATAGTCTAAACCATTTCAAGTCTTTAAATGAAAGACTTTAGAGTGTTAATGCAAACCAACTCAATAAACTGTTAATAGCACTTTAATTAGTTAGTCCCATAGAGTCCGTTACACTGAGCTCTTTACTTTATAAACTTCACTCAATTGTCTAAACATTCTAAACTCTTTAATTTAAAGACTTTAGAGTGTTAATGCAAACCAACTTACTAAACTTTTAATAGCAGTTTATTTAGTTAGTCCCATAGAGTCCTTTAGAATGAGCAGTATACCTTATAAAATTTACTCAATAGTCTAAACCTTCTAAACTCTTTAAATTAAAGACTTTAGAGTGTTAATGCAAACCAACTTACTAAACTGTTAATAAAAGTTTATTTATTTAGTCCCATAGAGTCCTGTCGATTGAGCTGTTTACTCTCTAAACTTCACTCAATAGTCTAAACCTTCTAAACTCTTCAATTTAAAGACTTTAGAGTGTTAATGTAAACCACCTTACTAAACTGTCAATAGTAGTTTATTTAGTTAGTACCATAGAGTCCTTTAGACCTATCAGTTTACTTTATAAACTTCACTCAATAGTCTAAACCTTCTAAAGTCTGTAAATTAAAGACTTTAGAGTGTTAATGCAAACCAACTTACTAAACCGTTAATTATAGTTTATTTAGTTAGTCCCATAGAGGCCTTTAGACTGAGCTGTTTACTTTCTAAAATTCAGTCAATAGTCTAAAACTTTAAAATCTTTAAATTAAAGACTTTAGAGTGTTAATGCAAACCAACTTACTAAACTGTTAGTAGCAGTTTATATAGTTAGTTTCATAGAGTCCTTTAGACTGAGGTGTTTACTTTATAAAATTCACTCAATAGTCTAAACCTTCTAAGGTCTTTAAATTAAAGACTTTATACATTTAATGCAAACCAACTTACTCAACTGTTAATAACATTTTATTTTGTTAGTCCCATAGAGTCCTTTAGACTGAGCTGTTTACTTTCTAAACTTTACTCAATAGTCTAAACCTTCTAAATTCTTTAATTTCAAGACTTTAGAGTGTTAATGCAAACTACCTTACTCAACTGTTTATAGCAGTTTATTTATTTAGTCCCATATGTCCTTTAGACTGACTAGTTTACTTTATAAAATTTACTCAATAGTCTAAAACTTCTAAATTATTTAAATTAAAGACTTTAGAATGTTAATGCAAACAAACTTACTAAACTGTTAGTATCAGTTTATTTAGTTAGTTTCGTAGAGTCCTTTAGACTGACTGTTTACTTTATAAAATTCACTCAATAGTCTAAACCATCTAAAGTCTTTAACTTAAAGACTTTATACTTTTAGTGCAAAAGAACTTACTAAACTGTTAAAAGTAGTTTATTTCGTCAGTCCCAGAGAGTCCTTTACACTGAGCATTTTACTTTACAAACTTTACTGAATAGTCTAAACCTTCTAAAGTCTTTAAATTAAAGACTTTAGAGTGTTAATGCAAACCAAGTGACTAAACTGTTAATAGCACTTTAATTAGTTAGTCCATAGAGACCCTTAGACTGAGCTCTTTACTTTATAAACTACACACAATAGTCTAAACATTCTAAACTCTTCTATTTAATGACTTTAGAGTGTTAATGCAAACAAACTTACTAAATTGTTAATAGCAGTGTATTTAGTTAGTCCCATAGAGTCCTTTAGAATGAGCAGTATACCTTATAAAATTTACTCAATAGTCTAAACCTTCTAAAGTCTTTAAATTAAAGAGTTTAGAGTGTTAATGCAAACCAACTTACTAAACTGTTAATAACAGTTTATTTAGTTAGTCGCATAGAGTCCTTTAGACTGAGCAGTTTACTTTATACACTTTGCTGAATAGTCTAAACGTTCTAAAGTCTTTAAATTCAAGACTTTAGAGTGTTAATGGTAACCAACTTACTAAACTGTTAATAGCCGTTTAATTAGTTAGTCCCAT
This sequence comes from Xestospongia bergquistia, assembly GCA_963965975.1. Taxonomy (NCBI): domain Eukaryota; kingdom Metazoa; phylum Porifera; class Demospongiae; order Haplosclerida; family Petrosiidae; genus Xestospongia; species Xestospongia bergquistia. The sequence goes on along the minus strand of OZ014419.1, from coordinate 5,170,974 downwards.
AGAGTCTTTTAGATTGAGCACTTTACTTTAAAAAATTTTGTCAATAGTCTAAACCTTCTAAAGTCTCTAAATTAAAGACTTTAGAGTGTTAATGCAAACCAACTTACTAAACTGTTAATAACAGTTTATTTAGTGAGTCCCATAGAGTCCTTTAGACTGAGCTGTTTACTTTATAAATTTTACTCAATAGTCTAAACCTTCTAAACTCGTTAATTTAAAGACTTTGGAGTGTTAATGCAAACCAACTTACTGAACTGTTAATAGCAGTTTATTTAGATAGTCACATAGAGTCCTTTAGACTGACCAGTTTACTCTATAAACCTCGCTCAATAGTCTAAACCTTCTAAAGTCTTTAAATTAAAGTCTTTAGAGTGTTAATGCAAACCAACATACTGAACTGTTAATAGCAGTTTATATAGTTAGTCCCATATGTCCTATAGACTGATCAGTTTACTTTATAAAATTTACTCAATACTCTAAAACTTCTAAAGTCTTTAAATAAAAGACTTTAGAATGTTAATGCAAACCAACTTACTAAACTGTTAATAGCAGTTTATTTAGTTAGTCCCATCGACTCCTTTAGACTGAGTTGTTTACTTAATAAACTTTAATCAATAGTTTAAATCTTCTAAACTCATTAATTTAAAGACTTCAGAGTGTTAATACAAACCAACTTACTAAACTGTTAATAGCAGTTTATTTAGTTAGTCCCATATGTCCTTTAGACTGACCAGTTTACTTTATAAAATTTTATCAATAGTCTAAAACTTCTAAAGACTTTAAATTAAAGACTTTAGAATGTTAATGTAAACCAACTTACTAAACTGTTAGTAGCATTTTATTTAGATAGTTTCGTAGAGTCCTTTAGACTGACTGTTTACTTTTTAAACTTCAGTCAATAGTATAAACCTTCTAAAGTCTTTAAATTAAAGACTTTATACTTTAAATGCAAACAAACTTACTAAACTGTTAAAAGTAGTTTATTTCGTTAGTCCCATAGAGTCCTTTAGACTGAGCAGTTTACTTTATAAACTTTACTCAATAGTCTAAACCTTCTAAAGTCTTTAAATTAAAGACTTTAGAGTGTTAATGCAAACAAACTTACTAAACTGTTAATAACAGTTTATTTAGTTAGTCCTATAGAGTCTTTTAGACTGAGCTCTTTACTTTATAAACTTTACTCAATGGTCTAAACCTTGTAATGTATTTAAATTAAAGACTTTACAATCTTAATGCAAACGAACTTACTAAACTGTTAATAGCAGTTTATATAGTTAGTCCCATAGAGTCCTTTAGAATGAGCAGTTTACTTTATAAACTTTACTCAATAGTCTAAACCTTCTCAAGTCTTTAAATTAAAGACTTTAGAGTGTTAATGCAAACCAACATACTGAACTGTTAATAGCAGTTTATATAGTTAGTCCCATATGTCCTTTAGACTGATCAGTTTACTTTATAAAATTTACTCAATACTCTAAAACTTCTAAAGTCTTTAAATAAAAGACTTTAGAATGTTAATGCAAACCAACTTACTAAACTGTTAGTAGCAGTTTGTTTGGTTAGTTTGGTAGAGTTCTTTAGACTTACTGTTTACTTTATAAACTTCAGTCAATAGTCTAAACCTTCTAAAGTCATTAAATTAAAGACTTTATACTTTTAATGCAAACAAACATACTAAACTGTTAAAAGTAGTTTATTTCGTTAGTCCCATAGAGTCCTTTAGACTGAGCAGTTTACTTTATAAACTTTACTCAATAGTCTAAACCTTCTAAACTCCTTAAATTAAAGACTTTAGAGTGTTAATGCAAACCAACTTACTAAACTGTTAATAGCACTATAATTAGTTAGTCCCATAGAGTCCATTAGACTGAGCTCTTTACTTTATAAACTTCACTCAATAGTCTAAACATTCTAAACTCTTTAATTTAAAGACTTTAGAGTGTTAATGCAAACCAACTTACAAAACTTTTAATAGCATTTTATTTAGTTAGTCCCATAGAGTCCTTTAGAATGAGCGGTATACCTTATAAAATTTACTCAATAGTCTAAACCTTCTAAAGTCTTTAAATTAAAGACATTAGAGTGTTAATGCAAACCAAATTACTAAACTGTTAATAACTGTTTATTTAGTTAGTTTCGTAGAGTCCTTTAGACTGAGCTTTTTACTTTATAAACTTCAATCAATAGTCTAAATCTTCTAAACTCTTTTTTTAAAAGACTTTTGAGTGTTAATGCAAACCAACTTACTGAACTGTTAATAGCAGTTTACTTAGTTAGTCCCATATGTCTTTTAGACTGACCAGTTTACTTTATAAAATTTACTCAATAGTCTAAAACTTCTAAAGTCTTTAAATTAAAGACTTTAGAATGTTAATGCAAACCAACTTACTAAAATGTTAGTAGCAGTTTATTTAGTTATTTTCGGAGAGTCCTTTAGACTGACTGTTTACTTCAAAAACTTCACTCAATACTCTAAACATTCTAAAGCCTTTAAATTAAAGACTTTATACTTTTAATGCAAACCAACTTACAAAACTGTTAAAAGTAGTTTATTTCGTTAGTCACATAGAGTCCTTTAGACTGAGCAGTTTACTTTATAAACTTTACTCAATAGTCTAAACCTTCTCAAGTCTTTAAATTAAAGACATTAGAGTGTTAATGCAAACCAACTTACTAAACTGTTAATAACAGTTTATTTAGTTAGTTTCGTAGAGTCCATTAGACTGAGCTGTTTACTTTATAAACTTCAATCAATAGTCTAAATCTTCTAAACTCTTTTTTTAAAGACTTAAGAGTGTTAATGCAAACCAACTTACTGAACTGTTAATAGCAGTTTACTTAGTTAGTCCCATATGTCTTTTAGACTGAGCAGTTTACTTTATAAAATTTACTCAATAGTCTAAAACTACTAAAGTCTTTAAATTAAAGACTTTAGAATGTTAATGCAAACCAACTTACTAAACTGTTAGTAGCAGTTTATTTAGTTATTTTCGGAGAGTCCTTTAGACTGACTCTTTACTTCAAAAACTTCACTCAATACTCTAAACATTCTAAAGTCTTTAAATTAAAGACTTTATACTTTTAATGCAAACAAACTTACTAAACTGTTAAAAGTAGTTTATTTCGTTAGTCCCATAGAGTCCTTTAGACTGAGCAGTTTACTTTATAAACTTTACTCAATAGTCTAAAACTTCTCAAGTCTTTAAATTAAAGACTTTAGAGTGTTAATGCAAACCAACTCACTAAACTCTTAATAGCACTATAATTAGTTAGTCCCAAAGGGTCCATTAGACTGAGCTCTTTACTTTATAAACTTCACTCAATTGTCTAAACATTCTAAACTCTTTAATTTAAAGACTTTAGAGTGTTAATGCAAACAAACTTACTAAACTGTTAATAGCAGTTTATTTAGTTAGTCCCATAGAGTCCTTTAGAATGAGCAGTATACCTTATAAAGTTCACTCTATAGTCCTTTAGACTGAGCTGTTTACTTTCTAAAATTCAGTCAATAGTCTAAACCTTCTAAAGTCTTTAAATTAAAGACTTTAGAGTCTTAATGCAAACCACCTTACTAAACTGTTAATAAAATTTTATTTAGTTAGTCCCATAGAGTCCTTTACACTGAGCTGTTTACTCTCTAATCTTCACTCAATAGTCTAAACCTTCTAAACTCTTTAATTTAAAGACTTTAGAGTGTTAATGTAAAACACCTTTCTAAACTGTCAATAGTAGTTTATTTAGTTAGTGCCATAGAGTCCTTTAGACCTATCAGTTTACTTTATAAACTTCACTCAATAGTCTAAACCTTCTAAAGTCTGTAAATTAAAGACTTTAGAGTGTTAATGCAAACCAACTGACTAAACCGTTAATAATAGTTTAGTTAGTTAGTCCCATAGAGTCCTTTAGACTGAGCTGTTTACTTTCTAAAATTCAGTCAATAGTCTAAAACTTTAAATACTTTAAATTAAAGACTTTAGAGTGTTATTGCAAACCAACTTACTAAACTGTCTGTAGCAGTTTATATAGTTAGTTTCATAGAGTCCTCTAGACTGAGGTGTTTACTTTATAAACTTCACTCACTAGTCTAAACCTTCTAAAGTCTTTAAATTAAAGACTTTATACTTTTAATGCAAACCAACTTACTAAACTGTTAATAACAGTTTATTTACTTAGTGCCATAGTGTCCTTTAGACTGAGCATTTTAGTTTAGAAAATTTACTGAATAGTCTAAACCTTCTAAAGTCTTTAAATTAAAGACTTTAGAGTGTTAATGCAAACCAACTCACTAAACTGTTAATAGCACTTTATTTAGGTAGACCAATAGAGTCCATTAGACTGAGGTGTTTATTTTATAAACTTCACTCAATAGTCTAAAAATTCTAAACTCTTTAACTTAAAGACTTTATTGTGTTAATGCAAACCAACTTACTACACTGTTAATAGCAGTTTATTTAGTTAGTCCCATAGAGTCCTTTAGAATGAGCAGTATACCTTATAAAATTTACTCAATAGTCTAAACCTTCTAAAGTCTTTAAATTAAAGACTTTAGAGTGTTAATGCAAACCAACTTACTAAACTGTTAATAACAGTTTATTTTGTTAGTCCCATAGAGTCCTTTAGACTGACCTGTTTACTTTATAAACATTACTCAATAGTCTAAACCTTCTAAAGTCTTTAAATTAAAGACTTTAGAGTCTTAATGCAAACCAACTTACTAAACTGTTAGTAGCAGTTTATTTATTTAGTTTCATAGAGTCCTTTAGACTGAGCTGTTTACTTTATAAACTTCACTCAATAGTCTAAACCTTCTAAAGTCTTTAAATTAAAGACTTTATACTTTTAATGCAAACCAACTTACTAAACTTTCTATAACAGTTATTTACTTAGTCCCATAGAGTCCTCTAGACTGAGCATTTTAGTTTATAAACTTTACTGAATAGTCTAAATCTTCTAAAGTCTTTAAATTAAAGACTTTAGAGTGTTAATGCAAACCTACTCACTAAACTGTTAATAGCACTTTATTTAGTTAGTCCCATAGAGTCCATTAGACTGAGCTCTTTACTTTATAAACTTCACTCAATAGTCTAAACATTCTAAACTCTTTAATTTAAAGACTTTAGTGTGTTAATGCAAGCAAACCTACTAAACTTTTAATAGCAGTTTATTTAGTTAGTCCCATAGAGTCCTTTAGAATGAGCAGTATACCTTTGAAAATTACTCAATAGTCTAAACCTTCTAAAGTCTTTTAATTAAAGACTTTATAGTGTTAATGCAAACAAACTTACTAAACTGTTAATAACAGTTTATTTAGTTAGTCCCATAGAGTCCTTTAGACTGACCTGTTTACTTTATAAATTTTACTCAATATTCTAAACATTCTAAAGTCTTTAAATTAAAGACTTTATACATTTAACGCAAACAAACTTACTAAACTTTTAATAGCAGTTTATTTAGTTAGTCCCTTATAGTCCTTTAGTATGAGCAGTTTACTTTATAAAATTTACTCAATAGTCTAAACCTTCAAAAGTCTTTAAATTAAAGACTTTATACTTTTAGTGCAAACGAACTTACTAAACTGTTAAAAGTGGTTTATTTCGTCAGTCCCAGAGAGTCCTTTAGACTGAGCATTTTACTTTTCAAACTTTACTGAATAGTCTAAACCTTCTAAAGTCTTTAAATTAAAGACTGTAGAGTGTTAATGCAAACCAAGTGACTAAACTGTTAATAGCACTTTAATTAGTTAGTCCATAGAGACCATTAGACTGAGCTCTTTACTTTATAAACATCACACAATAGTCTAAACATTCTAAACTCTTTTATTTAATGACTTTAGAGTGTTAATGCAAACAAACTTACTAAATTGTTAATAGCAGTTTATTTAGTTAGTCCCATAGAGTCCTTTAGAATGAGCATTATACCTTATAAAATTTACTCAATAGTCTAAACCTTGTAAAGTCTTTAAATTAAAGATTTTGGAGTGTTAATGCAAACCAACTTACTAAACTGTTAATAACAGTTTATTTAGTTAGTCGCATAGAGTCCTTTAGACCAAGCAGTTTACTTTATAAACTTTCTGAATAGTCTAAACTTTCTAAAGTCTTTAAATTCAAGACTTTAGAGTGTTAATGGTAACCAACTTACTAAACTGTTAATAGCCGTTTAATTAGTTAGTCCCATAGAGTCCTTTTGATTGAGCAGTTTACTTTAAAAAATTTTGTCAATAGTCTAAACCTTCTAAAGTCTCTAAATTAAAGACTTTAGAGTGTTAATGCAAACCAACTTACTAAACTGTTAATAACAGTTTATTTAGTGAGTCCCATAGAGTCCTTTAGACTGAGCTGTTTACTTTATAAACTTTACTCAATAGTCTAAACCTTCTAAACTCGTTAATTTAAAGACTTTGGAGTGTTAATGCAAAACAACTTACTGAACTGTTAATAGCAGTTTATTTAGATAGTCACATAGAGTCCTTTAGACTGACCAGTTTACTCTATAAACCTCGCTCAATAGTCTAAACCTTCTAAAGTCTTTAAATTAAAGACTTTATACTTTTAATGGAAACCAACTTACTAAACGGTTAAAAGTAGTTTATTTCGTTAGTCCCATTCAGTCCTTTAGACTGAGCTGTTTACTTTATAAACTTTACTCAATAGTCTAAACTTTCTAAAGTCTTTAAATTAAAGACTTTAGAGTGTTAATGCAAACCAACTTACTAAACTGTTAATAGCAGTTTATTTAGTTAGTCCCATCGACTCCTTTAGACTGAGTTGTTTACTTTATAAACTTCAATCAATAGTTTAAATCTTCTAAACTCATTAATTTAAAGACTTCAGAGTGTTAATACAAACCAACTTACTAAACTGTTAATAGCAGTTTATTTAGTTAGTCCCATATGTTCTTTAGACTGACCAGTTTACTTTATAAAATTTTATCAATAGTCTAAAACTTCTAAAGTCTTTAAATTAAAGACTTTATAATGTTAATGCAAACCAACTTACTAAACTGTTAGTAGCATTTTATTTAGATAGTTTCGTAGAGTCCTTTAGACTGACTGTTTACTTTTTAAAATTCAGTCAATAGTATAAACCTTCTAAAGTCTTTAAATTAAAGACTTTATACTTTAAATGCAAACCAACTTACTAATCTGTTAAAAGTAGTTTATTTCGTTAGTCCCATAGAGTCCTTTAGACTGAGCAGTTTACTTTATAAACTTTACTCAATAGTCTAAACCTTCTAAAGTCTTTAAATTAAAGGCTTTAGAGTGTTAATGCAAACAAACTTACTAAACTGTTAATAACAGTTTATTTAGTTAGTCCTATAGAGTCTTTTAGACTGAGCACTTTACTTTATAAACTTTACTCAATGGTCTAAAACTTGTAATGTATTTAAATTAGAGACTTTACAATCTTAATGCAAACGAACTTACTAAACTGTTAATTGCAGTTTATATATTTAGTCCCATGGAGTCCTTTAGAATGAGCAGTTTACTTTATAAACTTTACTCAATAGTCTAAACCTTCTAAAGTCTTTAAATTAAAGACTTTAGAGTGTTAATGCAAACCAACTTACTCAACGGTTAATAACAGTTTATTTAGTTAGTTTCGTAGAGTCCTTTAGACTGAGCTGTTTACCTTATAAACTTCAATCAATAGTCTAAATCTTCTAAACTCTTTAATTTAAAGACTTTAGAGTGTTAATGCAAACTAACATACTGAACTGTTAATAGCAGTTTATATAGTTAGTCCCATATGTCTTTTAGACTGACCAGTTTACTTTATAAAAATTACTCAATAGTCTAAAACTTCTAAAGTCTTTAAATAAAAGACTGTAGAATGTTAATGCAAACCAACTTACTAAACTGTTAGTAGCAGTTTGTTTAGTTAGTTTTGTAGAGTTCTTTAGACGGACTGTTTACTCTATAAACTTCAGTCAATAGTCTAAATCTTCTAAACTCTTTTTTTTAAAGACTTTAGAGTGTTAAGGCAAACCAACTTACTGAACTGTTAATAGCAGTTTACTTAGTTAGTCCCATATGTCTTTTAGACTGACCAGTTTACTTTATAAAATTTACTCAATAGTCTAAAACTTCTAAAGTCTTTAAATTAAAGACTTTATACTTTTAATGCAAACAAACTTACTAACTGTTAAAAGTAGTTTATTTCGTCAGTCCCATAGAGTCCATTAGACTGAGCAGTTTACTTTATAAACTTTACTCAATACTCTAAACCTTCTGAACTCTTTAAATTAAAGACTTTAGAGTGTTAATGCAAACCAACTTACTAAACTGTTAATAGCACTATAATTAGTTAGTCCCATAGAGTCCATTAGACTGAGCTCTTTACTTTATAAACTTCACTCAATAGTCTAAACATTCTAAACTCTTTAATTTAAAGACTTTGGAGTGTTAATGCAAACCAACTTACAAAACTTTAATAGCATTTTATTTAGTTAGTCCCATAGAGTCCTTTAGAATGAGCGGTATACCTTATAAAATTTACTCAATAGTCTAAACCTTCTAAAGTCTTTAAATTAAAGACATTAGAGTGTTAATGCAAACCAACTTACTAAACTGTTAATAACAGTTTCTTTAGTTAGTTTGGTAGAGTCCTTTAGACTGAGCTGTTTACTTTATAAACTTCAATCAATAGTCTAAATCTTCTAAACTCTTTTTATTAAAGACTTTAGAGTGTTAATGCAAACCAACTTACTGAACTGTTAATAGCAGTTTACTTAGTTAGTCCCATATGTCTTTTAGACTGACCAGTTTACTTTATAAAATTTACTCAATAGTCTAAAACTTCTAAAGTCTTTAAATTAAAGACTTTAGAATGTTAATGCAAACCAACTTACTAAACTGTTAGTAGCAGTTTATTTAGTTATTTTCGGAGAGTCCTTTAGACTGACTGTTTACTTCAAAAACTTCAATCAATACTCTAAACATTCTAAAGTCTTTAAATTAAAGACTTTATACTTTTAATGCAAACCAACTTACTAAACTGTTAAAAGTAGTTTATTTCGTTAGTCCCATAGAGTCCTTTAGACTGAGCAGTTTACTTTATAAACTTTACTCAATAGTCTAAACCTTCTCAAGTCTTTAAATTAAAGACTTTAGAGTGTTAATGCAAACAAACTCTCTAAACTCTTAATAGCACTATAATTAGTTAGTCCCATAGAGACATTAGACTGAGCTCTTTACTTTATAAACTTCACTCAATTGTCTAAACATTCTAAACTCTTTAATTTAAAGACTTTAGAGTGTTAATGCAAACAAACTTACTAAACTGTTAATAGCAGTTTATTTATTTAGTCCCATAGAGTCCTTTAGAATGAGCAGTATACCTTATAAAGTTTACTCAATAGTCAAAACCTTCTAAACTCTTTAAATTAAAGACTTTATAGTGTTAATGCAAACCATCTTACTAAACTGTTAATAATAGTTTATTTAGTTAGCCCCATAGAGTTCTTTAGACTGAGCTGTTTACTTTCTAAAATTCAGTCAATAGTCTAAACCTTCTAAAGTCTTTAAATTAAAGACTTTGGAGTGTTAAGGCAAACCAACATACTAAACTGTTAATAAAATTTTATTTAGTTAGTTCCATAGAGTCCTTTACACTGAGCTGTTTACTCTCTAAACATCACTCAATAGTCTAAACCTTCTAAACTCTTTAATTTAAAGACATTAGAGTGTTAATGTAAACCACCTTTCTAAACTGTCAGTAGTAGTTTATTTAGTTAGTGCCATAGAGTCCTTTAGACCTATCAGTTTACTTTATAAACTTCACTCAATAGTCTAAACCTTCTAAAGTCTGTAAATTAAAGACTTTAGAGTGTTAATGCAAACCAACTTACTAAACCGTTAATAATAGTTTATTTAGTTAGTCCCATAGAGTCCTTTAGACTGAGCTGTTTACTTTCTAAAATTCAGTCAATAGTCTAAAACTTTAAATACTTTAAATTAAAGACTTTAGAGTGTTATTGCAAACCAACTTACTAAACTGTCAGTAGCAGTTTATATAGTTAGTTTCATAGAGTCCTTTAGACTGAGGTGTTTACTTTATAAACTTCACTCAATAGTCTAAACCTTCTAAAGTCTTTAAATTAAAGACTTTATACTTTTATTACAAACCAACTTACTAAACTGTTAATAACAGTTTATTTACTTAGTGCCATAGTGTCCTTTAGACTGAGCACTTTAGTTTAGAAACTTTACTGAATAGTCTAAACCTTCTAAAGTCTTTAAATTAAAGACTTTAGAGTGTTAATGCAAACCAACTCACTAAACTGTTAATAGCACTTTATTTAGGTAGTCCAATAGAGTCCATTAGACTGAGGTCTTTACTTTATAAACTTCATTCAATAGTCTAAAAATTCTAAACTCTTTAATTTAAAGACTTTAGTGTGTTAATGCAAACCAACTTCCTACACTGTTAATAGCAGTTTATTTAGTTAGTCCCAAAGAGTCCTGTAGAATGAGCAGTATACCTTATAAAATTTACTCAATAGTCTAAACCTTCTAAAGTCTTTAAATTTAAGACTTTAGAGTGTTAATGCAAACCAACTTACTAAACTGTTAATAACAGTTTATTTTGTTAGTCCCATACAGTTCTTTAGACTGACCTGTTTACTTTATAAAATTTACTCAATAGTCTAAACCTTCTAAAGTCTTTAAATTAAAGACTTTAGAGTCTTAATGCAAACCAACTTACTAAACTGTTAGTACCAGTTTATTTAGTTAGTTTCATAGAGTCCTTTAGACTGAGCTGTTTACTTTATAAACTTCACTCGATAGTCTAAACCTTCTAAAGTCTTTAAATTAAAGACTTTATACTTTTAATGCAAACCAACTTACTAAACTTTTTATAACAGTTATTTACTTTGTCCCATAGAGTCCTCTAGACTGAGCATTTTAGTTTATAAACTTTACTGAATAGTCTAAATCTTCTAAAGTCTTTAAATTAAGGACTTTAGAGAGTTAATGCAAACCAACTCACTAAACTGTTAATACCACTTTATTTAGTTAGTCCCATAGAGTCCATTAGACTGAGCTCTTTACTTTATAAACTTCACTCAATAGTCTAAACATTCTAAACTCTTTAATTTAAAGACTTTAGTGTGTAAATGCAAGAAAACCTACTAAACTTTTAATAGCAGTTTATTTAGTTAGTCCCATAGAGTCCTTTAGAATGAGCAGTATACCTTTGAAAATTACTCAATAGTCTAAACCTTCTAAAGTCTTTTAATTAAAGACTTTATAGTGTTAATGCAAACCAACTTACTAAACTGTTAATAACAGTTTCTTTAGTTAGTCCCATAGAGTCCTTTAGACTGACCTGTTTACTTTATAAATTTTACTCAATATTCTAAACATTCTAAAGTCTTTAAATTAAAGACTTTATACATTTAACGCAAACCAACTTACTAAACTGTTAATAGCAGTTTATTTAGTTAGTCCCTTATAGTCCTTTAGAATGAGCAGTTTACTTTATAAAATTTACTCAATAGTCTAAACCTTCTAAAGTCTTTAAATTAAAGACTTTAGAGAGTTAACGCAAACCAACTTACTCAACTGCTAATAACAGTTTATTTTGTTAGTCCCATAGAGTCCTTTAGACTGAGCAGTTTACTTTATACTCTTCACTCAATAATGTAAAGCTTCAAACGTCTTTAAATTAAAGACTTTAGAGTGTTAATGCAAACCAAGTGACTAAACTGTTAATAGCAGTTTATTTAGTTAGTCCCATATAGTCCTTTAGAATGAGCAGTTTACTTTATAAAATTTACTCAATAGTCTAAACCTTCTAAAGTCTGTAAATTAAAGACTTTAGAGGGTTAATGCAAACCAACTTACTCAACTGTTAATAAGAGTTTATTTTGTTAGTCCCATAGAGTCCTTTAGACTGAGCTGTTTACTTTCTAAACTTTACTCAATAGTCTAAACCTTCTAAATTCTTTAATTTCAAGACTTTAGAGTGTTAATGCAAACTACCTTACTGAACTGTTAATAGCAGTTTATTTAGTTAGTCCCATATGTCCTTTAGAATGACCAGTTTACTTTATAAAATTTACTCAATAGTCTAAAACTTCTAAAGTCTTTAAATTAAAGACTTTAGAATGTTAATGCAAACCAACTTACTAAACTGTTAGTATCAGTTTATTTAGTTAGTTTCGTAGAGTCCTTTAGACTGACTGTTTACTTTATAAACTTCACTCAATAGTCTAAACCATCTAAAGTCTTTAAATTAAAGACTTTATACTTTTAATGCAAACGAACTTACTAAACTGTTAAAAGTAGTTTATTTCGTCAGTCCCATATGTCCTTTAGACTGACCTGTTTACTTTATAAAATTTACTCAATAGTCTGAAACTTCTAAAGTCTTTAAATTAAAGACTTTAGAATGTTAATGCAAACAAACTTACTAAACTGTTAGTAGCAGTTTATTTAGATAGTTTCGTAGAGTCCTTTAGACTGAGCAGTTTACTTTATAAACTTCACTCAATAGTCTAAACCTTCTAAAGTCGTTAAATTAAAGACTTTAGAGTGTTAATGCAAGCCACCTGACTAAACTGTTAATAGCACTCTAATTAGTGAGTCCATAGAGTCCATTAGACTAAGCTCTTTACTTTATAAACTTCACACAATAGTCTAAACATTCTAAACTCTTTAATTGAAAGACTTTAGAGTGTTAATACAAACAAACTTACTAAACGGTTAATAACAGTTTATTTAGTTAGTTTCGTAGAGTCCTTTTGACTGAGCTGTTTACTTTATAAACTTCAATCAATAGTCTAAATCTTCTAAACTCTTTTTTTTAAAGACTTTAGATTATTAATGCAAACCAACTTACTGAACTGTTAATAGCAGTTTATTTAAATAGTCCCATATGTCCGTTATACTGACCAGTTTACTTTATAAAATTTACTCAATAGTCTAAAACTTCTAAAGTCTTTGAATTAAAGACTTTAGAATGTTAATGCAAACCAACTTACTAAACTGTTAGTAGCAGTTTATTTAGTTATTTTCGGAGAGTCCTTTAGACTGACTGTTTACATTGTAAACTTCACTCAATAGTCTAAACATTCTAAAGTCTCTAAATTAAAGACTTTATTCTTTTAATGCAAACAAACCTACTAAACTGTTAATAGCACTATAATTAGTTAGTCCCATAGAGTCCATTAGACTGAGCTCTTTACTTTATAAACTTCACTCAATTGTATAAACATTCTAAACTCTTTAATTTAAAGACTTTAGAGTGTTAATGCAAACCAACTTACTAAACTGTTAACAGCAGTTTATTTAGTTAGTCACATAGAGTCCTTTAGATGAGCAGTATCCCTTATAAAATTTACTCAATAGTCTAAACCTTCTAAACTCTTTAAATTAAAGAGTTTAAAGTGTTGATGCAAACCAACTTACTAAACTTTTAATAATAGTTTATTTAGTTAGCCCCATAGAGTCCTTTAGACTAAGCTGTTTACTTTCTAAAATTCAGTCAATAGTCTAAACCTTCTAAAGTCTTTAAATTAAAGACTTTAGAGTGTTAATGCAAACAAACTTACTAAATTGTTAGTAACAGTTTATTTAGTTAGTCCCATAGAGTCCTTTCGACTGAGCTGTTTACTCTCTAAACTTCACTCAATAGTCTAAACCTTCTAAACATTTTAATTTAAAGACTTTAGAGTGTTAATGTAAACCACCTTACTAAACTGTCAATAGCAGTTTATTCAGTTAGTGCCGTAGGGTGCTTTAAACCTATAAGTTTACTTTATAAACTTTACTCAATAGTCTAAACCTTCTAAAGTCTGTAAATTAAAGACTTTAGAGTGTTAATGCAAACCAACTTACTAAACCGTTAATAATAGTTTATTTCGTTAGTCCCATAGAGTCCTTTAGACTGAGCTGTTTACTTTCTAAAAGTCAGTCAATAGTCTAAAACTTTAAAATCTTTAAATTAAAGACTTTAGAGTGTTAATGCAAACCATCTTACTAAACTGTTAGTAGCAGTTTATATAGTTAGTTTCATAGAGTCCTTTAAACTGAGCTGTTTACTTTATAAACTTCACTCAATAGTCTAAATTTTTTAAAGTCTTTAAATTAAAGACTTTATACTTTTAATGCAAACCAACTTACTAAACTGTTAATAACAGTTCATTTACTTAGTCCCAAAGAGTCCTTTAGACTGAGCATTATAGTTTATAAGCTTTACTGAATAGTAAAAACCTTCTAAAGTCTTTAAATTAAAGACTTTAAGTGTTATGCAAACCAACTCACTAAACTGTTAATAGCACTTTATTTAGGTAGTCCCATAGAGTCCATTAGACTGAGCTCTTTACTTTATAAACTCACTCAATAGTCTAAACATTCTAAACTCTTTAATTTAAAGACTTTAGTGTGTTAAAGCAAACCAACTTACTAAACTGTTAATAGCAGTTTATTTAGTTAGTCCCATAGACTCCTTTAGAATGAGCAGTATACCTTATTAAATTTACTCAATAGTCTAAACCTTCTAAAGTCTTTAAATTAAAGACTTTAGAGTGTTAATGCAAACCAACTTACTAAACTGTTAGTAACAGTTTATTTTGTTAGTCCCATAGAGTCCTTTAGACTGAGCTGTTTACTTTATAAAATTCACTCAATAGTCTAAACGTTCTAAAGTCATTAAATTAAACACTTTATACTTTTAATGCAAACCAACTCACTAAACTGTTAATAGCACTTTATGTAGTTAGTCCCATAGAGTCCATTAGACTGAGCTCTTCACTTTATAAACTTCACTCAATAGTCTAAACTTTCCAAAATCTTGAATTTAAAGACATTAGTGTGTTAATGCAAAACAACTTACTAAACTGTTAATAGCAGTTTATTTAGTTAGTCCCATAGAGTCCTTTAGAATGAGCAGTATACCTTATAAAATTTACTCAATAGTCTAAACATTCTAAAGTCTTTAAATTAAAGACTTTAGAGTGTTAATGCAAACCAAGGTACTAAACTGTTAATAAGAGTTTATTTAGTTAGTCCCATAGAGTCCTTAAGACTGACCTGTTTACTTTATAAAATTTACTCAATAGTCTAAACCATCTAAAGTCTTTAAATTAAAGACTTTATACTTTTAATGTAAACCAACTTACTAAACTGTTAATAAAAGTTCATTTACTTAGTCCCATAGAGTCCTTTATACTTAGCATTTTAGTTTATAATCTTTACTGAATAGTCTAAACCTTCTAAAGTCTTTAAATTGAAGACTTTACAGTGTTAATGCAAACAAACTCACTAAACTGTTAATAGCACTTTATTTAGTTAGTCCCATAGAGTCCAATAGACTGAGCTCTTCACTTTATAAACTTCACTCAATAGTCTAAACTTTCTAAACTCTTGAATTTAAAGACATTAGTGTGTTAATGCAAAAGAACTTACTAAACTGTTAATAGCAGTTTATTTAGTTAGTCCCATAGAGTCCTTTAGAATGAGCAGTATACCTTATAAAATTTACTCAATAGTCTAAACATTCTAAAGTCTTTAAAATAAAGACTTTAGAGTGTTAATGCAAACCAACTTACTAAACTGTTAATAACAGTTTATTTAGTTAGTCCCATACAGTCCTTTAGACTGAGCTGTTTACTTTATAAACTTTACTCAATAGTCTAAACCTTTTAAAGTCTTTAAATTAAAGACTTTAGAGTGTTAATGCAAACCAACTTACTAAACTGTTACTAGCAGTTTATTGAGTTAGTTTCATAGAGTCCTTTAGACTGAGCTGTTTACTTTATAAACTTCACTCAATAGTCTAAACCTTCGAAAGTCTTTATATTAAGGACTTTATACTTTTAATGCAAACCAACTTACTAAACTGTTTATAACAGTTTATTTACTTAGTCCATAGAGTCCTTTAGACTGAGCATTTTAGTTTAGAAACGTTACTGAATAGTCTAAACCTTCTAAAGTCTTTAAATTAAAGACTTTAGAGTGTTAATGCAAACCAACTCACTAAACTGTTAATAGCACTTCTTTTAGTTAGTCCCATAGAGTCCATTAGACTGAGCTTTTTACTTTATAAACTTCACTCAATAGTCTAAACATTCTAAACTCTTTAATTTATAGACTTTAGTGTGTTAATGCATGCCAACTTACTAAACTGTTAATAGCGGTTTATTTAGTTAGTCCCATAGAGTCCTTTAGAATGAGCAGTATACCTTATAAAATTTACTCAATAGTCTAAACCTTCTAAAGTCTTTAAATTAAAGACTTTAGAGTGTTAATGCAAACAAACTTACTAAACTGTTAATAACAGTTTATTTAGTTAGTCCCATAGAGTCCTTTAGACTGACCTGTTTACTTTATAAATTTTACTCAATAGTCTAAACCTTGTAAAGTCTTTAAACTAAAGACTTTAGAGTGTTAATGCAAACCAACTTACTAAACTGTTAATAGCACTTTATTTAGTTAGTTTAATAGAGTCCTCTAGACTCAGCTGTTTACTTTATAAACTTTACTCAATAGTCTAAACCTTCTATAGTCTTTAAATTAAAGAGTTTAGAGTGTTAACGCAATCCAACTTACTAAACTGTTAGTAGCAGTTTATTTAGTTAGTTTCATAGAGTCCATTAGACTGAGCTGTTTACTTTATAAAATTCACTCAATACTTTAAACATTCTAAACTCTTTAATTTAAAGACTTTAGTCTGTTAATGCAAACCAACTTACTAAACTGTTAATAGCAGTTTATTTAGTTAGTGCCATAGAGTCCTATAGAATGAGCAGTATACCTTATAAAATTTACTGAATAGTCTAAACCTTCTAAAGTCTTTAAATTAAAGTCTTTAGAGTGTTAATGCAAAAAAACTTACTAAACTGTTAGTAGCAGTTTATTTAGTTAGTTTCATAGAGTCCTTTAGACTGAGCTGTTTACTTTATAAACTTCACTCAATAGACTAATCCTTCTAAAGTCTTTAAATTAAAGACTTTATACTTTTAATGCAAATCAACTTACTAAACCGTTTATAACAGTTTATTTACTTAGTCCCATAGAGTCCTTTAGACTGAGCATTATAGTTTATGAACTTTACTGAATAGTCTAAACCTTCTAAAGTCTTTAAATTAAAAACTTTAGAGTGTTAATGCAAACAAACTCACTAAACTGTTAACAGCACTTAATTTAGTTAGTACCATAGAGTCTTTACTTTATAAACTTCACTCAATAGTCTAAACATTCTAAAGTCTTAAATTTAAAGACTTTAGTGTATTAATGCAAGCCGACTTACTAAACTGTTAATTGCAGTTTATTTAGTTAGTCCCATAGAGTCCTTTAGAATGAGCAGTATACCTCTTAAAATTTACTCAATAATCTAAACCTTCTAAAGTCTTTAAATTTGAGACCTTAGAATGTTAATGCAAACCAACTTACTAAACTGTTAATAAAAGTTTATTTAGTTAGTCTCATAGAGTTTTTTAGACTGAGCATTTTAGTTAATAATCTTTACTGTATAGTCTAAACCTTCTAAAGTCTTTAAATTAAAGACTTTATACATTTAATGCAAACAAACTTACTAAACTGTTAATAACAGTTTATTTACTTAGTCCCATAGAGTCCTTTAGACTGAACATTTTAGTTTATAATCTTTACTGAATAGTCTAAACCTTCTAAAGTCTTTAAATTAAAGACTTTAGAGTGTTAATGCAAAAGAACTCACTAAACTGTTAATAGCACTTTATTTCGTTAGTCCCATAAGTACATCAGACTGAGCTCTTTACTTTATAAACTTCACTCACTAGTTTAAACTTTCTAAATTCTTGAATTTAAAGACTTTAGTGTGTTATTGCAAACCAACTTACTTAACTGTTAATAGCAGTTTATTTAGTTAGTCCCATAGAGTCCTTTAGAATGAGCAGTTTACTTTATAAAATTTGCTCAATAGCAAAGACTTTATACTTTTAATGTAAACCAACTTACTAAACTGTTAATAACAGTTCATTTACTTAGTCCCATAGAGTCCTTTATACTTAGCATTTTAGTTTATAATCTTTACTGAATAGTCTAAACCTTCGAAAGTCTTTATATTAAAGACTTTATACTTTTAATGCAAACAAAATTTACTAAACTGTTTATAACAGTTTATTTACTTACTCCCATAGAGTCCTTTAGACTGAGTATTTTAGTTTATATACTTCACTGAATAGTCTAAACCTTCTAAAGTCTTTAAATTAAAGACTTTAGAGTGTTATCGCAAACCAACTCACTAAACTGTTAGTAGAACTTTATTTAGTTAGTCGCATAATGTCCATTAGACTGAGCTCTTTACTTTATAACCTTCACTCAATAGTCTAAACATTCTAAACTCTTTAATTGAAAGACTTTAGTGTGTTAATGCAATACAACTTACTAAACTGATAATAGCAGTTTTTTTAGTTTGTCCCATAGAGTCCTTTAGAATGAGCAGTATACCTTATAAAATTTACTCAATAGTCTAAACGATCGAAAGTCTTTAAAAAAAAGACTTTAGAGTGTTAATGCAAACCAACTTACTAAACTCTTAATAACAGTTTATTTAGTTAGTCAGATAGTGTCCATTAGACTGAGCTCTTTACTTTATAAACTTCACTCAATAGTCTAAACATTCAAAAATCTTTAATTTAAAGTCTTTAGTGTGTTAATGCAAGCCAACTTACTAAACTGTTAATATCAGTTTATTTAGTTAGTCCCATACAGTCCTTTAGAATGAGCAGTATACCTTATAAAATTTACTCAATAGTCTAAACCTTCTAAAGTCTTTATATTAAAGACTTTAGAGTGTTAATGCAAACCATCTTACTAAACTGTTAATAACAGTTTATTTTGTTAGTCCCATAGAGTCCTTTAGACTGACCTGTTTACTTAATAAATTTTACTCAATAGTCTAAACCTTCTAAAGTCTTTAAATTAAAGACTTTAGAGTGTTAATGCAAACCAACTTACTAAACTGTTAATAGCAGTATATTTAGTTAGTTTCATAGAGTCCTTTAGACTGAGCTGTTTAATTTATAAGCTTCACTCAATAGTCTAAACCTTCTAAAGTCTTTATATTAAAGACTTTATACTTTTAATGCAAACCAACGTACTAAACGGTTAAAAGTAGTTTATTTCGTTAGTCCCATAGAGTCTTTTAGACTGACCTGTTTACTTCATAGAATTTACTCAATAGTGTAAACCTTCTAAAGTCTTGAAATTAAAGACTTTATACTTTTAATGCAAACCAACTTACTAAACGGTTAAAAGTAGTTTATTTCGTTAGTCCCATAGAGTCCTTTAGACTGAGCAGTTTACTTTATAAACTTCCCTCAATAGTCTAAACATTCAAAAATCTTTAATTTAAAGACTTTAGTGTGTTAATGCAAGCCAACTTAGTAAACTGTTAATATCAGTTTATTTAGTTAGTCCCATACAGTCCTTTAGAATGAGTAGTAACCTTATGAAATTTACTCAATAGTCTAAACCTTCTAAAGTCTTTAAATTTAAAACTTTAGAGTGTTAATGCAAACCAACTTACTAAACTGTTAATAACAGTTTATTTTGTTAGTCGCATAGAGTCCTTTAGACTGACCTCTTTACTTAATAAATTTTACTCAATAGTCTAAACCTTCTAAAGTCTTTAAATTAAAGACTTTAGAGTGTTAATGCAAACCAACTTACTAAACTGTTAATAGCAGTTTATTTAGTTAGTTTCATAGAGTCCTTTAGACTGAGCTGTTTACTTTATAAACTTCACTCAATAGTCTAAACCTTCTAAAGTCTTTAAATTAAAGACTTTATACTTTTAATGCAAACAAACTTACTAAACTGTTAATAGCAGTTTATTTAGTTAGTCACATAGAGTCCTTTGGAATGAGCAGTTTACTTTATAAAATTTACTCAATAGTCTAAACCTTATAAAGTCTTTAAATTAAAGACTTTAGAGTGTTAATGCAAACCAACATGCTAAACTGTAAATAACAGTTTATTTTGTTAGTCCCATAGAGTCCATTAGAATGAGCTGTTTACTTTCTAAACTTTACTCAATAGTCTAAACATTCTAAATTCTTTAATTTAAAGACTTTAGAGTGTTAATGCAAACCACCTTACTGAACTGTTAATAGCAGTTTATTTAGTCAGTCCCATATGTCCTTTAGACTGTCCAGTTTACTTTATGAAATTTACTCAATAGTCTAAAACTTCTAAAGACTTTAAATTTAAGATTTTAAAATGTTAATTGAATCCAACTTACTAAACTGTTCGTAGCAGTTTATTTAGTTAGTTTCGTAGAATCCTTTAGACTGACTGTTTACTTTATAAACTTCCCTCAATAATCTAAACCTTCTAAAGTCTTTAAATTAAATACTTTATACATTTAATGCAAATGAACTTACTAAAATGTTAAATGTAGTTTATTTCGTTAGTCCCATAGAGTCCATTAGACTGAGCAGTTTACTTTATAAGCTTTAGTCAATAGTCTAAACCTTCTAAAGACTTTAAATTCAAGACTTTAGAGTGTTAATGCAAACCAACTTACTAAACTGTTAATAACAGTTTATTTAGTTAGTCCCATACAGTCCTTTAGACTGAACTGTTTACTTTATAAACTTCAACGAATAGTCTAAATCTTCTAAACTTATTAATTTAAAGACTTTAGAGTGTTAATGCAAACCAACTTGCAGAACTGTTAATAACACTTTATTTTGTCAGTCCCATATGTCCTTTCGACTGACCAGTTTACTTTATAAAATTTACTCAATAGTCTAAAACTTCTAAAGTCTTTAAATTAAATACTTTATAGTGGTAATGCAAACCAACTTACTAAACTGTTAGTAGCAGTTTATTTAATTAGTTTAATAGAGTCCTTTAGACTGAGCTGTTTACTTTATAAAACTCACTCAATAGTCTAAACCTTCTAAAGTCTTTAAATTAAAGACTTTATACTTTTAACGCAAACGAACTTACTAAATGAATAAAAGTCGTTTATTTAGTTAGTCCCATAGAGGCCTTTTGACCGAGTAGTTTACTTTATATACATTACTCAATAGTCTAAACCTTCTAAAGTCGTTAAATTAAAAACTTTAGAGTCTTAATGCAAACAAACTCACTAAACTGTTAATAGCAGTTTATTTAGTTAGTCCCATAGAGTCCATTAGACTGAGATCTTTACTTTATAAACTTCACTCAATAGTCTAAATATTCTAAACTCTTTAAATTAAAGACTTTAGAGTGTTAATGCAAACAAACTTATTAAACTGTTAATAGCAGTTTATTTAGTTAGTCCCATAGAGTCCTTTAGAATCATCAGTATTCCTTATAAAATTTACTCAGTAGACTAAACTTTCTAAAGTCTTTAAATTAAAGACTTTAGATTGTTAATTCATTAACACTCTAAAGTTTTTAATTTAAAGACTTTAGAAGGTATAGACTATTGAGTAAAGTTTATAACGTAAACTGCTCATTCTAAAGGACTCTATTGGACTATCAAAATAAACTGCTATTAACAGTTTAGTAAGTTGGTTTGCGTTAACACTATAAAGTCTTTAATTTAAAGACTTTATAAGGTTTAGACTATTGAGTAAAGTTTATAAAGTAAACTGCTCAGTCTAAAGGACTCTACGGGACTAACTAAATAAACTGTTATTAAAAGTTTAGTCAATTGGTTTGAATTCACACTCTAAAGTCTTTAATTTAAAACCTTTACAAGGTTTAGACTATTGAGTAAAGTTTATAAAGTAAACTGATCACTCTAAAGGACTCTACGGGACTAACTAAATAAACTGTTATTAACAGTTTGGAGAGTTGGTTGACATTAACACTCTAAAGTCTTTAATTTAAAGACTTTAAAAGGTTTAGACTATTGAGTAAAGTTTATAAAGTAAACTGCTCAGTCCAAAGGACTCAATGGGACTAACGAAATAAACTACTATTAACAGTTTAGTAAGTTTGTTTGCATTAAAAGTATAAAGTCTTTAATTTAAAGACCTTAGAAGGTTTACACTATTGAGTAAAGTTTATAGAGTAGACAGCTCAGTCTAAAGGACTCCATGAAACTAACTAAATAAACTGCTATTAACAGTTTAGTAAGTTGGTTTGCATTAACATTCTAAAGTCTTTAATTTAAAGACTTTAGAAGGTTTAGACTATTCAGTAATTTTTATAAAGTAAACTGATCACTCTAAAGGACTCTATGGGACTAGCTAAATAAACTGTTATTAACAGTTTAGTAAGTTTGTTTGCTTTAAAGGTATAAAGTCTTTAATTTAAAGAGTTTAGAAGGTTTAGAGTATCGAGTGAAGTTTATAAAGTATACAGCTCAGTCTAAAGGACTCTATGAAACTAACTAAATAAACTGCTATTAACAGTTTAGTAAGTTGGTTTGCATTAACACTCTAAAGTCTTTAATTTAAAGAGTTTAGATGGTTTAGACTATTGTGAAAATTTTATAAAGTAAACTGCTCAGTCTAAAGGACTCTATGGACTAACGAAATAAACTACTATTAACAGTTTAGTAAGTTGGTTTGCATTAACTCTCTAAAGTCTTTAATTTAAAGACTTTAGAAGGTTTAGACTATTGAGGAATGTTTATATAGTAAACTGCTCATTCTAAAGGACTCTATTGGACTATGGAAATAAACTGCTATTAACAGTTTAGTAAGTTGGTTTGCCTTAACACTATAAAGTCTTTAATTTAAAGACTTTATAAGGTTTAGACAATTGAGTAAATATTATAAAGTAAATTGCTCAGTGTAAAAGACTCTACGGGACTAACTAAATAAACTGTTATTAACAGTTTAGTAAGTTGGTTTAAATTAACACTCTAAAGTCCTTAATTAAAAGCCTTTACAAGGTTTAGACTATTGAGTAAAGTTTATAAAGTAAACTGCTCACTCTAAAGGACTCTGCGGGACTAACTAAATAAACTGTTATTAATAGTTTGGTAAGTTGGTTGACATTAACACTCTAAAGTCTTTAATTTAAAGACTTAGAAGGTTAGACTATTGAGTAAAGTTTATATAGTAAACTGCTCAGTCCAAAGGACTCTATGAGGCTAACGAAATAAACTACTATTAACAGTTTAGTAGGTTTGTTTGCATTAAAAGTATAAAGTCTTTAATTTAGAGACTTTAGAAGGTTTAAACTATTGAGTAAAGTTTATAAAGTGGACAGCTCAGTCTAAAGGACTCTATGAAACTAAATAAATAAACTGCTATTAACAGTTTAGTAACTTTGTTTGCATTAACACTCTAAAGTCTTTAATTTAAAGACTTTAGAATGTTTAGCCTATTGAGTAATTTTTATAAAGAAAACTGCTCAGTCTAAAGGACTCTATGAGACTAACTAAGTAAACTGTTATTAACAGTTTAGTAAGTTTTTTTGCATTAACACTCTAAAGTCTTTAATTTAAAGACTTTTGAAGGTTTAGACTATTGAGTAAAGTTTATAAAGTAAACTGCTCAGTCTAAAGGATCTATGTGATATCGAAATAAACTACTATTAAAAGTTTAGTAAGTTGGTTTGCATTAAAAGTATAAAGTCTTTAATTTAAAGACTTTAGAAGGTTTAGACTATTGAGTGATGTTTATAAAGTAAACTGCAAAATCTAAAGAACTCTATGGGACTAACTAAATATACTGCTATTAACAGTTTAGTAAGGTGGTTTCCATTAACACTCTAAAGTCTTTAATTTAAAGACTTTACATGGTTTAGACTATTGAGAAAATTTTATAAAGTAAACTGCTCAGTCTAAAGGACTCTATTGGACTATCGAAATAAACTGCTATTAACTGTTTAGAGAGTTGGTTTGCATTAACATAATAAAGTCTTTAATTTAAAGACTTTACAAGGTTTAGACTATTGAATAAAGTTTATGAAGTAAACTACTCAGTCTAAAGGACTCTACGGGACTAACTAAATAACCTGTTATTAACAGTTTAGTAAGTTGGTTTGCATTAACACTCTAAAGTCTTTAATTTAAAGACTTTATAAGGTTTAGACTATTGACTAAATTTTATAAAGTAAACTGCTCAGTCTAAAGGACTCTATGGGACTAACGAAATAAACTACTATTAACAGTTTAGTAAGTTGGTTTGCATTAAAAGTATAAAGTCTTTAATTTAAAGACTTTAGAAGGTTTAGACTATTGAGTGATGTTTATAAAGTAAACTGCAAATCTAAAGGACACTATGGGACTAACTAAATAAACTGCTATTAACAGTTTAGTAAGGTGGTTTGCATTAACACTCTAAAGTCTTTAATTTAAAGACTTTACATGGTTTAGATTATTGAGTAAAGTTTATAAAGTAAACAGCTCATGTCTAAAGGACTCTATTGGACTATCGAAATAAACTGCTACTAACAGTTTAGTAAGTTTGTTTGCATTAACATTATAAAGTCTTTAATTTAAAGGCTTTACAAGGTTTAGACTATTGAGTAAAGTTTATAAAGTAAACTGCTCAGTCTAATGGACTCTACGGGACTAACTAAATAAACTATTATTAACAGTTTAGTAAGTTTGTTTGCATTAACACTCTAAAGTCTTTAATTTAAAGACTTTAGAAGGTTTAGACTATTGACTAATTTTTATAAAGTAAACTGCTCAGTCTAAAGGACTCTATGGGACTAACGAAATAAAATACTATTAACAGTTTAGTAAGTCGGTTTGCATTAACATTCTAAAGTCTTTAATTTAAAGACTTTACAAGGTTTAGACTATTGAGTAAAGCTTATAAAGTAAACTGCTCAGTCTAAAGGACTCTATGGGACTATCAAAATAAACTGCTATTGACAGTTCAGTAAGTTGGTTTGCATTAACACTCTAAAGTTTTTAATTTAAAGACTTTACAAGGTTTCGACTATTGAGTAAATTTTATAAAGTAAACTGATGTGTCTAAAGGACTCTACGGGACTAACTACATAAACTTTTATTAACAGTTTAGTAAGTTGGTTTGCATTAACACTCTAAAGTCTTTAATTTAAAGACTTTAGAAGGTTTAGACTATTGAGTGAAGTTTATAAAGTAAACAGCTCTGTCTAAAGGATTCTATTAAACTAACTAAATAAACTGCTATTAACAGTGTAGTAAGTTTGTTTGCAATAACACGCTAAACTCTTTAATATAAAGACGTTAGAAGGTTTAGACTATTGAGTAAATTTTATAAAGTAAACAGCTCATTATAAAGGACTCTATGGGACTAACTAAATAAACTGCTATTAACAGTTTAGTAAGTTTGTTTGCATTAACATTCTACAGTTTTTAATTTAAAGACTTTACAAGGTTTAGACTATTGAGTAAATTTTATAAAGTAAACTGCTCAGTCTAAAGGACTCTATTGGACTATCGAAATAAACTGCTATTAACAGTTTAGTAAGTTGGTTTGCATTAACACTATTAAGTCTTTAATTTAAAGACTTTAGTAGGTTTAGACTATTGAGTAAAGTTTATAAAGTAAACTACTCAGTCTAAAGGACTCTACGGACTAACTAAATGAACTGTTATTAACCGTTTAGTAAGTTGGTTTACATTAACACACTAAAGTCTTTAATTTAAAGACTTTAGAAGGTTTAGTCTATTGAGTAAATTTTATAAAGTAAACTACTCATTCTAAAGGACCCTATGGGACTAACGAAATAAACTACTATTAACACTTTAGCAAACTAAGTTTGCATTAACACTCTAAAGTCTTTAATTTAAAGACTTTAGAAGGTTTAGACTATTTAGTAAATTTTATAATGTAAAGTGCTCGTTCTAAAGGACTCTAAGGGACTAAGAAATAAACTGCTATTAAGAGTTTAGTAAGTTGGTTTGCATTAACACTCTAAAGTCTTTAATTTAAAGACTTTATAAGGTTTAGACTATTGAGTAAATATTATAAAGTAAACTGCTCACTCTAAAGGACTCTATTGGACTATCGAAATAAACTGCCATTAAAAGTTTAGTAAGTTTGTTTGCATTAACACTATAAAGTCTTTATTTTAAAAACTTTACAAGGTTTAGACTATTGAGTAAAGTTTATAAAGTAAACTGCTCAGTCTAAATGCATCTACGGGACTAACTAAATAAACTGTTATGAACAGTTTGGTAAGTTTGTTTGCATTAACACTCTAAAGTCTTTAATTTAAAGACTTTAGAAGTTTTAGACCATTGAGTAAAGTTTATAAAGTAAACTGCTCAGTCCAAAGGACTCAATGGGACTAACGAAATAAACTACTATTAACGGTTTAGTAAGTTGGTTTGCATTAAAATATAAAGTCTTTAATTTCAAGACTTTAGAAGGTTTAGAGTATTGAGTGAAGTTTATTGAGTAGACAGCTCATTCTAAAGGACTCTATGGGACTAACTAAATAAACTGTTATTAACAGTTTAGTAAGTTGGTTTGCATTAACACTCTAAAGTCTTTAATTTAAAGACTTTAGAAGGTTTAGACTATTGAGCAAATATTATAAAGTGAACAGCTCATTCTAAAGGACTCTATGGGACTAACTAAATAAACTGGTATTAACAGTTTAGTAAGTTGGTTTGCATTAACACTCTGAAGTCTTTAATTTAAAGACTTTAGAAGGTTTGGACTATTGAGTAAATATTATCAAGTAAACTGATCATTCTAAATGACTCTATGACACTAACTAAATAAACTGTTATTAACAGCTTAGTAAGTTGGTTCGCATTAACACTCTAAAGTCTTTAATTTAAAGACTTTGCAAGGTTCAGACTATTGACTAATGTTTATAAAGTAAACTGCTCAGTCTAAAGGACTCTATGGGAATAACTAAATAAAATGTTATTAACAGTTTAGTAAGTTGATTTGCATTAACACTATAAGGTCTTTAATTTAAAGACTTTAGAAGGTTAAGACTATTGAGTAAAGTTAATAAAGTAAACTGCTCAGTCTAAAGGACTCTATGGAACTATCGAAATAAACTGCTATTAACAGTTTAGTATGTTTTTTTGCATTAACAATATAACGTCTTTAATTTAAAGACTTTACAAGTTTTAGAATGTTGAGTAAAGTTTATAAAGAAACTGCTCAGTCCAAAGGACTCTATGGGACTAATGAAATAAAGTACTATTAACGCTTTAGTAAGTTGGGTTGCGTTAAAGGTATAAAGTCTTTACTTTAAAGACTTTAGAAGGTTTAGATGATTGAGTAAAGTTTATAAAGTAAACTGCTCAGTCAAAAGGAATCTATGGGACTAACGAAATAAACTACTATTAACAGTTCAGTAAGTTGGTTTGCATTAAAAGGATAAAGTCTTTATTTTAAAGACATTAGAAAATTAGAGTATTGAGTGAATTTTATAAAGTAGACAGCTAAATCTAAAGGACTCTATGGGACTAACTAAATAAACTGCTATTAACAGTTTAGTAAGTTTGTTTGCATTAACACTCTGAAGTCTTTAATTTAAAGACTTTAGAAGGTTTAGACTATTGAGTAAAGTTAATAAAGTAAACTACTCAGTCTAAAGGACTCTATGGAACTATCGAAATAAACTGCTATTAACAGTTTAGTAAGTTGGTTTGCATTAACAATATAACGTCTTTAATTTAAAGACTTTACAAGTTTTAGACTGTTGAGTAAAGTTTATAAAGAATCTGCTCAGTCCAAAGGACTCTATGGGACTAATGATATACACTACTATTAACACTTTAGCAAGTTGGGTAGCGTTAAAAGTATAAAGTCTTTACTTTAAAGCCTTTAGAAGGTTTAGACGATTGGGTAAAGTTTATAAAGTAAACTGCTCAGTCCAAAGGACTCTATGGGACTAACGAAATAAACTACTATTAGCAGTTCAGTAAGTTGGTTTGCATTAAAAGTATAAAGTCTTTAATTTAAAGACATTAGAAAGTTAGAGTATTGAGTGAAGTTTATAAAGTAGACAGCTAAGTCTAAAGGACTCTATGGGACTAACTAAATAAACTGCTATTAACAGTTTAGTAAGTTGGTTAGCATTAACACTCTGTAGTCTTTAATTTAAAGACTTTAGAAGTTTTAGACTATTGAGCAAATTTTATAAATTAAACTCCTCATTCTAAAGGACTCTCTGGGACTAACTAAATATACGGTTATTAAAAGTTATAAGTTGGTTTGAATTAACACTCTAAAGTCTTTAATTTAAAGACTTTACAAGGTTTAGACTATTGAGTGAAGTTTATAAAGTAAACTGCTCAGTCTAAAGGACTCTATGGGACTAACTAAATAAACTGTTATTAACAGTTTAGGAAGTTGGTTTGCATTAACACTCTAAAGTCTTTAATTTAAAGACTTTAGAAGGTTTAGACTATTGAGTAAAGTTTATAAAGTAAACTGCTCAGTCTAAAGGACTCTATGTGATAACGAAATTATCTACTATTAACAGTTTTGTAAGTTGGTTTGCATTGAAACTATAAAGTCTTTAATTTAAAGACTTTATAAGGTTTAGACTATTGAGTGAAGTTTATAAAGTAAACTGCTAAGTTTAAAGGACTCTACGGGACTAACTAACTAAATCTTTATTAACAGTTTAGTAAGTTGGTTTGCATCAACACTCTAAAGTCTTTAATTTAAAGTCTTTACAAGGTTTAGACTATTGAGTAAAGTTTATAAAGTAAACTGCTCAGTCTAAAGGACTCTATGGGACTATCGAAATAAACTGCTATTAACAGTTTAGTAAGTTGGTTTGCATTAACACTATAAAGTCTTTAATTTAAAGACTTTACAAGTTTTAGACTATTGAGTAAAGTTTATAAAGTAAACTGCTCAGTCTACAGGACTCTACGGGACTAACTAAATAAACTGTTATTAACAGATTAGTCCCATAGAGACCTTTAGACTGAGCAGTTTACTTTATGAAATTTTCTGAATAGTCTAAACCTTCTAAAGTCTTTAAATTAAAGACTTTAGAGTGTTAATGCAAACCACCTTACGGAACTGTTAATAGCAGTTTATTTAGCTAGTCCCATACGTCCTCTAGACTGACCAGTTTACTTTATAAAATTTACTGAATAGTCTAAACCTTCTAAAGTCTTTAAATTAAAGACTTTTAAGTGTTAATGCAAACAAACTTACTAAACTGTTAATAACAGTTTATATAGTTAGTCCCGTAGAGTCCTTTAGACTGAGCAATTTACTTTATAAACTTTACTCAATAGTCTAAACCTTCTAAAGTCTTTAAATTAAAGACTTTAGAGTGTTAATGCAAACCAACTTACTAAACTGTTAATAGCAGTTTATTTCGATAGTCCCGTAGAGTCCTTTAGACTGAGCAGTTTACTTTATAAAAATTACTCAATAGTCTAAACCTTCTAAAGTTTTCAAATTAAAGACTTTAGTGTGTTAATGCAAACAAACTTGCCAAACTGTTAATAGGAGTTTATTTAGTTAGTATCATAGAGTCCTTTAGACTGAGGAGTCTACTTTATAAGTTTCACTAAATACTCTGAACCTTCTAAAGGCTTTAAATTAAAGACTTTATACTTTAATGCAAACCAACATACTAAACTGTTAATAGTAGTTTATTTCGTTAGTCCCATAGAGTCATTTCGACTGAGCAGTTTACTTTATAAAATTTACGCAACAGTCTTAACCTTGTAAAGTCTTTAAATTAAAAACTTTAGAGTGTTAATGAAAACCAACTTACTAAATTGTTAATAACAGTTTATTTAGTTAGTCCCGTAGAGTCCTTTAGACTGAGCAGTTTACTTAATAAACTTTACTCAATAGTCTAAACCTTCTAAAGTCTTTAAATTAAAGACTTTAGAGTGTTAATGCAAACCAACTTACAAAACTGTTAATAACAGTTTATTTAGTTAGTCCCATAGAGTCCTTTAGAATGAGCAGTTTACTTTATAAAATTTACTGAATAGTCTAAACATTCTAAAGTCTTTAAATTAAAGACTTTAGAGTGTTAATGCAAACCAACTTACTAAACTGTTAATAGCAGTCTTTTTAGTTAGTTTCATAGATTCCTTTAGACTGAGCTGTTTACTTTATAAACATCACTCAATAGTCTAAACCTTCTAAAGTCTTTAAATTAAAGACCTTATACATTTAATGCTAACCAACTTACTAAAGTGATAATAGTAGTTTACTTCGTTTGTCCCATCGAGTCCTTTAGACTGAGCAGTTTACTTTCTAAACTTTACTCAATAGTCTAAACCTTCTAAAGTCTTTAAATTAAAGACTTTAGAGTGTTAATACAAACCAACTTACTAAACTGTTAATAGAAGTTTATTTAGTTAGTCCCTTAGAGTCCATCAGAATGAGCAGTTTACTTTATTAAATTTACTCAATAGTCTAAACCTTCTAGTCTTTAAATTAAAGACTTTAGATTGTTAATGAAAAACCGACTTACTAAACTGCTAATAACAGTTTAATTAGTTAGTTTCATAGACTCCTTTAGACTGAGCTGTGTACTTTATAAACTTCACTCAACACTCTAAACCTTCTAAAGTCTTTAAATTAAAGACTTTATACCTTTAATTTAAACCAACTTACTAAACTGTTAATAATAGTTTATTTCGTTAGTTTCATAGAGTCCTTTAGACTGAGCAGTTTACTTTATAATCTTTACTCAATTGTCTAAACCTTATAAGGTCTTTAAATTAAAGACTTTAGAGGGTTAATGCAAACAAACTTACCAAACTGTTGATAACAGTTGATTTAGTTAGTCCCGTAGAGTCCTTTAGACTGAGCAGTATACTTTATAAAATTTACTCAAGAGTCTAAAGCTTATAAAGTCTTTAAATTAAAGACTTTAGAGTATTAATGCAAACCAACTTACTAAACTGTTAATAACAGTTTATTTAGTTAGTCCCATAGAGTCCTTTAGAATGAGCAGTTTACTTTATAAAATTTACTCAATAGTCTAAACCTTCTAAAGTCTTTAAATTAAAGACTTTAGAGTGTTAATGTAAAACCAACTTACTAAACTGTTAATAGGAGTTTATTTAGTTTGTTTCATAGACTCCTTTAGACTGAGCTGTGTACTTTATAAACTTCCCTCAACACTCTAAACCTTCTAAAGTCTTTAAATTAAAGACTTTATACTTTTAATGCAAACCAACTTACTAAACTGTTAATAGTAGTTTATTTCGTTAGTTTCATAGAGTCCTTTAGACTGAGCAGTTTACTTTATAAACTTTACTCAATAGTCTAAACCTTATAAAGTCTTTAAATTAAAGACTTTAGAGTGTTAATGCAAACCAACTTACCAAACTGTTAATATCATTTTATTAAGTTTGTCCCATAGAGTCATTTAGACTGAGCAGTTTACATTATAATTTTTACTCAATAGTCTAAACCTTATAAAGTCTTTAAATTAAAGACCTTATACATTTAATGCAAACAAACTTACTAAACTGATAATAGTAGTTTACTTCGTTAGTCCCATCGAGTCCTTTAGACTGAGCAGTTTACTTTCTAAACTTTACTCAATAGTCTAAACCTTCTAAAGTCTTTAAATTAAAGACTTTAGAGTGTTAATGTAAAACCAACTTACTAAACTGTTAATAGGAGTTTATTTAGTTAGTTTCATAGACTCCTTTAGAATGAACTGTGTACTTTATAAACTTCACTCAACACTCTAAACCTTCTAAAGTCTTTAAATTAAAGACCTTATACTTTTAATGCAAACCAACTTACTAAACTGTTAATAGTAGTTTATTTCGTTAGTTTCATAGAGTCCTTTAGACTGAGCAGTTTACTTTATAAACTTTACTCAATTGTCTAAACCTTATAAAGTCTTTAAATTAAAGACTTTAGAGTGTTAATGCAAACCAACTTACCAAACTGTTAATAACAGTTTATTTAGTTAGTCCCGTAGAGTCCTTTAGACTGAGCAGTTTACTTTATAAACTTTACTCAATAGTCTAAACCTTCTAAAGTCTTTAAATTAAAGACTTTAGAGTATTAATGCAAACAAACTTACCAAACTGTTAATAACATTTTATTTAGTTTGTCCCATAGAGTCATTTAGACTGAGCAGTTTACATTATAATTTTTACTCAATAGTCTAAACCTTCTAAAGTCTTTAAATTAAAGACTTTAGAGTCTTAATGCAAACCACCTTACTAAACTGTTAATAACAGTTTATTTAGTTAGTCCCATAGAGTCCATTAGAATGACCAGTTTACTTTATAAAATTTACTGAATAGTCTAAACCTTCTAAAGTCTATAAATTAAAGAGTTTAGAGTGTTAATGTAAAACCAACTTACTAAACTGTTAATAGCAGTTTATTTAGTTAGTTTCATAGACTAGTTTAGACTGAGCTGTGTACTTTATAGACTTCACTCAACACTCTAAACCTTCTAAAATCTTTAAATTAAAGACTTTATACCTTTAATGCAAACCAACTTATTAAACTGTTAATAGTAGTTTATTTCGTTAGTTTCATAGAGTCCTTTAGACAGAGCAGTTTACTTTATAAACTTTACTCAGTTGTCTAAACGTTATAAAGTCTTTAAATTAAAGACTTTAGAGTGTTAATGCAAACCAACTTACCAAACTGTTCATAACAGTTTACTTAGTTAGTCCCATAGAGTCCTTTAGACTGAGCAGTTTACATTATAAACTTTACTCAATAGTCTAAACCTTATAAAGTCTTTAAATTAAAGACTTTAGAGTGTTAATGCAAACAAACTTACAGAACTGTTAATAGCAGTTTATTTAGTTAGTCCCATACGTCCTCTAGACTGACCAGTTTACTTTATAAAATTTACTCAATAGTCTAAACCTTCTAAAGTCTTTAAATAAAAGACTTTTAAGTTTTAATGCAAACCAACTTACTAAACTGTTAATAACAGTTTATATAGTTAGTCCCGTAGAGTCCTTTAGACTGAGCAGTTTACTTTATAAACTTTACTCAATAGTCTAAACCTTCTAAAGTCTTTAAATTAAAGACTTTAGAGTGTTAATGCAAACCAACTTACCAAACTGTTAATAACAGTTTATTTCGATAGTCCCATAGAGTCCTTTAGACTGAGCAGTTTACTTTATAAAGATTACTCAATAGTCTAAACCTTCTAAAGTCTTCAAATTAAAGACTTTAGTGTGTTAATGCAAACCAACTTTCTAAACTGTTAATAGCAGTTTATTTAGTTAGTCCCATAGAGTCCTTTAGAATGACCAGTTTACTTAATAAACTTTACTCAATGGTCTAAACCTTCTAATGTCTTTAAATTAAAGACTTTAGAGTGTTAATGCAAACCAACTTACCAAACTGTTAATAGCAGTTTATTTAGTTAGTATCATGGAGTCCTTTAGACTGAGCTGTCTACTTTATAAGCTTCACTCAATACTCTGATCCTTCTAAAGGCTTTAAATTAAAGACTTTATACTTTTAATGCAAACCAACATACTAAACTGTTAATAGTAGTTTATTTCGTTAGTCCCATAGAGTCATTTAGACTGAGCAGTTTACTTTATAAAATTTACGCAATAGTCTTAACCTTGTAAAGTCTTTAAATTAAAAACTTTAGAGTGTTAATGAAAACCAACTTACTAAACTGTTAATAACAGTTTATTTAGTTAGTCCCGTAGAGTCCTTTAGGCTGAGCAGTTTACTTAATAAACTTTACTCAATAGTCTAAACCTTGTAAAATCTTTAAATTAAAGACTTTAGATTGTTAATGAAAAACCAACTTACTAAACTGCTAATAACAGTTTAATTAGTTAGTTTCATAGACTCCTTTAGACTGAGCTGTGTACTTTATAAACTTCACTCAACACTCTAAACCTTCTAAAGTCTTTAAATTAAAGACTTTATACCTTTAATTTAAACCAACTTACTAAACTGTTAATAATAGTTTATTTCGTTAGTTTCATAGAGTCCTTTCGACTGAGCAGTTTACTTTATAAACTTTACTCAATTCTCTAAACACTATAAGGTCTTTAAATTAAAGACTTTAGAGTGTTAATGCAAACCAACTTACTAAACTGTTAATAACAGTTTATTTAGTTAGTCCCATAGAGTCCTTTAGAATGAGCAGTTTACTTTATAAAATTTACTCAATAGTCTAAACCTTCTAAAGTCTTTAAATTAAAGACTTTAGAGTATTAATGCAAACCAACTTACTAAACTGTTAATAACAGTTTATTTAGTTAGTCCCATAGAGTCCTTTAGAATGAGCAGTTTACTTTATAAAATTTACTCAATAGTCTAAAGCTTATAAAGTCTTTAAATTAAAGACTTTAGAGTGTTAATGCAAACCTACTTACCAAACTGTTAATAACAGTTTATTTAGTTTGTCCCATAGACTTATTTAGACTGAGCAGTTTACATTATAAATTTACTCAATAGTCTAAACCTTCTAAAGTCTTTAAATTAAAGACTTTAGAGTATTAATGCAAACCAACTTACTAAACTGTTAATAACAGTTTATTTAGTTAGTCCCATAGAGTCCTTTAGAATGAGCAGTTTACTTTATAAAATTTACTCAATAGTCTAAACCTTCTAAAGTCTTAGAATTAAAGACTTTAGAGTGTTAATGTAAAACCAACTTACTAAACTGTTAATAGGAGTTTATTTAGTTAGTTTCATAGACTCCTTTAGACTGAGCTGTGTACTTTATAAACTTCCCTCAACACTCTAAACCTTCTAAAGTCTTTAAATTAAAGACTTTATACTTTTAATCCAAACCATCTTACTAAACTGTTAATAGTAGTTTATTTCGTTAGTTTCATAGAGTCCTTTAGACTGAGCAGTTTACTTTATAAACTTTACTCAATAGTCTAAACCTTGTAAAGTCTTTAAATTAAAGACTTTAGAGTGTTAATGCAAACCAACTTACCAAACTGTTAATAACATTTTATTAAGTTTGTCCCATAGAGTCATTTAGACTGAGCAGTTTACATTATAATTTTTACTCAATAGTCTAAACCTTCTACAGTCTTTAAATTAAAGACCTTATACATTTAATGCAAACCAACTTACTAAACTGATAATAGTAGTTTACTTCGTTAGTCCCGTCGAGTCCTTTAGACTGAGCAGTTTACTTTCTAAACTTTACTCAATAGTCTAAACCTTCTAAAGTCTTTAAATTAAAGACTTTAGAGTGTTAATGTAAAACCAACTTACTAAACTGTTAATAGGAGTTTATTTAGTTAGTTTCATAGACTCCTTTAGAATGAGCTGTGTACTTTATAAACTTCACTCAACACTCTAAACCTTCTAAAGTCTTTAAATTAAAGACCTTATACATTTAATGCAAACCAACTTACTAAACTGTTAATAGTAGTTCATTTCGTTAGTTTCATAGAGTCCTTTAGACTGAGCAGTTTACTTTATAAACTTTACTCAATAGTCTAAACCTTATAAAGTCTTTAAATTAAAGACTTTAGAGTGTTAATGCAAACCAACTTACCAAACTGTTAATAACAGTTTATTTAGTTAGTCCCGTAGAGTCCTTTAGACTGAGCAGTTTACTTTATAAACTTTACTCAATAGTCTAAACCTTATAAAGTCTTTAAATTAAAGACTTTAGAGTGTTAATGCAAACCAACTTACCAAACTGTTAATAACATTTTATTTAGTTTGTCCCATAGAGTCATTTAGACTGAGCAGTTTACATTATAATTTTTACTCAATAGTCTAAACCTTCTAAAGTCTTTAAATTAAAGACTTTAGAGTCTTAATGCAAACCACCTTACTAAACTGTTAATAACAGTTTATTTAGTTAGTCCCATAGAGTCCATTAGAATGACCAGTTTACTTTATAAAATTTACTGAATAGTCTAAACCTTCTAAAGTCTATAAATTAAAGAGTTTAGAGTGTTAATGTAAAACCAACTTACTAAACTGTTAATAGCAGTTTATTTAGTTAGTTTCATAGACTAGTTTAGACTGAGCTGTGTACTTTATAGACTTCACTCAACACTCTAAACCTTCTAAAATCTTTAAATTAAAGACTTTATACCTTTAATGCAAACCAACTTATTAAACTGTTAATAGTAGTTTATTTCGTTAGTTTCATAGAGTCCTTTAGACAGAGCAGTTTACTTTATAAACTTTACTCAGTTGTCTAAACCTTATAAAGTCTTTAAATTAAAGACTTTAGAGAGTTAACGCAAACCAACTTACCAAACTGTTAATAACAGTTTATTTAGTTAGTCCCGTAGAGTCCTTTAGACTGAGCAGTTTACATTATAAACTTTACTCAATAGTCTAAACCTTATAAAGTCTTTAAATTAAAGACTTTAGAGTGTTAATGCAAACAAACTTACTGAACTGTTAATAGCAGTTTATTTAGTTAGTATCATAGAGTCCTTTAGACTGAGCTGTCTACTTTATAAGCTTCACTCAATACTCTGAACTTTCTAAAGGCTTTAAATTAAAGACTTTATACATTTAATGCAAACCAACATACTAAACTGTTAATAGTAGTTTATTTCGTTAGTCCTATAGAGTCATTTAGACTGAGCAGTTTACTTTATAAAATTTACGCAATAGTCTTAACCTTGTAAAGTCTTTAAATTAAAAACTTTAGAGTGTTAATGAAAACCAACTTACTAAACTGTTAATAACAGTTTATTTAGTTAGTCCTGTAGAGTCCTTTAGGCTGAGCAGTTTACTTAATAAACTTTACTCAATAGTCTAAACCTTCTAAAGTCTTTAAATTAAAGACTTTAGAGTGTTAATGCAAACCAACTTACAAAACTGTTAATAATAATTTATTTAGTTAGTCCCATAGAGTCCTTTAGAATGAGCAGTTTACTTTATAAAATTTACTCAATAGTCTAAACCTTCTAAAGTCTTTAAATTAAAGACTTTAGAGTGTTAATGCAAACCAACTTACCAAACTGTTAATAGCAGTTTATTTCGATAGTCCCATAGAGTCCTTTAGACTGAGCAGTTTACTTTATAAAGATTACTCAATAGTCTATACCTTCTAAAGTCTTCAAATTAAAGACTTTAGTGTGTTAATGCAAACCAACTTTCTAAACTGTTAATAGCAGTTTATTTAGTTAGTCCCATAGAGTCCTTTAGACTGACCAGTTTACTTAATAAACTTTACTCAATGGTCTAAACCTTCTAATGTCTTTAAATTAAAGACTTTAGAGTGTTAATGCAAACAAACTTACCGAACTGTTAATAGCAGTTTATTTAGTTAGTATCATAGAGTCCTTTAGACTGAGCTGTCTACTTTATAAGCTTCACTCAATACTCTGAACCTTCTAAAGGCTTTAAATTAAAGACTTTATACTTTTAATGCAAACCAACATACTAAACTGTTAATAGTAGTTTATTTCGTTAGTCCCATAGAGTCATTTAGACTGAGCAGTTTACCTTATAAAATTTACGCAATAGTCTTAACCTTGTAAAGTCTTTAAATTAAAGACTTTAGAGTGTTAATGAAAGCAAACTTACTAAACTGTTCATAACAGTTTATTTAGTTAGTCCCGTAGAGTCCTTTAGGCTGAGCATTTTACTTAATAAACTTTACTCAATAGTCTAAACCTTCTAAAGTCTTTAAATTAAAGACTTTAGAGTGTTAATGCAAACCAACTTACAAAACTGTTAATAACAGTTTATTTAGTTAGTCCCATAGAGTCCTTTAGAATGATCAGTTTACTTTATAAAATTTACTGAATAGTCTAAACATTCTAAAGTCTTTAAATTAAAGACTTTAGAGAGTTAATGCAAACAAACTTACTAAACTGTTAATAGCAGTCTTTTTAGTTAGTTTCATAGATTTCTTTAGACTGAGCTGTTTACTTTATAAACATCACTCAATAGTCTAAACCTTCTAAAGTCTTTAAATTAAAGACCTTATACATTTAATGCAAACCAACTTACTAAACTGATAATTGTAGTTTATTTCGTTAATTTCATAGAGTCCTTTAGACTGAGCAGTTTACTTTCTAAACTTTACTCAATAGTCTAAACCTTATAAAGTCTTTAAATGAAAGACTTCAGAGTGTTAATGCAAACCAACTTACCAAACTGTTAATAACACTTTATTTAGTTAGTCCCGTAGAGTCCTTTAGACAGGGCAGTTTACTTTATAAACTTGACTCAATAGTCTAAACCTTATAAAGTCTTTAAATTAAAGACATTAGAGTGTTAATGCAAACCAACTTACCAAACTGTTAATAACATTTTATTTAGTTTGTCCCATAGAGTTATTTAGACTGAGCAGTTTACATTATAATTTTTACTCAATAGTCTAAACCTTCTAAAGTCTTTAAATTAAAGACTTTAGAGTATTAATGCAAACCACCTTACTAAACTGTTAATAACAGTTTATTTAGTTAGTCCCATAGAGTCCATTAGAATGACCAGTTTACTTTATAAAATTTACTGAATTGTCTAAACCATCTAAAGTCTATAAATTAAAGAGTTTAGAGTGTTAATGTAAAACCAACTTACTAAACTGTTAATAGCAGTTTATTTATTTAGTTTCATAGACTAGTTTAGACTGAGCTGTGTACTTTATAGACTTCACTCAACACTCTAAACCTTCTAAAATCTTTAAATTAAAGACTTTATACTTTTAATGCAAACAAACTTATTAAACTGTTAATAGTAGTTTATTTCGTTAGTTTCATAGAGTCCTTTAGACTGAGCAGTTTACTTTATAAACTTTACTCTGTTGTCTAAACCTTATAAAGTCTTTAAATTAAAGACTTTAGAGTGTTAATGAAAACCAACTTACCAAACTGTTAATAACAGTTTATTTAGTTAGTCCCGTAGAGTCCTTTAGACTGAGCAGTTTACATTATAAACTTTACTCAATAGTCTAAACCTTATAAAGTCTTTAAATTAAAGACTTTAGAGTGTTAATGCAAACCAACTTACTGAACTGTTAATAGCAGTTTATTTAGTTAGTCCCATAAATCCTCTAGACAGACCAGTTTACTTTATAAAATTTACTCAATAGTCTAAACCTTCTAAAGTCTTTAAATAAAAGACTTTTAAGTGTTAATGCAAACCAACTTACTAAACTGTTAATAACAGTTTATATAGTTAGTCCCGTAGAGTCCTTTAGACTGAGCAGTTTACTTTATAAACTTTACTCAATAGTCTAAACCTTCTAAAGTCTTTAAATTAAAGACTTTAGAGTGTTAATGTAAAACCAACTTACTAAACTGTTAATAGGAGTTTATTTAGTTAGTTTCATAGACTCCTTTAGACTGAGCTGTGTACTTTATAAACTTCCCTCAACACTCTAAACCTTCTAAAGTCTTTAAATTAAAGACTTTATACTTTTAATGCAAACCAACTTACTAAACTGTTAATAGTAGTTTATTTCGTTAGTTTCATAGAGTCCTTTAGACTGAGCAGTTTACTTTATAAAGATTACTCAATAGTCTAAACCTTCTAAAGTCTTCAAATTAAAGACTTTAGTTTGTTAATGCAAACCAACTTTCTAAACTGTTAATAGCAGTTTATTTAGTTAGTCCCTTAGAGTCCATTAGAATGAGCATTACTTTATTAAATTTACTCAATAGTCTAAACCTTCTAAAGTCTTTAAATTAAAGACTTTAGATTGTCAATGAAAAACCAACCTACTAAACAGTTAATAACAGTTTATTTAGTTATGACCATAGAGTCCTTTAGACTGAGCAGTTTACTTTATAAACTTTACTCAATAGTCTAAACCTTGTAAAGTCTTAAAATTAAAGACTTTAGAGTGTTAATGCAAACCAACTTACTAAACTGTTAATAGCAGTTTAATTAGTTAGTTTCATAGACTCCTTTAGACTGAGCTGTGTACTTTATAAACTTCACTCAACACTCTAAACCTTCTAAAGTCTTTAAATTAAAGACTTTATTCTTTTAATGCAAACCAACTTACTAAACTGTTAATAGTAGTTTATTTCGTTATTTTCATAGAGTCCTTTAGACTGAGCAGTTTACTTTATAAACTTTACTCAATTGTCTAAACCTTATAAAGTTTTTAAATTAAAGACTTTAGAGTGTTAATGCAAACAAACTTACCAAACTGTTGATAACAGTTTATTTAGTTAGTCCCGTAGAGTCCTTTAGACTGAGCAGTTTACTTTATAAAATTTACTCAATAGTCTAAAGCTTATAAAGTCTTTAAATTAAAGACTTTAGAGTGTTAATGCAAACAAACTTACCAAACTGTTAACAACAGTTTGTTTTGTTTCTCCCATAGAGTCATTTAGAATGAGCAGTTTACATTATAAACTTTACTCAATAGTTTAAACCTTCTAAAGTCTTTAAATTAAAGACTTTAGAGTATTAATGCAAACCAACTTCCTAAACTGTTAATAACAGATTAATTAGTTAGTCCCATAGAGTCCTTTAGAATGAGCAGTTTACTTTACAAAAAATACTGAATAGTCTAAAACTTCTAAAGTCTTTAAATTAAAGACTTTAGAGTGTTAATGTAAAAACAACTTACTACACTGTTAATAGGAGTTTATTTAGTTAGTTTCATAGACTCCTTTAGACTTAGCTGTGTACATTATAAACTTCACTCAACAGTCTAAACCTTCTAAAGTCTTTAAATTAAAGACTTTATACTTTTAATGCAAACCAACTCACTAAACTGTTAATAGTAGTTTATTTCGTTAGTTTCATAGAGTCCTTTAGACTGAGCAGTTTACTTTATAAAACTTACTCAATTGTCTAAACCTTATAAAGTCTTTAAATTAAAGACTTTAGAGTGTTAATGCAAAACAACTTACCAAACTGTTAATAACAGTTTATTTAGTTAGTCCCATACAGTCCTTTAGACTGAGCAGTTTACTTTATAAACTTCACTCAATAGTCTAAAGCTTATAAAGTCTTTAAATTAAAGACTTTATAGTGTTAATGCAAACCAACTTACCAAAATGTTAATAAAAGTTTATTTAGTTTGTCCCATAGAGTCATTTAGACTGAGCAGTTTACATTATAATCTTTACTCAATAGTCTAAACCTTCTAAAGTCTTTAAATTAAAGACTTTAGAGTATTAATGCAAACCAACTTACTAAACTGTTAATAACAGTTTATTTAGTTTGTCCCATAGACTCCTTTAGAATGAGCAATTTACTTTATAAAAATTACTCAATAGTCTAAACCTTCTAAAGTCTTTAAATTAAAGACTTTAGAGTGTTAATGTAAAACCAACTTGCTAAACTGTTAATAGGAGTTTATTTAGTTAGTTTAAAAGACTTCTTTAGACTGAGCTGTGTACTTCATAAACTTCGTCAACACTCTAAACCTTCTAAAGTCTTTAAATTAAATACTTTATACTTTTAATGCAAACCAACTTACTAAACTGTTAATAGTAGTTTATTTCGTTAGTTTCATAGAGTCCTTTAGACTGAGCAGTTTACTTTATAAACTTTACTCAATTGTCTAAACCTTATAAAGTCTTTAAATTAAAGACTTTGGAGTGTTAATGCAAACCAACTTACCAAACTGTTAATAACAGTTTATTTAGTTAATCCCATAGAGTCCTTTAGACTGAGCAGTTTACTTTATAAACTTTACTCAATAGTCTAAACCTTATAAGTCTTTAAATTAAAGACTTTAGAGTGTTAATGCAAACCCACTTACCAAACTGTTAATAACATTTTATTTAGTTTGTCCCATTGAGTCATTTAGACTGAGCAGTTTACATTATAATCTTTACTCAATAGTCTAAACCTTCTAAAGTCTTTAAATTAAAGACTTTAGAGTATTAATGCAAACCACCATACTAAACTGTTAATAACAGTTTATTTAGTTAGTCCCATAGAGTCCATTAGAATGACCAGTTTACTTTATAAAATTTAATGAATAGTCTAAACCTTCTAAAGTCTTTAAATTAAAGACTTTAGAGTGTTAATGTAAAACAAACTTACTTAACTGTTAATAGCAGTTTATTTAGTTAGTTTCATAGACTCCTTTAGACTGAGCTGTCTACTTTATAAACTTCACTCAACACTCTAAACCTTCTAAAATCTTTAAATTAAAGACTTTATACTTTTAATGCAAAAAAACTTATTAAACTGTTAATAGTAGTTTATTTCGTTAGTTTCATAGAGTCCTTTAGACTGAGCAGTTTACTTTATAAACTTTACTCAGTTGTCTAAACCTTATAAAGTCTTTAAATTAAAGACTTTAGAGGGTTAATGCAAAACAACTTACCAAACTGTTAATAACAGTTTATTTAGTTAGTCCCGTAGAGTCATTTAGACTGAGCAGTTTACATTATAAACTTTACTCAATAGTCTAAACCTTATAAAGTCTTTAAATTAAAGACTTTAGAGCATTAATGCAAACCAACTTACCAAACTGTTAATAACAGTTTATTTAGTTAGTCCCGTAGAGTCCTTTAGACTGAGCAGTTTACATTATAAAATTTACTCAATATTCTAAACCTTATAAAGTCTTAAAATTAAAGACTTTAGAGTATTAATGCAAACCACCTTACTAAACTGTTAATAACAGTTTATTTAGTTAGTCCCATAGAGTCCTTTAGAATGACCAGTTTACTTTATAAAATTTATTGAATAGTCTAAACCTTCTAAAGTCTTTAAATTAAAGACTTTAGAGTGTTAATGTAAAACAAACTTACTAAACTGTTAATAGCAGTTTAGTTAGTTAGTTTCATAGACTCCTTTAGACTGACCTGTGTACTTTATAAACTTCACTCAACACTCTAAACCTTCTAAAATCTTTAAATTAAAGACTTTATACTTTTAATGCAAACAAACTTATTAAACTGTTAATAGTAGTTTATTTCGTTAGTTTCATAGAGTCCTTTAGACTGAGCAGTTTACTTTATAAACTTTACTCAGTTGTCTAAACCTTATAAAGTCTTTAAATTAAAGACTTTAGAGGGTTAATGCAAACCAACTTACCAAACTGTTAA
Source organism: Xestospongia bergquistia (assembly GCA_963965975.1). NCBI lineage: Eukaryota > Metazoa > Porifera > Demospongiae > Haplosclerida > Petrosiidae > Xestospongia > Xestospongia bergquistia. The sequence goes on along the minus strand of OZ014419.1, from coordinate 5,128,205 downwards.
TAACAGTTTATTTAGTTAGTCCCGTAGAGTCCTTTAGACTGAGCAGTTTACATTATAAACTTTACTCAATAGTCTAAACCTTATAAAGTCTTAAAATTAAAGACTTTGGAGTGTTAATGCAAACCAACTTACCAAACTGTTAATAACAGTTTATTTAGTTTGTCCCATAGAGTCATTTAGACTGAGCAGTTTACATTATAAACTTTACTCAATAGTCTAAACCTACTAAAGTCTTTAAATTAAAGACTATAGAGTATTAATGCAAACCAATTAACTAAACTGTTAATAACAGTTTATTTAGTTAGTCCCGTAGAGTCCCTTAGACTGAGCAGTTTACTTTATAAACTTTTCTCAATAGTCTAAACCTTCTAAAGTCTTTAAATTAAAGACTTTAGAGTGTTAATGTAAAACCAACTTACTAAATTGTTAATAGGAGTTTATTTAGTTAGTTTAATAGACTCCTTTAGACTGAGCAGTTTACATTATTAACATTACTCAATAGTCTAAACCTTCTAAAGTCTTTAAATTAATTACTTTAGAGTGTTAATGCAAACGAACTTTCTAAACTGTTAGTAACAGTTTATTTAGTTAGTCCCATAGAGTCCTTTAGACTGAGCAGTTTACTTTATAAACCTCATTCATTAATCTAAACGTTCTAAACTCTTTAAATTAAAGACTTTATAGGGTTAATGCAAACCAACTTACTAAACTGTTAATAACAGTTTATTTAGTTAGTCCCGTAGATTCCTTCTGAATGAGCACTTTACTTTATAAAATTTACTCAATAGTCTAAACCTTCTAAGGTCTTTAAATTAAAGACTTTAGAATGTTAATGCAAACCACTTACTAAACTGTTAATAGCAGTTTTTTTAGTCATTTTCATACAGTCCTTAAGGCTGAGCTGTTTACTTCATAAACTTCACTCAATAGTCTAAACCTTCTAAAGTCTTTAAATTAAAGACTTTATACTTCATCTAAACGTTCTAAACTCTTTAAATTAAAGACTTTAGAGTGTTAATGCAAACCAACTTACTAAACTCTTAATAACAGTTTATTTAGTTAGTCCCGTAGAGTCCTTTAGACTGAGCAGTTTACTTTATAAAATTTACTCAATGGTCTAAACCTTGTAAACTCTTTAAATTAAAGACTTTAGAGTGTTAACGCAAACAAACTTACTAAACTGTTAATAGCAGTTTATTTAGGTAGTCCGTTAGAGTCCTTTAGAATGAGCAGTTTACTTTATAAAATTTACTCAATGGTCTAAACCTTCTAAAGTCTTTAAATTAAAGACTTTTGAGTGCTAATGCAAACCAACTTACTAAACTGTTAATAACAGTTTGCTTAGTGATTCCCATGGAGTCCTTTAGACTAAGCTGTTTACTTTATAAAGTTCACTCAATAGTCTAAACCTTCTAAAGTCTTTAAATTAAAGACTTTAGAGTGTTAATGCAAACCAACTTACTAAACTGTTAATAGCAGTTTATTTAGTTAGTCCCATAGAGTCCTTTAGACTGACCAGTCTACTTTATAAAATTTGCTCAATAATTTAAACCTTCTAAAGTCTTTAAATTAAAGACTTTAGAGTGTTAATGCTAACCAACTTACTAAACTGTTAATAGCAGTTTATTTAGTAAGTTTCATAGAGTCCTTTAGACTGAGAGGTCTACTTTATAAACTTCACTAAATAGGCTAAACCTTCTAAAGTCTTTAAATTAAAGACTTTATACATTTATTGCAAACCAAATAACTAAACTCTTAATAGTAGTTTATTTCGTTAGTCCCATAGAGTCTTTTCTACTGAGCAGTTTACTTTATAAACTTTACTCAAAGTCTAAACCTTCTTAAGTCTTTAAATTAAAGACTTTAAAGTGTTAATGCAAACAAACTCACTAAACTTTTAATAACAGTATATTTAGTTAATCCCATAGAGTCCTTTAGACTGAGCAGTTTACTTTATAAACTTTACTCAAAAGTCAAAACCTTCTAAAGTCTTTAAATTAAAGACTTTAGAGTGTTAACGCAAACCAACTTAAAAAACTGTTAATAACAGTTTATTTAGTTAGTCCAATAGAGTCCTTTAGAATGAGCAGTTTACTTTATAAAATTTACTGAATAGTCTAAACCTTCTAAAGTCTTTATACTAAAGACTTTAGAGTGTTAATGCAAACCAACTTACTAAACTGTTAATAGCAGTTTATTTAGTTTGTCCCATAGAGTCCTTTAGACTGAGCAGTTTACTTTATAAACTTTACTCAATAGTCTAAACCTTCTAAAGTCTTTAAAATAAAGACTTTAGAGTGTTAATGTAAAACCAACTTACTAAACTGTTAATAGGAGTTTATTTAGTTAGTTTCATAGACTCCTTTAGACTGAGCTGTGTACTTTATAAACTTCCCTCAACACTCTAAACCTTCTAAAGTCTTTAAATTAAAGACTTTATACTTTTAATGCAAACCAACTCACTAAACTGTTAATAGTAGTTTATTTCGTTAGTTTCATAGAGTCCTTTAGACTGAGCAGTTTACTTTATAAAGATTACTCAATAGTCTAAACCTTCTAAAGTCTTCAAATTAAAGACTTTAGTGTGTTAATGCAAACCAACTTTCTAAACTGTTAATAGCAGTTTATTTAGTTAGTCCCATAGAGTCCTTTAGAATGACCAGTTTACTTAATAAACATTACTCAATGGTCTAAACCTTCTAATGTCTTTAAATTAAAGACTTTAGAGTGTTAATGCAAACCAACTTACCAAACTGTTAATAGCAGTTTATTTAGTTAGTATCATAGAGTCCTTTAGACTGAGCTGTCTACTTTATAAGCTTCACTCAATACTCTGAACTTTCTAAAGGCTTTAAATTAAAGACTTTATACATTTAATGCAAACCAACATACTAAACTGTTAATAGTAGTTTATTTCGTTAGTCCAACAGAGTCATTTAGACTGAGCAGTTTACTTTATAAAATTTACGCAATAGTCTTAACCTTGTAAAGTCTTTAAATTAAAAACTTTAGAGTGTTAATGAAAGCTAACTTACTAAACTGTTAATAACAGTTTATTTAGTTAGTCCCGTAGAGTCCTTTAGGCTGAGCAGTTTACTTAATAAACTTTACTCAATAGTCTAAACCTTCTAAAGTCTTTAAATTAAAGACTTTAGAGTGTTAATGCAAACCAACTTACAAAACTGTTAATAACAGTTTACTTAGTCAGTCCCATAGAGTCCTTTAGAATGAGCAGTTTACTTTATAAAATTTACTGAATAGTCTAAACATTCTAAAGTCTTTAAATTAAAGACTTTAGAGTGTTAATGCAAACCAACTTACTAAACTGTTAATAGCAGTCTTTTTAGTTAGTTTCATAGATTCCTTTAGACTGAGCTGTTTACTTTATAAACTTCACTCAATAGTCTAAACCTTCTAAAGTCTTTAAATTAAAGACCTTATACATTTAATGCAAACCAACTTACTAAACTGATAATAGTAGTTCACTTCGTTAGTCCCATCGAGTCCTTTAGACTGAGCAGTTTACTTTCTAAACTTTACTCAATAGTCTAAACCTTCTAAAGTCTTTAAATTAAAGACTTTAGAGTGTTAATACAAAGCAACTCTAAACTTTTAATAGAAGTTTCTTTAGTTAGTCCCTTAGAGTCCATTAGAATAAGCATAACTTTATTAAATTTATTCAATAGTCTTAACCTTCTAAAGTCTTTAAATTAAAGACTTTAGATTGTCAATGAAAAACCAACCTACTAAACAGTTAATAACAGTTTATTTAGTTATCACCATAGAGTCCTTTAGACTGAGCAGTTTACTTTATAAACTTTACTTAATAGTCTAAACCTTGTAAAGTCTTACAATTAAAGACTTTAGAGTGTTAATGCAAACCAACTTACTAAACTGTTAATAGCAGTTTAATAGGTTAGTTTCATAGACTCCTTTAGACTGAGCTGTGTACTTTATAAACTTCACTCAACACTCTAAACCTTCTAAAGTCTTTAAATTAAAGACTTTATTCTTTTAATGCAAACCAACTTACTAAACTGTTAATAGTAGTTTATTTCGTTATTTTCATAGAGTCCTTTAGACTGAGCAGTTTACTTTATAAACTTTACTCAATTGTCTAAACCTTATAAAGTTTTTAAATTAAAGACTTTAGAGTGTTAATGCAAACAAACTTACCAAACTGTTGATAACAGTTTATTTAGTTAGTCCCGTAGAGTCCTTTAGAATGAGCAGTTTACTTTACAAAAAATACTGAATAGTCTAAAACTTCTAAAGTCTTTAAATTAAAGACTTTAGAGTGTTAATGTAAAACCAACTTACTAAACAGTTAATAGGAGTTTATTTAGTTAGTTTCATAGACTCCTTTAGACTTAGCTGTGTACTTTATAAACTTCACTCAACACTCTAAACCTTCTAAAGTCTTTAAATTAAAGACTTTATACTTTTAATGCAAACCAACTTACTAAACTGTTAATAGTAGTTTATTTCGTTAGTTTCATAGAGTCCTTTAGACTGAGCAGTTTACTTTATAAAATTTACTCAATTGTCTAAACCTTATAAAGTCTTTAAATTAAAGACTTTAGAGTGTTAATGCAAAACAACTTACCAAACTGTTAATAACAGTTTATTTAGTTAGTCCCATAGAGTCCTTTAGACTGGGCAGTTTACTTTATAAACTTTACTCAATAGTCTAAACCTTATAAAGTCTTTAAATTAAAGACGTTAGAGTGTTAATGCAAACCCACTTACCAAACTGTTAATAACATTTTATTTAGTTTGTCCCATAGAGTCATTTAGACTGAGCAGTTTACATTATAATCTTTACTCAATAGTCTAAACCTTCTAAAGTCTTTAAATTAAAGACTTTAGAGTATTAATGCAAACCACCTTACTAAACTGTTAATAACAGTTTATTTAGTTAGTCCCATAGAGTCCATTAGAATGAGCAGTTTACTTTATAAAATTTAATGAATAGTCTAAACCTTCTAAAGTCTTTAAATTAAAGACTTTAGAGTGTTAATGTAAAACAAACTTACTAAACTGTTAATAGGAGTTTATTTAGTTAGTTTCATAGACTCCTTTAGACTGAGCTGTCTACTTTATAAACTTCACTCAACACTCTAAACATTCTAAAACCTTTAAATTAAAGACTTTATACTTTTAATGCAAACAAACTTATTAAACTGTTAATAGTAGTTTATTTCGTAAGTTTCATAGAGTCCTTTAGACTGAGCAGTTTACTTTATAAAATTTACTCAGTTGTCTAAACCTTATAAAGTCTTTAAATTAAAGACTTTATAGGGTTAATGCAAACCAACTTACCAAACTGTTAATAACAGTTTATTTAGTTAGTCCCGTAGAGTCATTTAGACTGAGCAGTTTACATTATAAACTTTACTCAATAGTCTAAACCTTATAAAGTCTTTAAATTAAAGACTTTAGAGTATTAATGCAAACCAACTTACCAAACTGTTAATAACAGTTTATTTAGTTAGTCCCGTAGAGTCCTTTAGACTGAGCAGTTTACATTATAAACTTTACTCAATAGTCTAAACCTTATAAAGTCTTTAAATTAAAGACTTTAGAGTATTAATGCAAACCACCTTACTAAACTGTTAATAACAGTTTATTTAGTTAGTCCCATAGAGTCCATTAGAGTGACCAGTTTACTTTATAAAATTTACTGAATAGTCTAAACCTTCTAAAGTCTTTAAATTAAAGACTTTAGAGTGTTAATGTAAAAAAAACTTACTAAACTGTTAATAGCAGTTTAGTTAGTTAGTTTCATAGACTCCTTTAGACTGAGCTGTGTACTTTATAAACTTCACTCAACACTCTAAACCTTCTAAAATCTTTAAATTAAAGACTTTATACCTATAATGCAAACAAACTTATTAAACTGTTAATAGTAGTTTATTTCGTTAGTTTCATAGAGTCCTTTAGACTGAGCAGTTTACTTTATAAACTTTACTCAATAGTCTAAACCTTATAAAGTCTTAGAATTAAAGACTTTAGTGTGTTAATGCAAACCAACTTACCAAACTGTTAATAACAGTTTATTTAGTTTGTCCCATAGAGTCATTTAGACTGAGCAGTTTACATTATAAACTTTACTCAATAGTCTAAACCTACTAAAGTCTTTAAATTAAAGACTATAGAGTATTAATGCAAACCAACTAACTAAACTGTTAATAACAGTTTATTTAGTTAGTCCCGTAGAGTCCCTTAGACTGAGCAGTTTACTTTATAAACTTTTCTCAATAGTCTAAACCTTCTAAAGTCTTTAAATTAAAGACTTTAGAGTGTTAATGTAAAACCAACTTACTAAACTGTTAATAGGAGTTTATTTAGTTAGTTTAATAGACTCCTTTAGACTGAGCAGTTTACATTATTAACATTACTCAATAGTCTAAACCTTCTAAAGTCTTTAAATTAATGACTTTAGAGTGTTAATGCAAACCAACTTACTAAACTGTTAGTAACAGTTTATTTAGTTAGTCCCATAGAGTCCTTCAGACTGAGCAGTTTACTTTATAAACCTCATTCATTAATCTAAACGTTCTAAACTCTTTAAATTAAAGACTTTATAGGGTTAATGCAAACCAACTTACTAAACTGTTAATAACAGCTTATTTAGTTAGTCCCGTAGATTCCTTCAGAATGAGCACTTTACTTTATAAAATTTACTCAATAGTCTAAACCTTGTAAAGTCTTTAAATTAAAGACTTTAGAATGTTAATGCAAACCAACTTACTAAACTGTTAATAGCAGTTTTTTTAGTCATTTTCATACAGTCCTTAAGGCTGAGCTGTTTACTTTATAAACTTCACTCAATAGTCTAAACCTTCTAAAGTCTTTAAATTAAAGACTTTATACTTCATCTAAACGTTCTAAACTCTTTAAATTAAAGACTTTAGAGTGTTAATGCAAACCAACTTACTAAACTCTTAATAACAGTTTATTTAGTTAGTCCCGTAGAGTCCTTTAGACTGAGCAGTTTACTTTATAAAATTTACTCAATGGTCTAAACCTTGTAAACTCTTTAAATTAAAGACTTTAGAGTGTTAACGCAAACAAACTTACTAAACTGTTAATAGCAGTTTATTTAGGTAGTCCCTTAGAGTCCTTTAGAATGAGCAGTTTACTTTATAAAATTTACTCAATGGTCTAAACCTTCTAAAGTCTTTAAATTAAAGACTTTTGAGTGATAATGCAAACCAACTTACTAAACTGTTAATAACAGTTTGTTTAGTGATTCCCATGGAGTCCTTTAGACTAAGCTGTTTACATTATAAAGTTCACTCAATAGTCTAAACCTTCTAAAGTCTTTAAATTAAAGACTTTAGAGTGTTAATGCAAACCAACTTACTAAACTGTTAATAGCAGTTTATTTAGTTAGTCCCATAGAGTCCTTTAGACTGACCAGTTTACTTTATAAAATTTGCTGAATAATTTAAACCTTCTAAAGTCTTTAAATTAAAGACTTTAGAGTGTTAATGCAAACCAACTTACTAAACTGTTAATAGCAGTTTATTTAGTTAGTTTCATAGAGTCCTTTAGACTGAGCGGTCTACTTTATAAACTTCACTAAATAGGCTAAACCTTCTAAAGTCTTTAAATTAAAGACTTTATACATTTATTGCAAACCAAATAACTAAACTCTTAATAGTAGTTTATTTCGTTAGTCCCATCGAGTCTTTTCTACTGAGCAGTTTACTTTATAAACTTTACTCAAAGTCTAAACCTTCTTAAGTCTTTAAATTAAAGACTTTAGAGTGTTAATGCAAACCAACTCACTAAACTGTTAATAACAGTTTATTTAGTTAGTCCCATAGAGTCCTTTAGACTGAGCAGTTTACTTTATAAACTTTACTCAAAACTCTAAACCTTCTAAAGTCTTTAAATTAAAGACTTTAGAGTGTTAACGCAAACAAACTTAAAAAACTGTTAATAACAGTTTATATAGTTAGTCCAATAGAGTCCTTTAGAATGAGCAGTTTACTTTATAAAATTTACTGAAAAGTCTAAACCTTCTAAAGTCTTTATACTAAAGACTTTAGAGTGTTAATGCAAACCAACTTACAAAACTGTTAATAGCAGTTTATTTACTTTGTCCCAAAGAGTCCTTTATACTGAGCAGTTTACTTTATAAACTTTACTCAATAGTCTAAACCGTCTAAAGTCTATAAATTAAAGACTTTATAGCTTTAATGCAAACCAACTTACTAAACTGTTAATAGGAGTTTATTTAGTTAGTCCCAAAGAGTTCTTTAGACTTAGCAGTTTACTTTATCAAATTTACTCAATATTCCAAACCTTCTAAAATCTTTAAATTAAAGACATAAAGGTTTAATGCAAACCAACTTACTAAACTGTTAATAGCAGTTTATTTAAATAGTCCCATAGAGTCCATTAGACTGAGCAGTTTACTTTATAAAATTTTCTCAATAGTCTGAACCTTCTAAACTCTTTAAATTAAAGACTTTACAGTGCTAATGAAAACCAACTTACCAAACTGTTAATAACATTTTATTTAGATAGTCCCATAGAGTCCTTTAGAATGAGCAGTTTACTTTATAAAAAATGCTTAATAGTCTAAACCTTCTAAGGTCTTTAAACTAAAGACTTTAGAGTGTTAATGCAAACAAACTTACTAAACTGTTAATAGCAGTTTACTTCGATAGAAGTTTAGGTTTAGACTAAAGACTTTAGAAGGTTTAGACTATTGACTATTAACAGTTTAGCAAGTTGGTTTGCATTAACAATCTAAAGTCTTTAAATTAAAGAGTTTAGAAGGTTAAGACTATTGAGTGAAGTTAATAAAGTAAACAGCTCAGTCTACAGGACTTTATGGGACTAACTAAATAAACTTTTATTAACAGTTTAGTAAGTTGGTTTGCATTAACACACTAAAGTCTTTAAATGAAAGACACAATAAGGTTAAGACTATTGAGTGAAGTTATTAAAGTAAACAGCTCAGTCTAAAGGACTCTATGGGACTAACTATATAAACTGTTATTAACAGTTTAGTAAGTTGGTTTTGCCATAACACTCTAAAGTCTTTAAATTAAAGACTTTAGAAGGTTTAGACTATTGATTGAAGTTATTAAAGTAAACAGCTCAGTCTAATGGACTCTATGGGACTAACAAAATAAACTGTTATTAACAGTTTAGTAAGTTGGTGTGCGTTAACACTCTAAAGTCTTTAAATTAAAGACTTTAGAAGGTTTAGACTATTGAGTGATGTTAATAAAGTAAACAGCTCAGTCTAATGGACTCTATGGGACTAAGTAAATGAACTGTTATTAACAGTTTAGTAAGTTGGTTTGCATTAACACTCTAAAGACTTAAAATTGAAGACTTTAGAAGGTTTACACTATTGAATGAAGTTAACAAAGTAAACAGCTCATTCTAATGGACTCTACGGGACTAACTAAATTAACTGTTATTAACAGTTTAGTAAGTTGGTTTGCATTAACACTCTAAAGTCTTTAAATAAAAGACTTTAGAAAGTTTAGACTATTGAGTGAAGTTAATAAAGTAAACGGCTAAGTCTAAAGGACTCTATGGGACTAACTATATAAACTGTTATTAACAGTTTAATAAGTTGCTTGGCTTTAACGCTCTAAAGTCTTTAAATTAAAGACTTTAGAAGGTTAAGACTATTGAGTGAAGTTATTAAAGTAAAAAGCTCAGTCTAAAGGACTCTATGGGACTAACTATATAAACTGTTATTAACAGTTTAGTAAGATGGTTTGCATTAACACTCTAAAGTCTTTAAATTAAAGACTTTAGAAGGGTTAGACTATTGGGTGAAGTTAATAAAGTAAACAGCTCAGGATAAACGACTCTATGGGACTAACCAAATAAACTGTTATTAACAGTTTAGTAAGTTGCTTGGCTTTAAAGGTCTAAAGTCTTTAAATTAAAGACTTTAGAAGGTTTAGACTATTGATTGAAGTTAACAAAGTAAACAGCTCAGAGTAATGGACTCTATGAGACTATCTAAATGAACTGTTATTAACAGTTTAGCAAGTTGGTTTGCATTAACAATCTAAAGTCTTTAAATTAAAGAGTTTAGAAGGTTTAGACTATTGAGTGAAGTTAATAAAGTAAACAGGTCAGTCTACAGGACTCTATTGGACTAACTAAATAAACTTTTATTAACAGTTTAGTAAGTTGGTTTGCATTAACACACTAAAGTCTTTAAATGAAAGACTTTATAAGGTTAAGACTATTGAGTGTAGTTATTAAAGTAAACAGCTCAGTCTAAAGGACTCTATGGGACTAACTATATAAAGTGTTATTAACAGTTTAGTAAGTTGGTTTTGCCATAACACTCTAAAGTCTTTAAATTAAAGACTTTAGAAGGTTTAGACTATTGATTGAAGTTATTAAAGTAAACAGCTCAGTCTAATGGACTCTATGGGACTAACAAAATAAACTGTTATTAACAGTTTAGTAAGTTGGTGTGCGTTAACACTCTAAAGTCTTTAAATTAAAGACTTTAGAAGGTTTAGACTATTGAGTGATGTTAAGAAAGTAAACAGCTCAGTCTAATGGACTCTATGGGACTAAGTAAATGAACTGTTATTAACAGTTTAGTAAGTTGGGTTGCATTAACACTCTAAAGACTTAAAATTGAAGACTTTAGAAGGTTTACACTATTGAATGAAGTTAACAAAGTAAACAGCTCAGTCTAACGGACTCTATGGGACTAACTAAATTAACTGTTATTAACAGTTTAGTAAGTTTGTTTGCGTTAATACTCTAAAGTCTTTAAATAAAAGACTTTAGAAAGTTTAGACTATTGAGTGAAGTTAATAAAGTAAACGGTTCAGTCTAAAGGACTCTATGGGACTAACTATATAAACTGTTATTAACAGTTTAGTAAATTGCTTGGCTTTAACGCTCTAAAGTCTTTAAATTAAAGACTTTAGAATGTTAAGACTATTGAGTGAAGTTATTAAAGTAAAAAGCTCAGTCTAAAGGACTCTATGGGACTAACTATATAAACTGTTCTGAACAGTTTAGTAAGTTGGTTTTGCCTTAACACTCTAAAGTCTTTAAATTAAAGACTTTAGAAGGTTTAGACTATTGATTGAAGTTAACAAAGTAAACAGCTCAGTCTAATGGACTCTATGGGACTAACTAAATAAACTGTTATTAACAGTTTAGTAAGTTGGTTTTGCCTTAACACTCTAAAGTCTTTAAATTCAAGACTTTAGAAGGTTTAGACTATTAATTGAAGTTAAGAAAGTAAACAGCTTAGCCTAATGGACTCTATGGGACTAACTAAATAAACTGTTATTAACCGTTTAGTAAGTTTGTTTGCATTAACACTCTAAAGTCTTTAAATTAAAGACTTTAGAAGGTTTAGACTATTGAGTGAAGTCAATAAAGTAAACAGCTCAGTCTAAAGGACTCTATGGGACTAAATAAACCAACTGTTATTAACCGTTTAGTAAGTTGGTTTGCATTAATACTCTAAAATCTTTAAATTGAAGACTTTAGAAGGTTTAGACTATTGAGTGAAGTTAATAAAGTAAACAGCTCAGTGTAAAGGATTCTATGGGACTAACTAAATAAACTGTTATTAACAGTTTAGTAGGTTGTTTCGCATTAACACTCTAAAGTCTTTAAATTAAAGACTTTAGAAGGTTTAGACTATTGAGTGAAGTTAATAAAGTAAACAGCTCAGTCTAAAGGAATCTATGGGACTAACTAAAACACTGTTATTAACAGTTTAGTAAGTTGCTTTGCTTTAACACTCTAAAGTCTTTAAATTAATGACTTTAGAAGGTTTAGACTATTGATTGAAGTTAACAAAGTAAACAGCTCAGTCTAATGGACTCTATGGGACTTACTAGTTGAACTGTTATTAATAGTTTTGTAAGTTTGTTTGCATTAACAATCTAAAGCCTTTAAATTAAAGACTTTAGAAGGTTTAGACTATTGATTGATGTTAACAAAGTAAACAGCTCAGAGTAATGGACTCTATGAGACTATCTAAATGAACTGTTATTAACAGTTTAGCAAGTTGGTTTGCATTAACAATCTAAAGTCTTTAAATTAAAGAGTTTAGAAGGTTTAGACTATTGAGTGAAGTTAATAAAGTAAACAGCTCAGTCTACAGGACTCTATGGGACTAACTAAATAAACTTTTATTAACAGTTTAGTAAGTTTGTTTGCATTAACACACTAAAGTCTTTAAATGAAAGACTTTATAAGGTTAAGACTATTGAGTGTAGTTATTAAAGTAAACAGCTCAGTCTAAAGGACTCTATGGGACTAACTATATAAACTGTTATTAACAGTTTAGTAAGTTGGTTTTGCCATAACACTCTAAAGTCTTAAAATTAAAGACTTTAGAAGGTTTAGACTATTGATTGAAGTTATTAAAGTAAACAGCTCAGTCTAATGGACTCTATGGGACTAACAAAATAAACTGTTATTAACAGTTTAGTAAGTTGGTGTGCGTTAACACTCTAAAGTCTTTAAATTAAAGACTTTAGAAGGTTTAGACTATTGAGTGATGTTAAGAAAGTAAACAGCTCAGTCTAATGGACTCTATGGGACTAAGTAAATGAACTGTTATTAACAGTTTAGTAAGTTGGTTTGCATTAACACTCTAAAGACTTAAAATTGAAGACTTTAGAAGGTTTACACTATTGAATGAAGTTAACAAAGTAAACAGCTCAGTCTAACGGACTCTATGGGACTAACTAAATTAACTGTTATTAACAGTTTAGTAAGTTGGTTTGCATTAACACTCTAAAGTCTTTAAATAAAAGACTTTAGAAAGTTTAGACTATTGAGTGAAGTTAATAAAGTAAACGGTTCAGTCTAAAGGACTCTATGGGACTAACTATATAAACTGTTATTAACAGTTTAGTAAATTGCTTGGCTTTAACGCTCTAAAGTCTTTAAATTAAAGACTTTAGAATGTTAAGACTATTGAGTGAAGTTATTAAAGTAAAAAGCTCAGTCTAAAGGACTCTATGGGACTATCTATATAAACTGTTCTTAACAGTTTAGTAAGTTGGTTTTGCCTTAACACTCTAAAGTCTTTAAATTAAAGACTTTAGAAGGTTTAGATTATTGATTGAGGTTAACAAAGTAAACAGCTCAGTCTAATGGACTCTATGGGACTAACTAAATAAACTGTTATTAACAGTTTAGTAAGTTGGTGTGCATTAACACTCTAAAGTCTTTAAATTAAAGACTTTAGAAGGTTTAGACTATGGAGTGAAGTCAATAAAGTAAACAGCTCAGTCTAAAGGACTCTATGGGACTAAATAAACCAGCTGTTATTAACCGTTTAGTAAGTTGGTTTGCATTAATACTCTAAAATCTTTAAATTGAAGACTTTAGAAGGTTTAGACTATTGAGTGAATTTAATAAAGTAAACAGCTCAGTGTAAAGGATTCTATGGGACTAACTAAATAAACTGTTATTAACAGTTTAGTAGGTTGTTTCGCATTAACACTCTAAAGTCTTTAAATTAAAGACTTTAGAAGGTTTAGACTATTGAGTGAAGTTAATAAAGTAAACAGCTCAGTCTAAAGGAATCTATGGGACTAACTAAAACACTGTTATTAAAAGTTTAGTAAGTTGGTTTGCTTTAACACTCTAAAGTCTTTAAATTAAAGACTTTAGAAGGTTTAGACTATTGATTGAAGTTAACAAAGTAAACAGCTCAGTCTAATGGACTCTATGGGACTTACTAGTTGAACTGTTATTAATAGTTTTGTAAGTTTGTTTGCATTAACAAACTAAAGTCTTTAAATTAAAGACTTTAGAATGTTTAGACTATTGATTGAAGTTAACAAAGTAAACAGCTCAGAGTAATGGACTCTATGAGACTATCTAAATGAACTGTTATTAACAGTTTAGCAAGTTGGTTTGCATTAACAATCTAAAGTCTTTAAATTAAAGAGTTTAGAAGGTTTAGACTATTGAGTGAAGTTAATAAAGTAAACAGCTCAGTCTACAGGACTCTATGGGACTAACTAAATAAACTTTTATTAACAGTTTAGTAAGTTGGTTTGCATTAACACACTAAAGTCTTTAAATGAAAGACTTTATAAGGTTAAGACTATTGAGTGAAGTTATTAAAGTAAACAGCTCAGTCTAAAGGACTCTATGGGACTAACTATATAAAGTGTTATTAACAGTTTAGTAAGTTGGTTTTGCCATAACACTCTAAAGTCTTTAAATTAAAGACTTTAGAATGTTTAGACTATTGATTGAAGTTATTAAAGTAAACAGCTCAGTCTAATGGACTCTATGGGACTAACTAAATAAACTGTTATTAACAGTTTAGTAAGTTGGTGTGCGTTAACACTTTAAAGTCTTTAAATTAAAGACTTTAGAAGGTTTAGACTATTGAGTGAAGTCAAGAAAGTAAACAGCTCAGTCTAATAAACTCTATGGGACTAAGTAAATGAACTGTTATTAACAGTTTAGTAAGTTGGTTTGCATTAACACTCTAAAGACTTAAAATTGAAGACTTTAGAAGGTTTACAC